>MU159392.1:7183-28787 GCA_015888305.1 Antheraea pernyi | reverse complement strand
AAGGCGAGCGCTTAAGGCACTCAGCCGATTTTATTTGACAACTAGCTCAAGGGTGCACAGCACACCTCGGCTTGGGCTGTTGCCTGATACATCCTCCGTGCGACCTATGTAAGCTAACCTAAGCTAAGCTAACTATTCATACATATATGAGCTGTTGAAACATATATGTGTACCAAGCATACACAACTCAACAACTCTTATATATATTTCGTATCGGATAATCTTTATAATAAGTATCCCTATAAAATCTAAAGGTATATACCAGTACTAGAAAAAAAACAACTACATATTTATTAATATAGATGTATACTATTTATTATACTATGTGGATGTATAGGGGCGGTAATTTTAATTTATAATATTTCACACTGCCATCTGTGTTTAGGTGTACGCACTACATAATATGAGGGCTCACTGTAAGTGAAACTATGGGGATATTATAATTATCCCTTCAATAACAGTTCATAAATGTTTACACAGGTGGCACTACTTTCAAATAAATATATAATGAAATAAGATTATAGGTATATTTCATATCTTCTTCAATGTATATAATTAAATGGATAGTCATATATGAGATCAATAAACTCCAAAATAATTTCAATTTATGTTTTTTTTTGAATTTAAAGTCTATAAGAAGGTAAACACGCTAAGCCTAGAAAAATGCCTCTCAAGTTCACCTGCCGCAACATACTCATGGGCGCTTGGTGATACATTTTCAACTTGAAAGAGTTAGCTGAGTCAGTTGGGTTTAGGATAAAGGGAAGACTTTTATATTATCTTCTTAATTAACTAATGGTGTATAGAGTCAGGCGAACGCGTTCCCTCTACAAGATTACGCTTTTGAATAAATACTAGCTTCTGTCCGCGACTTCGTCCGCGTGGAATAGTTACTCTGGACTAACGCTAAGTTAAACTCGCGACTTCGTTTACGTAGAAGGTGGAAATAATTAGATAATACATACATTAACCTCAATTTTAAAACATTCTTCATTCTCCGCACCTATTGGTCTTAGCGTGATGATGTATAAGCCTATAGTGCATTTTCCCGATAAAAAAAGCTATTTAACACTGAAATAATTTCAAATTGAAACAGTAGTTCCTGAGATGACAGTGAGAGTGTAAATACATAGTTCCTTAAATGTTATATATTGTAGCAGCTAATTTCCGTCGCGTCGGTTCTATCTTTTCGCATAGTTAATAATTCAACCGTAGCGCTACCTATCGGGTACATACTTTTGACTTTTTTTTGTTGATACTGAATTAAAACATGGACCAGGAATAAAAATTGAATCATATAGACTTGTGTAAATTATACAATTGTTTAGTAAGTTTTCTGATTTAATAAATTACAATCCAATTTAGCTTCTTTTATTGGCATACCTAATGTAACCATTTATTTTTGTAGCCAGAGCGAGATGCCTGCGATATTTGTAATTAGAATAAACTTATTTTATCCACCATTTATTCAAATACAAGGACATAATAACAGTGTCTTAAAAACTAGCTTTAATCCACGACTTTACCGAATCCACGCTCGGATTAACATACATTTGGCCTATCTATAGAGAGCAATAGTTTCTCTGGGTGTAAGTTACTTTTTTCTTTTTTTTTTTTGAACTGACTATGCTATTAACCTAGCAAGGTCTTAACAGCTTCACCGGACTACTTGCTATTGACCTAGCAAGGTCTTAACAGCTTCACCGGACTACTAAGGCGAGCGCTTAAGGCACTCAGCCGATTTTATTTGACAACTAGCTCAAGGGTGCACAGCACACCTCGGCTTGGGCTGTTGCCTGATACATGCAATTCGCGACCTATCTGAGCTAACCCAAGCTAAGCTAACTATTCATACATATATGAGTTGTTGAAACATATATGTGTGCCAGGCATACATACCTCAGCAATTCTTATATATATTTCGTATCGGATAATATATAAGTTGTTGTTCTTTTTTGTACACTTGGCAACATAATTGATCGGTGGCTACGAAACTTGCAATTTGTACAGACTGAAGCAAAGGATGAAAGTTTTAGATTTACACAATTTATAATGATTACACGAAGTGTGTCGATCGATTGTCTAACCTGATCTTTATAAAAAACTAAAGGTATTCACGGTCTTGCGGTGGTTTTTATCATGCCTTGATATCCGACCTCGGGTAGATAAAACAGCGAAGCAATATTCCAATTTCACATTCATCACATCGGGCGTTCCCAAAGGGTCTCTCATTTGGGACCGCTCTTATGTAAAGTGTACGTGAGCGACGTAGGTTTTAATTACGTTAAATTCAATATGTGAGCTTATGTCATTAAAATATATATGTCGGTAAGCGCCGTGAATCATTATAACAATTTACAACTATACTTAGACAGATCATGGTAATACTGTTTATCAAATATCATGCATCACATATACGCGAGTAGTCCGGTGAAGCTGTAAAGACCTAACCAGGTCAATAGCGTAGTCAGTTCGAGAAAAAAAAACATATACGCGCTAGATAAATACGCTTAGATATGAGTATAGGCTCAGTAATACAGTAGTTTCCAGGGAGACGTGCTAAAGGTCTAGGAATAATATTTTATTATCAATTATCATACTTAAATAAAAAATAATGTACTACGGAATTGTATATCTTAAAACTGGCCTATAGAAAAATTCCAGATATATGTTTATCTTCTAACGATAACTCGCAGTGGCTATTTTTATGTGTTATTTTTATTCAATTAAATATGTCAGTTAACTTGTACATAATGTAGATTAACATTTTACTTTATTGACCTAGCAAGGTCTTAACAGCTTCACCGGACTACAAAAATTACACGCATTTAGTGCTTCTGTGAATATAATTACTAATCTTCAAGGCAGTATCCGTCGGAAAGTTTTACATACCTAATGAGAATAGCTAAATCTCTCAACTGCCACATGGTATCTGGAACGATTAATGATGAGCATCATTTAATGATGGAGTTTGCCAAGAACAGTATCGAAAGAGAGTCGTTGATGAGTTGTATGGGTGCTAATAAAATTTGGTAATGGTATCACCTGATGAACCTAAAACGGGGAACAATAAGTCTGATATATTCGTTGCAATAATAGCGTCTAAAAATAAATGAATGAAGAGAATCGATCGTCAAAGAGAGGAAAAAATGAACTGAATTGTTTTGCCTTCGCCAATGTATTTGCAGATAAAATAATTAAAAAAATAGATTGGTCCGCACATGATTTAAATTACTTGGACACTTATGTCTTCTCATTAATAAATTAATTGGACTCGTACGAAGCCAAATCGAATAGTTATTAAGTAGATAATATTTCGTTACGTTATGGTACCGAAACTATTATAATTGTCGAGTATTTATGCAATTGAATTGACTATGAATTTCATATAGAGTTCTTTATGGACGAATTAATTCTTAATTTTAACCTTACAACACTTATTCCCCATGCCGTAAATAATAATCTTCCTAAATATACTCACAAATATAAGGCTAAGTTATGAAAGGACGATGTTACAACTTTATAAATGTCTGAGTACTTTTCCTGAACACAATGTTAACAGTGCGTAAAGCTTAATAAAAGTTGTCCGAAAAACCGATCGTAGCACGCATGTCTACACAGAACTGGATACAGTGTTGTCTCGTATTCATTCGTTTCGCGATTACCATAAAGGCGACTGTGCACCACTGCGCCGTATCCCTATTAATCACTTGAAAAATAGGCTTCAAATCAGTACTGAGTAATCACAAAGGTGACGTTTCGGAAAATTACCACCGTGAGTATTTATTGTTTTTTCCTTACACTAAAAAAAACAAAACTTTGCTGTTATGTGGTAATAGAAATACACTATTATCCTTCTAAATTGAATAAATATGGAAGTATAAATGGTTTTTAAGATAATAATTATAACATGAAACATATATACTTTGTTAATGAAAACGATGTACGAGAATTTGCGTATTTCAATTACTTCTCTGTGAATGTAACACGTAGGTCTTCTCCAGACGCTGTAATTTAGTGATATCTTCTAATAATTAAATATCTCCGCTGGTTAGTATCAGGGAAAATTAATTTTACTTATTTTTGCAATAAATGAATTGCTCCATATTGATTTTTTAAAATAATTTATTCTTTTGTTCTAAGTCTTATTCAACTTGCCATTTAATTTTTTATAATTTATTAGTTAATTTAATTACAATTACTGTTAATTTTAAACATTGTTTTTCTTATAAATATATAATCGCTATCAAAAAAGATCTATACCTGAACCGTTTGATAGGTATCATGAAGACCTATTTTTTAGGAGTACAATTATTACAGAATGCTTTTTATGAAATACTAGCTGTACCCGCAGCTACACACGTGTTTTTTTTTATATTGTATTAATGAAATATAAAATTGTAAGACCATGTACAGTTATAGATATTATGCTCTTTGAAAACAATTGTAAGTACGACGCGCACGCCACCTACAGTAACACGTATCGTATACATTAGGTATATAGTATACTAGTGGGCCCGGCAGACGTCGTCGCGCCCTGAATATTGAAATTGAAATATTGAAAAATTATGTACTAACACCTTCCTCATAAATCACTTTATCCAATGGTGAAAACCGCATGATAATCCGTTCAGTAGTTTTTGAGTTTAGGACATCCCACAATTTACGAATTTAATACACCTGTGGGAATATTAACATATTGTTGATTTGGTGAAATATTTGTTACATTTATTGTAAACAAAAATTGTTACAAATCCAGCCTCGAGAGTTTTTACTTGTCTCTTCTCAACGATATCTATACTGTACGTACTATAATATTATAAAGAGGTAAAGTTTGTGAGTTTGTGACGTTGTAGGGGGTAATATCTGGATCTAAAAAACCGATTTTAGAATTTCTTTTATCAATAGAAATCCATGTTATTTGTGAGTGTCATAGACTATATTAACACGAAAAATGATAAGATTTTTGTGGTAGTCGGATTTGCAAAGTAAATCGGAGAAAAAACGGTCCAACGAAAACGTTTCTTACTAACGCTGTCTTAACGATGAGAGATGTATGATAGAGTTCTAGATAAAAGTTATAGAGAGTGATAATGCCTACAAAAAAGTCTGGGGCAGCATCGGTGTTATTACAAAAAAGTTTAATATTCGACAATTTAAATAGTGCATATTGACCTCGATAAAATATTCTTATATGTTACTATGGTTGCTGAGTTATGTAGACGAAAGCGAATAAATAAAACAAAATGGCCGTCAAAATGACCAAAGATAATATATAATTCAGAATACATACATACGGATATATGAATTTCAATTATATTTATTCTTGAAGTCCAGTACAACGCACGTCTTACGATACTGAATTTGTTTTCTTATGACCACCAAAACTTTCCACCACGCTTAAGGATACGTAGTTGATTAACGTGGTAAGAAAAGACCGTTAACCCGATTATTCTTTACTAGCTCTTACCCATGGGTCCGCTTCGTTTTGGAGATAGCACTGAAGACGAAGCCACGATTAACATTTAGTCTAATTTATAGTTGCCTAAGTAACTCGCTGTAAATTCAGCTATCTGCTAGTGAATTTCGCGTCAAAATTGGTCCGGCCGTATCGGAGATTACGTAGAACAAACAGACAGACAGACCGACAAAATGTTTAAAAATTGCATTTTTCTTATCAGTAGCGTGTATACGTATTTTCATACCCAATTATTAAAAAATTGTTATTTTGATATTACATACAGACACTTCATTTTTATTATATGTATGGATATACATTAAATACTCGTATAGTTGCTATTTGTGTCTGTCTTTATGTTCTCAAAGTTCTTTCAAACTACACAACGGCTTTTGATACGAAGTTCATGTGTGTGATACATGAATTTTAAATTTATACAAAATAGATAAACGACGGTGTACACTGGAATGGTAAAATATATTATTATTTGGGCGCTCATTGCTAACTCCGATTAAACTTTACGAGATGCGTTAAAACATTATATTAAATAATATAATTTCTTTCACCGTAAAAAGCCTATAAAATAGTCCCAGATTATAAATCTATAACTTAAGGGTTACTCACAATACTCACTTTTTATATTAGGTATTATTAAAAAATAATGAATGGTTTGCGAAGCTATTTTCACAAATATAATATTACATCCTATTTAATGAGATGTGTAATTTATTGAGGATTTAATCAAGAATTCAAGATCAAAGCATATCATTTCAACGAATATTTTAAGATATATGACATACTTAAAATTACGCGGAACAAAAGAAACTTCGTCGTGTGACGACGATATTAAGCTTTAACCTTAATTAACCGTTAAAAGTCAAAGTCTAAAAAGGGACTGGATATACACATGAGCAAATCGCTTAGTCACCTATGACATCACATTGATGTATTGTATCCAAATGAAGTCTGTAGTATAAGATACCTGCTATGCCTGCGACTCCGTCCGCGTGAATGTAAATAAACAGCGACCAATACAATCATATGAATGTATTAAGTCCAATTATGTACTTATCTACTGTTATCTCGTACTTAAGTCGTGTCGTCATTAAAATTACAATAACTTTTGATAGAGTAAACGGATTTTAATGAAACAGAAACTAAAAGGTACTCGAAATAAGCCTAGAACCCGTCCGTACCGTCATCTACCGGGTTCAGTTAAGACAAAACTAATCTACATATATTGGCGGTAATTAAGTAAAGCTTGAGGGGTCTATGGAATATCTTTTAAAACAATCTCAGGTATCAATTTTATATACCGGATGAAAGTTGAGACAGTAGCAATGTTTATGGAGGAGACTCTGTACTCGATTCTTGTTTTAAATTAATAAAAAAATAAGTGCTTAATATTTGGCCTAATTATATATTAAAAAAAAAAAACAAAAATTATACACAATCCTCTACGCGTCTATGTTAAAGCATAGTGTCAATGCCCATCGGGTGACTTTACTTTCACTTGAAGTAAACGTGGAAACGACATGAACAAAACAAAAGGGTTTATTTTCCGTTTTATTATCAAAGGTTATTAAATCGAAAGGTCGTCCCTTCCAGCTTTCGGCACCGGTTATTACACTTATTACATTTGTGTTTATAGTTTTGAAAGTCTTAGAACAAATTTTAACTTAGGTTCTCTTTGTTGTTTATTAGTATTTGTTTTTATATTATTATTTTATATGTTAAATGTGACCATGAACTATCATCTCTTAGAATACTGTAACCGACTAACCTAACATCTGGTATATGCAGGTAAATGAGTCGCCAAATATCTTTATCGAAAGTAAACCAATAATAAAATCAAAGATATTATGAAGAGAAACGAAATTAATACTTTTCAATCAAGTTTAATCATTTGCACTAGTACAAACATTCATTGAATTAAGGAAGCCATAGGTTTTTTCATATTAAACCTATATAAGTATTTAATTATATATAGTTCGTCTTCGAGTGATTGCTTCAGAAACGTTAGATGAGAATTCTAAGGCTTTCTAAGTTGATTGATTGTATTACCAAATGTAAAAGGCTATATTATAATCAACTAATTTCAACAAGCGTTCACTGTAACAAAGCACGAGACATTTCTTTATTTACCTTTTGTTTTTTCTTAAACCGATTATAGCTTAACTTATATTATAAATATTAATGTGAGTTTGTCTGTTTGTTACGCTTTGACGTCATAACTACTCAATCGATCATAATTAAATTTTACAAACATATCGTCGAGGACGAAGAGAAGGACATAGGATACATTTAGTCCAACAAAGGTATAATTCTAGAGAGATATGTCAAATCTACATTAATCGTCGAGGACGTAGAGAAGGGCATAGGATACATTTAGTCCAACAAAGGTATAATTCTAGAGAGATACGTCAAATCTACATTAATTTGAGTAAAGACGTGGGTTGAAACTTGTTATATAATAAGAATTATTTATATCCGTACATATGTTAAAAGGTAATGCGTCACTGTTTGTCTGTTAGTGTGATCATAACTCAAAACCCAGAAAATTAGATTACCCATTATTTTTTTAAATCATTGTATATTCCTTCGCCGAGTATTAGTATATATTTTGTTATATTACACCTGTTCCCCATCTTGGGGAAATACGTGCTTCCGCAGAGTTCGATGCCATCCAGTATAACCCTGGGCCTTTATTCTCGATTTCTCCATCTTATGCTCCTGGCTGGTCAACCACCGAGACCCACAACAGGTATCTTGTAGGCATCCTCGTATGGTTACCGCCTCATAATAATTACCACGTTGGTTTGACTGTACAACTTCTGAGCATTACTTTATTACTCCTTTTAATAGTTGTATCTACTTTTTGCTTAGAAGACTCTTAACTAACATTTTTGTCGGTTTGTTAAATTAATTAAATAATTCTAATATCACATTGAAATATAGATATTTAATTGCGATACAGCAAAAAATGTAATAACATAATTTACTATCTAATATGAGGTACAAAAAGGCTATCTAACAAATATTTATATACTAGCTTCTGCCCGCGGCTTCGTCCGCGTAGAATAGCTACTTTGAACTAACGCACTTTGAAACACGCAGCGGAAGCTCTCAAAAGGAAAAAAAAGAACGATTTTGAAACATTTTTCATTGGTACTCCGCTCTTATTGGTCTTAGCGTGATGATATCTAACTTATAACCTTCCTCGATGAGCTTTGAGCTTTCTAACACTGAAATAAAGCAATTTATAATATGAGGCCTCGCGAATCTTCAAAGACCTTTCAGGAATTCGGTATCTTAACTCTGGCCTCCTAATATATCCTTGAGAATTTAATGTATGTCCACAAAAACTTAGATATGCTGGATCTAGTAAAAGAACAACATAATGTAAATACTAGAAATAGCAACAAATTGGTCTTTCAATGTTTCAGGCTCACTAAGTCCAAAAACAGTTTTTTAGGTAATAGTGTCAGGTTTTATAAGAAAGTCCCAAAAGACATTACCGATTTGCCGGATAGTTAGTTCAAGGACCATGTCAAGCGGGTTTTAATGTCTAAAGGCTATTATAGGGTGGACCAATATGTAAACGATTGTGACGTCTGGAAATGATGCCCCTCTGTGCATCCACTATTAACGAATGTAACTATTTATGTTTTGTAAAAATATATAACATGAAGAGACAAACCAGATCGAGTTTCTTGCCGGTTCTTCTCGATGACTGGGTTGTTTTCCGAACCGGTGGTAGCTTTGGCGTTCATAAGCGCTTTCTCAGGGCCTAAATTAAATAAAGGTTATTTTGATTTTAAAAGAATTTTTCAAATCGGACCAGTAGTTTCTGAGATTAGCGCGTTCAAGCAAACAAATTCTTCAACTTTATAATGTTAGTATATATAAAATAAACTATTTTGTGCTTCAAAAGGTATATCAAAAACACTTACTAACAATTACTCTAGGTAACGCAAGGAAAGCCGCTGGCATGACTGGTTATTCATAATACGTTAACGCATAGTATAAACACTAGATAGCAATGTTTGTATATACTGATTACTTCATATAGATAGATTAGAATTTTGAGCCGACTTATTTTAATAAAGTAAAGATGTGTAAGGAAATGTAAATAATTCGAAAAGTGACTACACATAATTTAGATATTATTACACAGTTTAAAACAATCGGAATTATCGATTCATTGAAAGTTGGTTTTGTGGCGGTCTGCATATACCTACAGATCGGCAAGTGCCTCAGTAAATATGGGTTGGGCACGATAACATACACACTAATGCACGCTCCAATGATAGGTTTTTCATGATGTATGAAAGCTCTTTCGTTTGAACATAACCTTACATGACCTTTATACTTTATAGTAGCAAGTATTAAATGTGTTTTTTTGTGTATTAAATTAGTGGGCCATAATAATAGGTCTTTACCTATGAAATTGCCGTTCTGCAGTACTGGCCATTTCAAATCAAAATAATTTTTGTTTGGCTAAGAATTCTAATTTCAAATTAATTTTATTTTAAAAACATGGAATTCTTTTTCCAAAAGTAGTCATTTGTTTATTGATTAGTGTTACATTTTCATCGCATTTCAATCTTTTTTGTCATCATGGATACGTTAAAAATTCGAGTAATTATGGAATATGAGTACCGTCGTGGCAGCAACGCGGCACAAGCGGCACGCAACATCAACGACGTTTACGGAGCTAACACTACAAACCAACGCACCACCTGTTATTGGTTTGCTCGCTTCCGTTCTGGGAATTTCGACCTGAAAAATGAACCTCGCGGTCGTCCGAAGACTTTGGTCGACAATGACGAATTAAAGGCGATTGTGGAAGCTGATGATACACAATCTACGGCTGAATTAGCAGCAGCTTTCGACGTTAGTGTCAAAACAATATTGGTCCATTTGCGTCAAATTGGCAAGGTAACAAAGCTTGACAAATGGGCGCCCCACGAACTCAATGATCGCCAGCGCGAAGTATGCGTCGAGACGTGCATTGCACTGCTCAACAGACACACAAATGAAGGAATCTTGAACCGCATTATTATCTGCGACGAAAAATGGATTCTGTCTGATAATCGCAAGCGGTCAGCAAGTTGGTTGAATCCTGGTTCAGCACCTAAACAATGCCCTAAACGAAAACTTACCCCTAGAAAAGTGATGGTCACTGTTTGGTGGTCTAGCGCCGGTGTAATTCATTACAGCTTCTTACCAAACGGGGTGAGCATTACTGCAGATGTATACTGTGAAGAACTGAACACAATGATGGAGAAGCTGGCACATCTCCAACCAGCATTGGTCAATCGCTCGTCTCCGCTGCTCCTGCA
The DNA here is from genome assembly GCA_015888305.1 of Antheraea pernyi. NCBI lineage: Eukaryota > Metazoa > Arthropoda > Insecta > Lepidoptera > Saturniidae > Antheraea > Antheraea pernyi. The sequence continues at coordinate 17,984 of MU159392.1, read as the reverse complement.
CGACAACGCGCGACCTCATATTGCACAGCAGATAGTCTCCAAGTTGCAAGAACTGGGCTTGGAAGTTCTCCATCATCCGCCCTACTCACCAGACCTTACGCCTACAGACTACTACTTTTTCCAGAATTTGGATAATTCCTTGACGGGAAAAAAATTCAATACCCGAGAGGCAGTACCAAATGCCTTTGAAGAATTTGTTGCCTCCCGTCCAGCTGATTTCTTTAAGAAGAGCATAAATAAACTGTCACTGCGTTGGCAATGATGCATTGATTGCATGGGTGATTACTTCGATTAATACAAATAAAAAATACATGAAACAAATTCATTTACATTTTTCATACAAAACGCCAATTTCATAGCTAAAGACCTAACATTATAAAGAGGTACATTTTGCGAGTTTGTGAGGTTGTAGGGGGTAATATCAGAAACTACTAAGCCGATTATGAAAATTTGTTTACCAATAGAAAGCCAATTTATTTGTGAGTGTTATAGGTTAAATATTAATTCGAAAAACGAAAAGACTTTATGTGATAGTCGGATTTGCAAAGTAAGTCTAAGAAAAAACGGTCGAACGAAAACATTTCTTCCGAACGCTGCCTTAACGATGAGAGATATATTATTGAATTCTAGAGAAAAGTTGTAAAGCTGAATAATACCCACAAAAACAGACTCTAACTTTTATATTTAAGTCACAAAAAGTAGTTTTTCATATTAAAACAATAATTTAAATCATTAAGTGATGTTTATTGGTCATAGTATCAAAAACAATTATGAATTCTTATCAATATATAATGATATAATAACTGAACCACAGCAACGCGTGGCCGGATTAGCTAGTCGATCATAAAAAATAGTACAAAATATTCCTACGCTATTTACCTATAGATATTAATTTCTGAACTTGAATAGTAAAAAGTATACCTAGTCTTGCCATAAATACTGAAACAAAGAAAAAAAAATCAATCGAAAATAACATTTATTACTTTTACAGTGTCTTAGTTTAAAACATAAATATAAAACAATTTAAAATATAAAAAGCTTATTCGAAGTGGTTTCCATTGGCTGCAATACAGTCCTTTAAACGTTGACGTACGGATTGTTTTAGAGACTCCAAATTACCATGGCGTTTAGAGCAAGCCGTACTCTCTAAAACTGACCATAAATCTGCTGTGGATACCAGTGGATAAAGATCAGGACTATAGACGACGGCCAGTCTTCAGCTCTGATAAAGTCCGAAACGTTCGTTTCTAACCAAGACTGCGTAGACCGAGCTTTATGACCCGTCGCCAGTCTTGCTGGAAGGGCCATTCTTGGTTATTGAACATGGTGTTGTTAAGGGGCTTCACTACCTTCTCAAGAATGGTATCTTGATACACTTGTGCCGATGTTTTGATACCTTTCTCACAAAAGTATGGCTCAGTCACTTCTTCATAGCTAATACCCCACCAAACCATCACTGAAGTCGGATAGTGCCCATGTTTCACTTTGTCGACTAATTGGGAAGCTTCCTTAGAGCTTTGAGCATAAATACGGTCATTTTGTTTGTTAAAATGTTGCCCAATTGTAAAAATTTCCTCATCCGTAAACAAAATTTTTGCGTACCGCTTCAGTAGTTGTTTCGATTTGACCACCCTATTCTTTTTTTAATTATCAGTTAAGAAACGATCAGTACGTCTCTTACAGGCTTCAAGTCTTAAGTCATCTTTTGAAATACGCGACATAGTTCTCGGTGTTATCTTCATCTCCCGAGATAAAATCTTTTGCTTTCGGACAGGATTTCTTCAAATTCTTTCCCTTACTAGCAATTCTGGAACATATCTGCATATATTGGTATGGAATATAACGTGCGAAAACATTTTGGCTATATTTATGCACGAGCGGACCAGTTTATTAATATCAGATAAATATATCAACACTAATTCCAATCAAATTTTGTGTAATATAACAATTTTATTACATAATAAATAAATACCTGCCTAGTCTTGTGTTATCATATACATAACCATACCAATTATAACATACCAATAAAACATACCAATTTCTCAATGACTATACATTTTCTATTCTATTTTGAGGAGTTCTCTGGAGAATCTTCAATATCCAAGGTCCAATGCCAATGTAACTAAAATAATCCCTTTCCAATAAAAAAAATCTTCCAAAACAGATAATAAATCAAGAAGTTCTCAGGAAACAAACTAAGAATACCAAAAAAAAAGTTGAGGCTGTCATAAGGACTGCCAACAGAAGTAAAAAGTCAAGACAACAGAATAACAGTTCTTTTTTAAGTTCCTAAATCAATGACTACTAATAATTTAGACGGCCTACACATAAGAGTTGTTGAGGTATGTATGCTTGGTACACATGTATGTTTCAACAACTCATATCCCAACATAACATATATCAGCTCCCAGGGAGGTAGAGGTGGAGAGACGGCGTCTGAGGGAAGACGCCGTCGAGAGATGGATGCAGGACCTGGCGGACGCGCATTTCGGGATATAACGCACATCGAAAAGCTGTATACACTGATATGAGTTTGGCTCCCTGACGTTCCGACTGGTGCAGGTGCTCACCGGACATGGTTGTTTCGGGTGGTACCTGCACCGGATCGCACGCAGGGAGCCGACCGCCGCCTGCCACGAGTGCGGCGCTGACGAAGATACCGCGCAGCACACTCTGTCTGAGTGTGCTGCGTGGGGGGTACAGCGCCGCATTCTGGCGGCGGTGGTAGGAGTAGATTTGTCGCTGCCGAGTGTGGTTTCGGCCATGCTCGGCAGCGAACAGGCGTGGCGAGCAATGGCCTCCTTCTGCGAGGAGGTCATCTCGCAGAAGGAGGCGGCGGAGAGGGCCCGTGAAGCAGACCCGCTGAGTGGCCGTCTCCGCCAACAGAGAACCGGCAGGAGGAGGCGGCGCTTTGCCCAACTCCTCCTGCCACTGTAGCCAGACCTGAGGGGATGGGCCGGGGGGCCCATTTGCTCATTGCACAGGTCCGGCGGACGAGGGGGGGCAGCTGGTGTGTGCCAGGTCTGCTCCTCTATAATCACCTTCCGCCGGGCGGACCGTGGGGGTGGCTCTACAAGGTTGATTAGCTTGTTCCATCCCTTGCCGCTCCCACAAAACGGTCTGTCGGTACACCGTGGGGTTTTAGTCTGTGCGAGTCAGACATAACCCACCCTCTCCCCCGGGAGGGTGGCGTATCCATAAGGGATATCCCCACGTTTAAAAAAAAAAGAAAAAAAGATAGGTCGCTTGAGCTAGTTGCCAAACAAAAATCGGCTGAGTGCCTTAAGCGCTCGCCTTAGTAGTCCAGTGACACTGTTAAGACCTTGCTATGTCAATAGCGTAATCAGTTTGGAAAAAAAAATTAGACTAGAATTATTTAAATTTCACAATTTGTAAATTAAAATTATAAACATTAGTCGAGTTTTCAGAGCTATTGCCACTCGGAGCAATAATTATATGTATTTTATACAATGAATTAATTAATCAAACAAGCTTAATACAGAATATCAATATGTACACAGGCCGCTATACTACGCGTAGCAAGTCTGACGCAAGCGTCATACGTCACGAGCGTGTGACGTAGACCCATAGGTTTCCCTACCAAATGCGACTAAAGAAATGTACACTTCAAAAACAATCGAATTGAGGACTTCCTTTTTGAAGTCGGTTAAAAAGTGAATTATACGATAGCATTCCTTTAACTTCCAGTCATGATGTCTATTAATTGGTAAACCTTTAATCTACCACTAGTAAGGTCTAACATAGACAAACATTGCTCTTCGTACTGTATGCATTTCGTAACAGTTTACATGCATTTGTGAATCATGCAATTTCGATTACTTTTCCAGGTAACAGCCCAAGCCGAGGTGCGCGTGCGCCCTTGTGTATGTTACCTAAAAATCAAATCGGCTGAGTGCCTTAAGCGCTCGCCTTAGTAGTCCGGTGAAGCTGTAAAGACCCTGCAGGGTCAATAGCGTAGTCAGTTCGAAAAAAAAAGTGTGAATATATTTATTTTTTATTCTTTTGTCTCAGCTAGTAAAAAGTTATATTTAAGTGATTAATTTATTTTCTTTTTTCTAACGTTTTCAAATGTTCTTTCTCTTTTTTCGTGTATGGTGTGTTTGCGTATGGTAGGGGTTCATGTATGAGTTTTTGATTATTGAACTCGGTTTTGTGAAGCCTAAATACATATTAATTGACTGCGGTATTGTGGAATCTTACAGGGACAATTGCAAAATTGCAAGAACAAGGATATCTGTGTGATACACAGAACTTCCTCTCTTTACGATACTATTTCTAGGATATGAGGTTAGATATTATGAACTAAAAGTGTATTACGCTTGATTTAAAAAATATAGGCAACATCTGTCATTTCTCATCTAAGCATTGTAATAATAAAAGTACAACGATAAAACTTATAATTATAATATTAATAATAAGTTTTTAACCACTCGTCATTGCGGAAGTACTAAAAATTACATAAATATCTTCGCAACAATCGTCACTAGGAATTTTTAATCTACATTGTTTGTTCAAATGTTGACAGATATAAAGTTTTACAGTCTAACTGGCTTATACGAAATTATTATCAATTACAATTATCTCAGTAATTTACCCACAACATTTTTATAAATACTCCGCGTTTCCCTTCTAAACACTTAGTCAAATTTAGGACTTCGTTAGTTGCTAGACACCTAGTAATTACAATTACAGATAATTGTAAATATCAGTATAACAAATAGTTTATACTAGAACGCGACATGGGTGAAAGTAAAGTAGTGGATAATTCAAAAAATAACAAAAACATTAAAGGTCACAATGACGTTGAAAATACTACTGTAGATTACGATCAGTTACTGTCAGCGGCAGGCGAGTTTGGATTGTATCAGATATTTTTATTCTTTTTAATGGGGCCATTCTACATATTCGGAACGTTCGTCTACTTTTCACAGTTATTTTTGACACAAGCTTCGCAGGACCATTGGTGCTGGATACCCGAACTTGCTAATCTGACTGCTCAACAAAGAAAACAATTAGCTATACCACTGGACATAAACTCTCAATCTGGATACGATCAGTGCAATTCATATAATGCTAACTGGACAGAAATCTTTATTACTGGCACAAAGGATTACAACTGGAGTACAATTCCATGTGCACGTGGATGGGAGTTTAATAAATCTGAGATACCATACGAAACAATATCCAGCGAGCTTCATTGGGTTTGTGATAAAAAAAGTTACGCAGCAACTGCGCAGTCGATATTTTTTGTTGGATCCATCTTCGGTGGTTTCATCACGGGGTGGATAGCTGATCGCTTTGGAAGGTTACCCAGTATCATATTCACCAATTGTATAGGATGTGTTTTTGGTGTAATCAGCGCTTTTACCAAAAGCTTTGTTACTTTTTCTATTTGCCGTTTTTTTGTTGGAATGTCTTACGACAACTGTATGATGATGTCTTACCTACTAGTGTTAGAATACATTGCTCCAAAGTACAGAACGATTATTATGAATCTTTCTTTCGGCATTTTCTTTACTATTGGAGTTTGTGTACTGCCGTGGATCGCCTTATTGTGTGATAGCTGGAAAGTAACTTCTTTAGCGACAAGTCTACCCTTAGCACTCTCTTTACTTGCACCTATTATCATGCCCGAAAGTCCTCGATGGTTGTTATCTAAGGGCCGTGTAGAAGATGCAGTTAATAAAGTTTTGCATATCGCAAAAATTAACAAAAAGGTTATACCACCCCTTCTAATAAAACAATTTGAGCAATCCGCTCTCCAGGTTAATGAAAGACAGAATACTGAAAATATGATAGACCTGCTTAGAAGACCTCTCCTTAGAAGAGTATTTTTCTGCATATGCATTTTATTTTTTTGCATTGTGATTATTTATGACTCTTTAATTAGGACCATTGGACAATTGCAGTTTAATTTCTTTGTGTCATTTACGATTATATCATTCACTGAATTCCCTTCGTTATTTATTTTGTCATTCATTTTAGACTGGTTCGGGAGGAAATGGCTGACAATGATAGCTTTGTTTGGTAGCGGCATATTTAGTTTTTTAATCCCGTTTATTGGTGCTGGTTGGCCATCTCTTATATGTGCTATTATTGCGAGATTCGGTATAAATATGTGTATGAATTCGTGTATGCAATGGGCAGCAGAGATATTCCCTACTCCAATTAGAGGTTCTGCATCATCCTTGGTCCATATCTGTGGTTATATCGCAACCGTAATATCACCGTTTGTACCATATTTAGATGTTTTTGTGGTATGGTTACCACTTGTGGTTGTTGGGTGTATTTCAATCTTTGCCGCACTAATCTGCTTCACTTTACCTGAAACAGCAAACAGAGATATGCCTCAAACTTTTGATGATGCTGACGATTTAATAAGAAGCCAAGGTATATTTTCCATGCCATGTAGTCAGAAAAATATAGTGAAAGTCGACTACACAAATAATTCCTTTCAAATGGATTAATAAGTATATTCATAATTACTACTTTGCGTTCACGGTTTCATTCGTGTGTGCCATAATAGTTGTACATATTTTTAAATGGATTTATATGTAATAACGTACTTATTTATCTAAGTTTATCATTATCATGTACCGTCACTTTGTAATTGTCCTTTGTTTTATATAAATTTGCAATATATTGTGCAAAGATTTTGACAAAAGTTAGATTTCATTCATGTATTGTCTGGTGTTTAAATTATAAGGCTGTTGTTGGAACTGATTCTGGAGTCTTTCTTAGAAAAAACCTTCAAGCTAAGGATCACATTCTTCTCATATTTATAAATTTTGATCACAGGCTGGCCAACAATGAATTAAGTATATTCTGTCGTAGAATAATCAGTAATATTTTCTAACGAGGCAACTTTAGTATAACTATTTTACAACGTCCTTTATTTTGTTGATTTTAAGCCTGGTATTTGTAATTTATTTAATATATAACTGGCCCGATGGATGTTGCCCTGCCCTGATAATAAGAAAAATCTTGACAAATTATATACTTAAACCAAACCATTGGTGAAAATTGCATGAAAATTCGTTCAGTAGTTGTTGAGTTTATCGCAAACAGACAGACTGACGTGGCAGAGGACTCTGTTTTATAATATGTATTGACTAGCTGTGCCTGCGACTTTATATGCGTGGCATTTTATGTAATAAATAGTGATTAATTACATTAAGTAATTTCTACATGTCTACTTTTCTCTCGTACTTAACTCGAGCCGTCATTCAAATTACAATAACTTTTGATATAGTACACCGATTTTAGTGAAACAAAGACTAAATGTTACTTAAGGATATGCTTTGTGATGGACACAGTACTTTAGCAGTATTGCGTGTTCAAACAAACAGACATTTCAAAAAATGATTGTAATGTATTTTACGACTGCAATATTTTATTTTACAAAAATCTAAAAGGTACTGACACGTTAGTTTTACATTCTCATTAAATGTATACATATAGATAGGTATATAATATGTATTACAGGTAGCGTATGTTATTATTATTAAGTTTTCATTTAAGAGGTACGTCAACTTTTAGAAACCACGAATATCTATGATTAGTTCATTAAAACTAATTTATTTACATGTATATTTTAACTATTCAATATATTTTATTGTTAATAGTCGATTTACTTTACGCAAATTAAATTATTCAGTGCAGTTTACTGATATTTTCTCAGTCGTATATTTTTAAATGATTTTACATTCAAACTATTGTATGATATTTCTTGTCAATTTTATTATATTGTAGGTAAATCTCTACTGTCAATACAAATGAATATTGTCCTGAGTTTACTTTTATTTATTCATACAGATTAATAAAATTGTGATTATAACTATATTAATATTCTATAATAGATTATGTAGTGTGACTGCCGTAGTTAATTATTGTGTTACAGCCACTAACGGTCACAGCCGGAAACAGTACACTGTTTAATTTAAGGAATTTACACAATGAAAAGACCTATAGCACAGTAAAAATATAAAAGACAATACGGATACTACCAACAAACGCTCGTACCGGCACACTCTCGCAAACACGCGCGTCCAATCCAGTCCAAAGTGATTTTCGCGGTGCTGTCCATAGAGTGAGTATATTTTAAAACCTCTCGTCGATACGCATGATTGTGTAAGTGTGCCGTTTTCGAGTGTGAGGACGTTTTCTGTACTGTCTCTTATATTTATAATGTGCCAATAGCCGTACTATAAATGATGGAAAATAGTATTAAGACCGAATGACCAAAATATGCTGCTGAGCTAGAAAAATCGACTATCTTTATCTCTCTGAAATATATTGAAAATATTGTTAGAAATGATGTAAAAAAAATCCTATGAAAGCCACAGCCCTTATATTAATATGAAGATGTAACACATGGTAAATGTCCCGTATGGTTACTATGGGGAAGCATGTTTTTTTGAGTTTAGAATTTTATAACTCTTTAATGGTTCATCATAAAGGCTAGACCAAATCATTTTCTTGTATAAAATTGAACGCTCTACAAAAAAAGCTATCCTATAATTTTTTGATAAACCGAGGTGTTTACTTTAAAATATAATTTATAATATTTTGTAATTCTTTTCCAATTCAATCAGTCTACACGTGTTGTTGGATATAACATCATGATAAAAAATATTCCATACATAAATGTTGTATTGTAGTAATATTATTTAGTACATAATTAGTATTGTAACTTACAATAATAAACTATTACTATATATAAAGTTTTCATTTACAATTGGAAACAATTTTACAGAGCTCTATCTATATATTAATACGTGATCCCTAATCTTTGTATCCCTTTTAACGGAATTGGGCGAACGGATGAACGTGAAACTTGGCATAGTTAAAGTTTGTTTGGAGGAGATGTGCAGAAAGCTATTTATTTTATATAAAATGCATTAGAAGTACATTAAATTAATTAAAATATGCATTATTCACACTACTGCTTCAATTTTACACAACATATACACACATGTAAATAAAAAAGACAATTTGACATCCGTCAATAAAGGACTTCAAAAAAGGTTGTGAAGGAGGTTGCTATGCTCGACTGTGTGTATTATTTTACTCTTACGTTCCAAATACCGTTTTTATACATACAACTATTATTATAATATGTATACCTTTAAAAAATCAATGAACTATGGTCGAATGTCGACCACTGGGCGCCCACTAGTATATTTAATAATCTTAGGATTATTATTAACCAATACTGTACATGCGAATATGAGTTTGTTTGTTCATTCGTTCGTTTGTGTTTGTTACGCTATCACACTTTAACTAGGTACTTGACCAATCGTCATAAAATTTGGGATACATATTAGGACATAGGGTGTCTAACGTTGGCGACCAATAACAGTGTAGTAATATTTGTATGTATTGGTTTGTTTATGTTGCTTTGCGAAAGTTTGGACTTTTTAGTGAACGAAGTACGCGATTTTTCTTTGACTTATATCTATATCAACCAATTCATAACGTTATACATCGTCACCCATAGAGAAGTGACCGTAAGATAATTATGAAAATATTCTTAAAGTGATCAAGGAAAATGGCTCGAATGGGGATCTATCTCTTATAGTATTTTTTGAAGATTTATTTTGAGGAAAAAAATCCAGCTCTTGCACCATTTATGCGATACCTTACAAAATAAGTGATATACCTGATCGTTTTTGTTTTTAATAGGAAGTTACTGAGTTTATCTACAATAGCATTAATAATATTGCTTTCTAAAGCAATTTTCTTTTAAAGAATCAAATCTTGAAAATTTATCTACATAAAAGTGTTTTTTTTTTAACTATTAAAACTCATGCCCTAACTTAACACCCTTATAATTTTAATTCTCGGTATAGATTAAGTAAAAAGTTTTCGCAGTAGAACTACAAAGCAGCGAGCACTTACTCCAGAGAATTGAAATTGAATAATCTTTACACTTCTTAACTTAAACCATATTTCAAAACACATGTTTTAAACCAATTGTAGTTTGGTCGTCTCTTTGGACACTCATTACACCAAGGTTTTTAATAGGTGTAAATAAAGTTTTATCATTATGTTGACAAAATCCAGTAGACGTAGGGTAAAAATTAAAATAGCCTCTTTAAATGGGGTTTTTTTAGACTTATGCCCGGTTTCTGAGGTACTTGGTTAAATTACCAATAGTTATTGACTCAATAAAGTTATCCATGAGATAAACTGTCAAATGGTCCGTTAAGTTTTACTGACATTTATCGTGTGATTGTGTGTTCAGAAACGCAATTTGACAAGTTATTGAACCAATAACGCTATTGAACATATAAAATTTCTTAATTAAAAGGTTCTTCTTCGATGCCGCCAAAGCCTTCGATAAGGTCTGGCATGGAGGACTCATCCATAAATTATGTAAATCTCACGTACCCGATAGGTTAATTCATGTTATCCGCGATTATCTCACTGATAGGACTTTCCGCTTTAGAGTGAATGGGGAACTATCCCTGCCCCACCCGATACGCTCAGGTGTGCCACAGGGCTCCATACTCGCGCCCTCGCTCTTTAATCTGTTCATCAGTGACCTACCTCGGTCAAAACGGGTCGAAGTAGGTTGCTATGCTGAGGGGCCACCTCCGGGGCCCACATTTGTGTGGAGGGCGTCCGGGTCAGGGTGGGGACCCAGATGAAATATCTGGGCCTCACCCTGGACGGACGTTGGCGGTTCGAGCCTCACTTTAAGGGGCTCGGACCGCGCATAGTCAAGGCGGCAGCGGCGCTCGGACGACTCCTCCCCAACACGGGGGGGCCGGGCGCC
>MU159391.1:34945-217903 GCA_015888305.1 Antheraea pernyi | reverse complement strand
AAGGATATTTTGATTTTGATTTTGAATGCCCCTAAAGTTTTCACTTCAAAAATCTCCCAATTCCTACATCCATGACTACAAAAGTATTCCAGCTTTCAGATCAACATTCCTGTTAATGAAACATATTTGATCACACCGATGCATTCCTCGAAGCAATTTTTTCATATTTAATAGAGATTTACTCCAAGACTTTTTTTTCGAACTGACTACGCTATTGACCTATCAGCTCTTAACAGCTTCACCGGATTACAAAACCAATAATGATACATATGAAAGCTATGTTATATGAATCTCGTATAAATATACCTTATAAAGTATTTTATACTTTGTATATAGATTATAAACCCTCCTCCTTGGACCAAAATACAAGTATAATACTTGTTTACTAAGACAGGCCAAGTTGATTTGAATATTGTACCAATATAATATCTTTATATATAAATTTCTTCTGTACGTGTATATGTCACTGAACTAACTAACTCCTCCTAAACGCCTGGACCGATTTTGATGAAATTCTGTGTGCGTGTTCCAGTGGATCCGAGAATGGTTTAGATTCACAATTGGAACCGGTAGGTGGCACTGCGGTTGAATTTTAGTTTTTTTTAATTATCAAGGCAGGACATCGTCCGCCCGGCCCGCTTGTATAATATAAAACTTTTACACAAATAATATATGATCTCGACAAAATTTACTATGACAAACTAAATACACATTTATATATTTCTATCCATAAAAAAAAATACTAACTTAAAACACTGTAAACTGTTTATATCTTTGTAACACGAGATGTTTTGAAACAAAAACACTAGTTTGTAAAGATCACAAAAACAAACTCGTTTAAACCATTCAAAGGAAATATGAATTATCATAATTTTATGGTGATTCGTCATGCCAAAATACGATTTAATACGCCATTCAAATAAGTATTTTGACCTTCACTACATATAAGTTTGTTTGTCTAAAGATACATAGTTACACATATATTTAAGTAGTCCGGTGAAGCTGTAAAGACCTTGCCAGGTCAATAGCATAGTCAGTTCGAAAAAAAAAAAAAAACATATATTTATAGTAGCATCCACTTATAATAAAAAGTGTAGCTGTAGGTGGTAGAACCAGGCTGAAGCTGTTACTGGTTTCAGCATGAATGGGTCAGCTCGACTGGGGTAGTACCACCCTCTCACAGAAACTCCGGCATGAAATAACAGCGCTTGCATTGTTGCGTTTCGTTCGGTTACTGAGAGCGCCGGACACCCAATTCCCCTTCCCACTTCCACACTCCCCCTTCTCCCAACAGGCTGGCAATGCACTTTCGACTCCTCTGGTGTTGTAAGTGTCTATGGACGGTGGTGATCACTTAACATCAGGTGGCTTACCTGTTCGTTTGCCTCCAATGATGTAATAAAAAGAGTAAAAAAGGACAGAACGTGATATTCACAAACAACGGTAATAACTACTTCGTCTCAGAAAATTCTGAGGTACGTAAAAAATTGCTAAGAAAAAGAATCTGCCGTGAATTTTATATATCGCTCCATAGATCTCGCTTAGACGCTTAGCTATAAAATTATATATAACTAGTTTTTACCCGTGTCTTTGCTTGCATTATTGTAGATTCTGTCAATCAATTCATGTTATTACTGTCAATAGGCTGAGTAATGCGTCTAAAGGATATTATTCTATCTTTACGGTACAGTACCTTTTTCGGGATGAAAGGGTACCCAATATCCTTCTATATACTCCTGACAACATATATATAAAAAATTATGATGATCGGTTGACTATTTAAGCATTAGACACAACAAAGTTATATACGCATTTATAATATTAGTTAGAATTTACGTCCCTTATATCTATATTTATATTAGTCTGTACTAATATTATAAAGAGGTAAAGTTTGAGTTTGTGACGTTGTAAGGTGTAACCTAAAGAACTACTGGTCTGATTTGAAAAAATCTTTCAGTGTTATATAGCTCATTAATCGAGGAACGTTATAGGCTATATATCATCACGCTTGGACCAATAGGTGCGGAGCACCAATGAAGAATGTTTCAAAATCGGGTTTTTTTCCTCATGAGAGCTTCCGCTGCGTGTTAACGTTAGCCCAAAGTAACTATTCCACGCGAACGAAGTCGCGGGCAGAAGCTAGTTTATTTATAATAAAGATTATTTTAGATAAAAAAAAACTACAATATAATTCAAATATTATTCCAGAAATTGCCGCAACATATATCTAACATCGATATAAATTGCGTAGATACTTCCATACGTGTATTTATTACAAGCATAACTTAAATTAATAATTTTGTACTCATTGAAAACACCTTAAATGTTTGCAAACCCTTTCTCTAAGATCGTGAGAGTTGGCCGCAAGGCCGTAACCTTAGCGACCCTGTGTAGATAAAATCATTTCGAAGTACCTTTTATTTTCCTCGACCTTTATCATATAATTTTATAAATATGATGTTTAATAAATACTTTATGACTAGGAATAATTATTGCCGTAATAAGCATACCTATACTATTCAACCACAGCACTTGTATGTGCTACAAATTTCAGCAATACAGCGTTAAACGTTTAACGCAACCTTGTTGGAAGTCGTGTTAGAAGTTTCACTTCAAAAGCAATCATTCGTTGCAGCATTACAATGCGTTGCACTGTGTAAGTACGTTGGGTCTAACTGCAATTACAGGAAGCCCGTATAAGTAAATGTGCATATTACGTGATCAATGAGTCTAGCTAATGTTTTAATTATTATTATTCTACCTTTATATATATGTGACTAAGATTACTTTCTACTACAAGTTCCTTATAATCTTCTATTATATTAAATAGGCAGTGGGAAAACGGTTAAGATCATATCCCTCCTCTGTTTTTCAAACGATTGTCTTCATTCTTTTTTATTTTATATCTGTCGACGAGTTTTAGAATAATCACTTTAAAAAAAATTTAAAAAGTTTTTTTTTCTCTATGGTAAATTTCGACCACTGAACAAACACACGTGCTTATTTAAAACTCTTCTAATTCTTGAACCATAAGCGCTTTTTATCTAGATTAAATATACAAATCGTTAAGGAATGGTACTCACTAACCGAGTTTTTTCCGATATAATACAATGTGACTTGTCCAACAAAGAATGAACCAAGCACTCTGTTCGTTATTCCTGCCCTCATACGAGCTCTTAGAAGTCATTATGGTTAAAAAGCATTAGAGAGAGGTTAAGAATCACTAGCGAAAAAAAAAAACTAAGCTTTTTTTACTTTATACAAATGTAACTCATTTGGTAGGCAGTTTAACTCAGTTTTACCTAATATTAAATAAACAATGTGGCCCAAAATGATAAGAAGTTAAACCTACACAAGATGATCGCTAAATGTAGATGTGGTATGAGGGTGGTAGAGAGCCAGATTGGTATGAAACAATTCTACCACCGTTCTATGGTTTCAACACGATATTTTGTATCACCGAAGGCTTTCGGTTCTGTGTAGTGATTCGAACGTAGGTCTATTAACACTTTGTTCGTACGGGTTAACTATTAAGCTCTTCATTATAAATTTTCATTTTAAAAGGTAGACAACTTTATTAATGTGATAGCTGTTACTCAAGACTTCGACCGCATAGAATTTAGCAAAGAAAGTTTTGTTCAATGTAATTATGTGCGATGCGTGCTTGGGATTCTGGATACTGCTTCTTCAGTTTATTATATTTGTGTCCCGTCCCGTCAAAATCGATCGCACGGTTTCGGAGATTAGTAGAAACAAACAGACAAGCAGACGAAAAAAAACTGATTACCTGTTATAAATACCGTATACTCTCTCATATCTATTTATTAAAAAGCTATTATTTTGACATTACAAAAAGACAATTCAATTTTATTTTTGTATAGATGTACATAGCTAAATGGTGATTAAATTGAAACTATTTAAATTTTCAGAATACTGACAGTGTGACTGAATTTTCGCCGGTGGTTCGTGCGACATGCAAAACTGACATTATGTCGATAAAAATTAACTTTGATCAACCATTTCACGGGGTAGCACATGCCAGAGAGTTCAGGTAAATATCAATTAAGTAAATAGCTTATAATTTAACTCATATTTTCGGTAACAGCTTTCCTTTTTATAAGATGTTGCTAATATTTCAAACATTATATTCATAAAATGCATTCAATATGTAGATGAATTTTGTTTTTATGTCCTGAACCTAAGAATTGTTCTTACAGTACTATCATATCTGGGATACATATAGAATTGTTGATTTCCCAGTGTTTGAAACTATGCCTGTATCTACGTTTGAGAAGAGATTTTTAGCTCAGCAGTAGGACTCTTAAAGGATACAATTATCATATATTATGTCATTAATGAACTTGACGCATCATAGCGATATTCCCTATACATATCTATGTGTAGTGAAATCTTGTAAAGTAGATATATGGATATTAAATGCCCAGAATTACGGTAATAAATTTAGATACCTTTAATTTTTTAGTATCAGTAGATACCAATCGATTTATTCCTAGGACACCGGCATGTATGGCGCTCGGGAACGGGTCCGAATCACTTAGCTTTGATGTCAACCTTGTCGCCCCCGAAGGTTCCCCTGATTATTGCGGAATTTGGAATAACGTGAGTATATCCTTTTATATAGGTATTTCCGTAAGATAGAATTTGCAAGGCGATAGAGCAATACTATCCGAATGCGGTGCAATACGAGTGTAATACTCGCCTTCATGGTTCGCTGAGGGCTTATTGCGTTCCGGTATCAAGCGATTTATGTTCAGAACTCAAACGAGGTGGTAGCATATATGTATCCAATAGTATCCATAGTCGCAAATTTACCTTCGTTTGGTTTGTAACGTTTCGGCACCAAAGAGGCTTGCAGATTGGCATGACAGCGGCGACTGTGCTAATGATTGTACATTTCTCGGTGGATATTATTGTTTTACATTGCACATTTCATACCACAGGGTACGGTGCACTGTATCGTGCTAGCGTAAAAAAAATAACATAGCTGAACTACTGATAAAATCTAGAAATATTGATATAAAATACCTTGATTTAAAATGATTACTTAGATCTTACAATTTCCAAAGATGTGTTATTATTGACTTCCATTAGTACAGTGTAATATTAATAAAATTATATAATTTCCAATTGATTTATTTAAAAAAGGAATCGAATTGCAATCTTAGACATTTGCTAAGCTAACATTATTATTATTTGTTACTCCACTAATTCGTGTTCACAGCGAACGGATGAACGGTCTTTGCCGCTAGCTGTTCGCGTGCACCGGACCCTTGAATTGGCTGAAGACAAATTCTACGTCATCACCTGCGGCAAGGCGGGCTTCAAAAACTCACGGTATGTTTATTTTAACACAATTCCTTACCTACCAATTTCTAAAATAATATAATAATGATTCATTGTCAAAGTTTACGCGATATACTAAACTAGACAATGAATGAAGTGAAGAGACCAATATAAATATAAAAATGAATTATGTAGGTATATAAACAAACAAAAAATTACATTTAATTTCACATTTCCTTTCAGAAACGAAACCTCCATTGTGTCGTTGCGAATGCTAAACAGTCAAGGACGGAAAGTATTAAATGCCGGTTTTGGGCTTCCGTATACATTAAAAGCAGAAATCAGCAAATCAGACGGTGAGGAAACTATATAAACCCAAATCTATTAAATATAATTATAAAATGTCTCATATTTAAATGAAAATATAATGTACAAAACGTAAACGCAATAAAGTAGATATATGGATATTAAATGCCCAGAATTACGGTAATAAATTTAGATACCTTTAATTTTTTAGTATCAGTAGATACCAATCGATTTATTCCTAGGACACCGGCATGTATGGCGCTCGGGAACGGGTCCGAATCACTTAGCTTTGATGTCAACCTTGTCGCCCCCGAAGGTTCCCCTGATTATTGCGGAATTTGGAATAACGTGAGTATATCCTTTTATATAGGTATTTCCGTAAAATAGAATTTGCAAGGTAATAGAGCATTCCTACTATCCGAATACGGTGCAATACTAGTGTAATACTCGCCTTCATGGCTCGTGGAGTGCTTATTGCGTTCCGGAATCAAGCGATTTATGTTTAGAACTTAAACATGTTAAATACGGTAGCATGTCTGTATCCAATTTAGTCGCGAATTTACTCTCTTTTGGTTTGTAACTTTTCGGCACCAAAGAGGCTTGCAGATTGGCATGACAGCGGCGACTGTGCTATGGATTGTACATTTCTCTGTGGATATTATTGTTTTACAATGCACTTTTCATACCACAACGTACAGTGCACTTTATCGTGCTAGAATAAAAAAAATAACATAGCTGAACTACTGATAAAATCTAGAAATAAAATACCTCGATTTAAGATAATTACTTAGATCTTACAATTTCCAAAGATGTGTTATTATTGCCCTCCATTAGTACTGTCTAATATGAATAAAATGATATAATTTCGAATTGATTTATTTAAAAAAGGAATCGAATTGCAATCTTAGACATTTGCTAAGGTAACATTATTATTATTTGTTACTCCACTAATTCGTGTTCACAGCGAACGGATGAACGGTCTTTGCCGCTAGCTGTTCGCGTGCACCGGACCCTTGAATTGGCTGAAGACAAATTCTACGTCATCACCTGCGGCAAGGCGGGCTTCAAAAACTCACGGTATGTTTATTTTAACACAATTCCTTACCTACCAATTTCTAAATTAATATAATAATGATTCATTGTGAAAGTTTACGCGATATACTCACTTTTTATCAAGATTATAGTAAATAATTTATCATAACAAAAATATTTTATGTAATATTTACCTTTACAAATACCTATGTCACACTGAAAGTTGATACATAGGTATTTGTAAAGGTAAATATTACATAAAATATTTTTGTTATGATAAATTATTTACTATAATCTTGATAAAAAGTGTTAACAGAATCACAGTATAACTATGAGAGACAGCACGGAAAGTACCTACAAACGCTTGAAAACGGTACACTCACACAAGTATGCGCATCGACGAGAGATTTTAAAAGGTTCTCTATGGACAGCGTCACGAAACCACCTTAGGGGTCTCGTCGATGCGCATGTTTGTTGAGTGTGCCGGTACGAGCGTTTGTTTTTTTTTTATTGTAGCACGGCAAAATGACTGCACTATGCCTGATGGTAAGCACAGTACAATCCAAAAACAATGGCGACCACCGAAAAACAAACTATCCATCGCCGAATAAAGCTGGATATGCACAGGCTGATCCCGAAACGCGACCTGCAGAAGCGAATAACTATGACGAGTTTTTTCGCCATATATATGGTGGTTGCGACCCACTCAGGCTGTAAAACCCTACTACCCCGCTTTCGCCATTGACTCGTTCGTTATTCAGCAGGGTGCACCACGTGCAGGTGACGTTGGCTTGGGTGCCTCAAGTCTTATAATGTTATTCAACACCCCTTACACCCGTAGTTTCCGTACTGTCTCTTATATTTATACTGTGACAGAATAGAGGTTTTGTATGAACATTAGGTTACATAAAGTCGCCACTCTATCATTTATCTTATTTGGGTAAAAAAGTATATTTGGAAAATTGTCATCTTATGTTTGAAGTGATCATGGCTTAGTTGATAGCGTATTCGGACACGTCTGATGGCCGTAGGTTCGAATTCTAACAACTGAGTCGGAACTTTCGGTGATGGTAAACATCATGATATTTCATTTCTAATTCCACCTGGTTAGCTACCAGGTGTAAGGGATGTCGAATAACATCATAAGACTTGAGACACCCAAGCCAACCTCACCTGCACGTGATGCACCCTGCTGAATAACGAACGAGCCAATGGGGAAAGCGGGGTGATAGGGTTTCACTGCCTGACCATCGTATGTATGCAACCACCATGTATATGGCGAAAAAGCCCGTAATAGTGATTCACTTCTGCGAGTCGCGTTTCGTGATCAGCCTGTGCATATCCAGCTTTTTACATGCCGGCATGATAGTGGCGACCGACGATGATAAGTGTCACTCGGTGGTCGACATTGTTTTTGGATTGTACTGTGTTTACCATCAGGCATAGTGCAGTAATTTTGCCGGACTACAATAAAAAAAAACACCCTACAGTTGAAAATCTGTCCCCCTCTAACATTAGCGTATTTACTATCTTAGAGCACTTCGTCATTTATGATCAGATGAGTTTGTGATCAATTGTTTTTATATTCAAAAGTCTAACTGAACCTTTGTATATCTTTTTCAAACTTCGTAAAATATATAATTGCAGGAAGTAATTGTGCGGCAGTCGATTGTTCGGTCGAGGGAAGCGGCTTTTCTCCTGACGAAGAGGGCACTGTCACTGCATCCACGGGAGTATTCGTGCTCGACCCTAACGAGAAAGCCAGTGAGCATATGTTAACTCTAACCAGTTTTAATGATCGTAATCTAATCTTTGGATGGTATTAATATTAATTTATAACTTAAAGCACTAGTGCAATATGGGGACAAGTAAATTATTATCTTTTTATTCAGGAACACAATAAATTAATCGATTTCGACTACTTACACCCCATGATATTATAGGTAAAAAGCTTTACACCTTTTTACTTACAATATCGTTAATGGCTTACACATTCCGTAATATTACTTCTTCTAGCAACAATTAAACCTAAAACGTAAACTAAGGAGTACAAAATACTTATTATAGATCTCTTTTTCAGTGTCATTAATAATAGGATAATCATGATTATTTCATGGAGTTAAGAAAAATAAACATGTCAGCGGTACTGTTCTGAAGTTATTTGAAAAACTAAGACAGATTTAAATACTGAAAATTTGTATTTCTAAATGAAACATTCCCTATGACACCATTTAATCATATTAAACATTTGAACTACTTGATATAAATAAAAATAGTCTTAGAAATTGATGTAAAGCACTTAGTAAATAACGTATAGAAAATGTCATACATTTTATTACAGTAAAGGAATTAAGTACAACGAAAAAAATATTATAAATTGTATTATTGTTACTATATTTACCGATAGATGGCGGTTGGACGTGGACACACGTACGCTAAACCTAATAATGGGCATGCTCATGTATATTTCATGTATACTAAATTACATGTGGCAGAGATGCGAATGTTAAGATGGATATGTGGTGTGACTAGAATGTATAAAATTAAGAATGAGTATATCAGAGGAAGTTTGAAAATAGCACCAGTGACAGATAAGTTGAGGAGTAATAGGTTAGCATGGTGTGGGCATGTCATGAGGAGAGATGAAAACCATGTAACTAGAAAAGTGTTGAGTATGTTTGTGGACGGATATACGAGTAGAGGAAGACCGAAAAAGGTATGGATTGACTGCGTGAAAAATGATATGTGCGTAAAAGGTGTGAATACTGAAATGACATTTGACAGGAGAGAGAGGAAAAGAAAACATGTTGTTCCGACCCTACTTAAGTGGGATATAGGTAATGATGATGATGATGATGCTCATGTAAAACATTAAAACTTTTTTTACAAAATAAAACTATAAACAGTTTATTCGTGTTTAGGAAATTACTTAATTTTTTTCTTAGCTTAACGTATCGCTTAAAACCGGGATAACGCCTAAAATCGTTTGCTGTTGTTTTAGTTGCAGAATTATCTTGTTTCGAGAGCAGCGTGCGGCCTCTATGGCTTCTATACCTCGCCATCGCGCTCGGTGTCATGTTCCTTGTGATGCTGCTCATCAATTGCTTCCTATGCACAGCTATGACGTGCTCTTGTGCCAGAACTGACGTAAGTATTCAATCTTTTCAACGAAATTATCTTTAAATAATTGATACACTTACACCCGGTAACCTCTATAGTACCTTGCTTCGGTGATTTTTGTTTACGCTCAACAGACACTATCATTTGATTACTATCTGCCTGTTCCAACTTCGGACAGGAGTACTAATATAAAAAATGAGACGAAAGGAGTCATATATAATCAAAAGTGGCTATCTACACTTCGGCAAACTCATTTTCGGCAAAGTGGAAAAAATGTTTCCTTTGTAAAGTATAGCAGTGATGATTGGTGTATAAACTGTATTTTAATCTGTGGATAATTCACTTATATGACAAAGTTTAAAAATAACGTTAACGTTTTTTTATTGACGATAGCCGCATTTGATGCTAACCCTTAAAAAATGGCCGAATTTGATACTAAACTTCTTCGAGATAGCCATATTTGACATTGAACCAACTGACAAATACGCGCCTGTGATTGGTCGAGAGATTATTCTAGCCAATATAATCTCAAAGGTGGTTTTGATTGGTCTTTTGATTCCGTAGTTAAAGTTTGGACCTAATTTACAAGTTGAGATATCCATTTTTGGTCATTTTCTAAAACTCGATAGTTTTTTAATTAAAAATTTGCTGTCTTGCGACATATATAACTTATTTTCTCCCATAAATTTAGATAGCCGCCCATGATTCTATACGACTCAAATATTCCCTTTATAATACGACCATTTAATGATATAAAATTGCAATTAAACGTCAAATTCTATCAATATATTTGAAGATCCTACTGTCTTTTGTGTCACAGTCAGTTACTAGGACATATCAATGGAATGAATAACTATGAGGCTAGGCAGGAGTATATGAACAATGAACAACTTAAAGTCATGTATGAGGTATGTATAAAGACATTTAATTAAAATCGAGCAAAATTAATTCCTTCCTTCCTTCTAAGATGTAAAAATGTAAATCTCAAAATGGAAGCTAGCTTAGGGATAATTAAAAAGTCTAAAAACGAAAATTGAAAATCTATTACTCTATAGCTGTATCTGCTGTGTGATCCCTTAGTCCTTCTAGACACACAATCAACTGATTTTGATATGGTTTTTCATAATTATTTATAGAGAGCCTTTCATAAGGTTTATATGTATATAGTAAACTTAGTTCTTTATTAATATTATAAATAGGAATTTGAGGTCGTTTGTAACGCTTTCTACACAACCAAATATCGTTAAAAAAATTAATTGATTAAAAACGTTCTTTTCCTGAGTAATAGGTCAAATGTACATTGATGAGATCTGAGGTGCAGGAAAAGCTACTGATATATAATAACCAAATATTATCCGATACGAAATATATATAAGGGTTGTTGAGGTATGTATGCTTGGTACACATATATGCTTCAACAACTAATATATGTATGAATAGTTATTTTAGCTTAGGTTAGCTCACATAGGTCGCGAATTGCATGTATCAGGCAACAGCCAAAGCCGAGGTGTGCCGCGCACCCTTGAGCTAGTTGTCAAAATAAAATCGGCTGAGTAATTTAAGCGCTCGCCTTAGTAGTTCGGTGAAGCTGTTAAGACCTTTCTTGGTCAATAGCGTAATCAGTTCGAAAAAAAAAATCAATCAGAAACATGAATGCGCCTGCAAGAACGATTAGTACAATTATATGGTCTTGCCGAACCACAAACTCCAAGATTATGGTAACTTTTAAGATCTTACAAGCACTATCAGTCGGTACTGATTGCTCTAAAGCATGTGCTCTTCTGCTTATTGAATAAACTTTAGGTTGTCGCCAATATGCAGTGAGAGTACAAAATACAAAGCTCGCATTCTTCTCTGTCTAATGCACCCAACAGCAACCAAGCAAGACAGAGAGCAAAAGATATTAGAGCCGAGTTGAGTACAAAAAAAAGAGCGTGTACAAATAACCCATTATGTACAAGTGATTGAAGTGAATCTTCTTTATCGATTTATTTAACTCGCCCCTGCTTTGTACTAACAAAGAAAATTAGTTCACATTTGTTCTTTACAGTAACAACTAAATATCAATTCTATCAATATTTTTAGAGAACTTGCTACTGTCTTCTATCTCACTTATACAGAGATTTTTTTATCCCAAATGTTTGTTTCTGTACCTGTGTATCTGTACGATTTTTCAAACTTTTTTTTGTCTACAAACCTTTTCGTGAAAATACAAACACAACAGAAAAAGAATTAGCCAAATAGGTCGGCTCACCCGGGGTAGAACCACCCTCTCACAGAAAACCGACGTGAAGTAACAGTGCTTGCATAGTTGCGTTTCGTTCGGTCAAGGAGAGCGCCGGTGTCCCATCTCCTTTAAAAGACCGATGACAACGCACTTGCGGCTCACCTGGTGTTGCTAGGTTCTATGGACATCCTGTTCGTTTATCCCCTGTAATATGTAAAAGAAATAGGTGCAGCCGTTCTGAAGTGATGCGCTTACGTACATGACAGCAATATTTTTTTATTTATATAGTTAAAAATATTACACACTGAAAAAAAAATCTTAAAACATTTATTAATTAATCAGTAACGAACTATGTTTTTTCTGAAACTTTACTCACCTTTGTTGATATATTTCCTGCAAGCATAGAGTTTAGTTCTAATGCACTCATCAATCTCTTTCTGTTCATAACACACTCTCATGACTATGCTTTACCTGAATTTTTAAACTTGTAAAATGTATTGGCATACCTCTATCATTAAAAAAAAACTGATTTTTAATTCAATAAAAAAAATATTTCCAGATCCGTTTCGGACAACAGTGACCACTACGCGATAGTGCAATCACGACCTGGCAGTCGACACTCTGGCGTGCATAGAAACAGACACTAATGTAGGTAATTTATGTCTACATTTTTTTTTTACATTAGTACGTGATTTTTAATATAGTATTTCTTACAATAATCACATTTGTTTTCTGTTTCAGGGAATAACATATACTTAAACGTGTGATAACTAGTGTAACAAATTGATTGTATCGTATAAAAAATTCATCTGAAAATCACCAAATAAATTTATAGTAAACTATAACCTTATTTGGTTTAAGCGACAGTCGAAATTATATCGACTTCCAATTGATAAAAAGCAATCTGTTGGTGCTCACATTCTCAAACGTGATTTTAGATACAATAGCATACGATGTTACCTTTAAAACAAGAAACTGAACATCTATGAATTAACTTAGTGCCATTTGATATGCATGTACCTTATATAAGCTTTTAAAAGTTTAAAATATTTTATATAATCTATGTTTAAAATTACGTGATTGAAGCAACGAATCCGTCCATATTTATATATATGATAAAATTATTATACGATTAAAAAATTTTATTTTAGAAAAAATAAGGTTGTGCTTTTGAGGTATTGATTACCTATTTATTTTTGGAAGCATTTACTACATTATACTTTACTAGATAAATATCAAATATTGAATTATAACGGCAAAGATTGCTTAAAGATTCAATTTCCATCCAAAATGCAAAGTCTATAAGATTAGACAGGAAAGTTAACCTACTCGAATTTCGTATTTCCGCTTCAAGATGGCAAATTAAAATGTATCAACCTTACCAACCAAATCCCAGCAAAGCAACGCCAGTGAACATTCACCTAATACCAAAATCTTCCTATTGAATAATAGACAAGATTGCACATCTTTTAGGTTACATTATGGTTGGCACATAATTGTAATTTACCATTTCGAACTTAATTTTATTAACGCTTTATTCTTCCGAAATACGTAATAAAGGAGTCGATTAACACTGGAATAATGACTTATTGTATTTTCAATTTTAAATTGTTTAAAACATAATTATTATTTAAGATATATGTTTGAAAATTTAGATACTTGATATTTGGCAGGTGTTATGGATACCAAAATTTTGAAAAATATTGTTTTACGATTTATTTTTTATTCACATTATTATCAAACAAGTTTTGATGATTGATAGAGGAAAATGATAACCAGGTTATTGAATCTGTAAGTCCAAGAT
Organism: Antheraea pernyi; assembly: GCA_015888305.1. Classification (NCBI taxonomy): domain Eukaryota; kingdom Metazoa; phylum Arthropoda; class Insecta; order Lepidoptera; family Saturniidae; genus Antheraea; species Antheraea pernyi. The sequence goes on along the minus strand of MU159391.1, from coordinate 204,110 downwards.
GAGTTTAGTCAATCACATTACATTAATAAGGTTAAATGGGATGAAGTTGCACAGTTACGCGTATGATTTCTGTTTTCCCATAAAAATGAAGTAATTGTAATCGGTCATTTTCTTTTATTTTGTTTTTATGTATCTTCTAATGTTTTCAGTTGCATAATTAACCGTAAAATGGAAAGTTATGTCATTATTTTACGTATGTATCCGTACTAATTTTTAGATTCAGAAAAAAAATGGTACCGATATTTAGTACCTTCCATTTTCGGTAGACATCACAAATATAATTTATCGTTGTATAATGTATAGAATGACAAATACGTAGTTACTACTATTTCGTAAGGAATACGTGTCTCAATGATTCTATAGTTTATGAAACACCTCATTATTATAAACTGAATGCTTCTCGTTTACTAGCCGATTTAGTTTGTAAGGACTTACCTAATTTTAATATGCAAATACCACATCGTTACTGTGAATATAATTATACACCTAACCTTTTTATCGTATTTAATTTGTAATACGTACTTGTAATTCGCATAATATAAATGATAAGAAAATAATAAACTTCCCATATAATATTACTTAAGTGCTCAAAACTGTATTAAACCCAATGCTCCGTAAACAGGTTAAATTAAAAAGGGTCCAAGGAGTGTTGTGTATATGTGTGTAAGAATAGATCTGTGCTCTAAAGCGGGTAGTATTTAAGGATTAAATGACATTAACAAAAAAGTTGTTTTTTTTTAAATATTTTATTCCAAGTGTATTATCTAAATTGATTTTACTATCCGTGATTGTAACGGAATATATGTACCTATATGTAGATTATATTTGCTAGATGGCTAGATTAGATCAAATTGCCAAATAATAATAAATGAAGAGCTAACAACGAATTTACACTACTATTAAAAAATTATTAAAAACAAAAGTACCTATAGAGTTTTTTTCCCGAACTGATTACGCTATTGACCTAGCAAGGTCTTAACAGCTTCACCGGCCTACAGGAATATAGAGGTATCTTAAAAAATGATATCTAAGTCTCCGTCTATTATTTCATAATAGCATGAGCATGTAAAACATATACATGAAGAATATAACAGAATAATAATTATATGTAGTTCAGATAATTTCGTAATGCAACGCAAAAAATATCAATATTACATTTTTTTAACTGACTACACTATTAGCCGTAAAGGACTTCATAGGTTCCCTTTATAGTTTAACTGAAATGACTACTAATACAAGGGTTTAGGCTCTTGCCTTGTTTGAAATTTCATAAATTGGTTTTGACTATACGTTCGACCTAACTCCATACTAGTATGCAACAAATATGCGTATGTACACGCCATAGATAGATTCAGTGACCCGACAGTTTTACTAGGTCTAATAATCAAAAAAAGAATGGCCTTTAACAGAAAGTATCCACCTACTGTGTGGGTGTGAGTGTCGTGTGGTGTTAGCTTATGAATACGGCGTCATTATATCGCGCACGCAACCTGATCGAGGTCTGCATTCTGAAGAATCGGATCTAGAGTCGCGGTGAGTGTGCAGGAGCGAAGTTAACCGCCCCATACGCAACACGGCGATAGTAACATTAGATTTACGGGCGTTGACGCGAGTGACCAAGTTCCAAATTAGATTGATAAAATGACGGGAAGAGCTGAAGAACGTTAGGCTGACGGTCAGTGGGGGCAAAAACTGAATATTTGTTGTGTGACTTCGATGGTCCAGTTTTTCGTAGATAGTATTAAATGTTTCCTTCAGTCAGCTCCAATTTTGGATACTTCGGTTCACAGATCCAAAATGACAATAACGAGGCAATTTTGAATCCTATCGCTATTGTCATGAAAAATAAACCCTTTACGACAATCGGAAACGTTCATAACAAATGGTTGGACTCAGAAAAACCGGCCAAATACTGTCTCAAGCGAAATTTGACTAGGAAAAAGGTACTGGCGAATATTTCGCGAGCTAGTGCTGGTGGCATACAGTACAGCTTTCTACGGTTTGGCCAAACGATTACAGGTTACTAACCGCAGATGATTTTGCCATATGGGCAAATACTGGGCAATTATATATGATAATCGGACAGTAATATCAATATGTACTATTCAATTATATTCGTACCAAATCATATATGTAGAGATTCTTCAACTTACACGAAATTAGGAGAAAATAATAAAAGGAAATACATGCACAAGATAATTACTTTATTCGAATATCTTATTCTAATTTATTCTAATTACATCTACAAGGTAACTAGTACGTGACAAGAAATTGGGCGTAAATATAGTGACTTACAATTCGTGTTACAATATTTATTAGCATTCATAATAATTATTCCATGAAATATTTTATCTAAGAATTTATTTTAAAATTAAATACGATATATTTATTTACTTATTATTCTACTAAGTTTTGGATTACTTTTTGAATACATAACACAACAATTAATTAAAATCTATAGAATACAATAACATAAATATTTACGTTTATCTATATCAGTGTTGCTTATGGCACATAAAAATCGATTTATGTTATCTTTTAAAGTGATTAGTGGTAAGATTTTACTTACCGTATGTAGTAATTAGAAATTGTCATAGATAAAAAGTCCACATTTTTTGTAATAGAACAAGAGTGTTGCCAGCAGCAAAAATTATGGTGGATTTGTTGGTGGTTTATGGAATATTTTTAAGGTGATCTAAAGTGGTAATATTGTAATCTCAAAACATAATAAAAACCAGCAGATATGCGTTGAACGCAAGTTTTTTGTTTTAAATATATAATTCATGTGTATTTGTAGTGAAATAGAACCGACGGTGCGCGAAACCAAATCAATTTTTTAATTTAAGCGTACTTTACCAAGAACTTTATATCTCTCAGGTTTTCCTTCAAGGACATTATATTATAGAATATTATTCGTTGTTAATATCATTCTCAAGTGAATTTCCTTTATAATTTACTCAACAATTATACGAGACTTTCGATTATTTATCTTTGTTCATAATAAAAGTAAAACATAAATAATTTATCAAAATTAATTTCTGACGACTATAAATATTATCTGTGAAGGATTCAGACATCTTCATAAAACGTATATTCATACACGTACAATATTAAACACATACACAGTACATTGGTGTTATCTGTGAACATTTTTTGACCTTTAACCGTTTGAAAGATAAAATACTAGGAATTCTACCTTCCAAGTGTGCACAATCAGTCCAGTCGTAGGCTAAAATAATAAAGAGTGCAAAACCGCTACAAAACCCAGAATCATGTGTTAATTTGGACTACTGATTCATCGTACCATATCTCACCTAAAATACCAATATATACGTGCGAAGTCATATTATATTTTAATTTTATACTCATAGAACGTTACAAAAGTGATTTACTAACCGTATATTTTAACAAACATGGTAGAAATGATCTAATGTATATGTGATTCCCGTCGTTCTAACATAGTGTTTGCCACTTGTTCGTACAGGGAACGTTTGTATATCCTAGGCTGGCCGTCACGTAATCCGTATGGGTACACACCAAATGCAGTCTCATCGTCGAACCAAGTCGTTGTGGGCTGAAATACAACGAAACATGTTCCGATTACTAAAAAAAATCAATTTTTTATATAAGTCCACGTACCCCTGTGTTTCCCAAAGTGGTCTATATCAATCCCCATGTTTATGACGGCCTCCCCCGCTGCTCTACCCGGACGGCAAAAGATGAGAGCGTGCTAGAGGATGAGGTGGAGCCCCACAAACCTCAGCCCAAGAAGCCTGAGCCGATCAGCTTAGAGGCCCTGGATGCAGACCGGCTGAAAGAACTGGCTAGTGAGCAGGCAGCCACCATTGTGGAGGTGGCAACAAAGTCGGGGCACCTGAAGGGGACTTTCATTAAGGCCCTGAAGGCAGCAGCCCTGTCCCTCTAGGAGGTGGTTGAGGTTTTGGCCAGCGTAGCAACCTCCTTCACAACCTTTTTTGAAGTTCTTTATTGACGGATGTCAAATTGTCTTATTTATTTACATGTGTGTATATGTTGTGTAAAATTGAAGCATTAGTGTGAGTAATGCATATTTTAATTAATTTAATGTACTTCTAATGCATTTTATATATAATAAATAGGTTTCTGCAATATCTCGGTGTTACATTAGATAAACATTTAAATTTCGAGTCACAGTTACATAGGTCGCGAATTGCATGTATCAGGCAACAGCCAAAGCCGAGGTGTGCCGCGCACCCTTGAGCTAGTTGTCAAAATAAAATCGGCTGAGTGCCTTAAGCGCTCGCCTTAGTAGTCCGGTGAAGCTGTTAACACCTTGCTTGGTCAATAGCGTAATCAGTTCGAAAAAAAAACTTATTATTGATTTGGAAACGTGTAGGCCACGTTCGCTTTTACAATACACAGCGAGCATATGCATATTTAATCTATGTTAATTTACCTGATGGTTTACTAGTTTTGCAACGATGGTCTGTAAAATTAGTTCATTCATATAGACTGGAACACATGCCTTAATTCAAATCCGCTCGTATGACGTCAAACCTGACGTAAATTGAACACGATTCAATCGATTGTATCTAGGTAGAATTGGATCAGATTCGTATATGAAAAATGCTATTTTGATACTTGCTCATATAACACCTATATTTATGTAATAATATAAAACACGTAGACTGGAAAAGGTACGCGTAATTCTACGGCGTTCTCAGATTTCTATGGCTATAAAATTAGACTAATTTGAGGGTCTTCAATTATAAAGGGTTTGTGTAAGCGTGACGTAAGCACCAAACGGGAGTGGCGGTTCTTTTGGTTATTTTAGATAACACAGGGGCAGGGGCCTGAATGGCGATTACGTCAGCAATGTAAAGTTATTTTGTTTTTTTTTTTACACTCGGAAATAGACTTGCGAGATAAAAAGTATGCCATTACGTAAGTGTAGGAAGGAATAGGGGCATTAGCTGTTAAGCTTTGCTTACTTTTGCTAAAAGGATCGTAATATATGTCCATCGATTGCGTATGATGGACTAATAATTTCATGCATTATTGTATTTACATTTATCCAGAAGAAGAGATCTACGAATCACATAGTTTAACAGAAGTAGGTACACTTTATGAGGTATCTTTTATGCCCGTTACATTTGAGATTTATTTAAGTAACGTACACATACTGAAATAAAGGTCGTTGCTCGTTTTTAACTTCAGCGTAATATCGGATCTAATATATCCAGGAGGGTACTATTAACTGCATATATTCCGATACTTGATTCATATTAATAATTACTAGCTATGCCCGCGATTGGGACGTGGGAAGCGCGTGGGACCTAAATTTATAAAAAAAACAGTGACTTTTAAATCATCTGAATATATTAAGTCCATTTTCTTATAAATTTTGTCTCGTACTTAAGTCGCGTCGTTATTAAAACTACAATAACTTTTGATAGAGTGAACCGATTTTAATGAAACCAAAACTAAATTTCAATCGAGGAATGTATCGTGAACGGCAGTACTTTAGGAGTGATGTGTGTTTAAAGAAACATTTCTAAAAATGATTGAAATTTATTTTCTTACTTTTTCCAAGACACCTGCAACATTTATTTTTCACAAAAATCTAAAAAGTACAGACACGTTAAATGAATCAGGCAGATAAAGCTAGAGTAAGCTCTAGCATCGTCCCAGCAAATAAAGAGTATAAGTCCGCGCCAAACTTTTTGGCCTTTCTTAATATAGCCATGAGTATGGGCTTGCGCATAATATCATTAAGATTTGAATACAATACAAAGTAAAAGTAGTATTATAGAAATCTAAATTGGCAGTTATTTATCCTTAAGTTGTCTTGATGTTATGCATATAATAAAATACCTAACATTACGTAAATTTGTGATCTACGCAGCTATATTCAAGGCGGCCATAATATTTAACGCTGACTATACTGTCATAACTGGGCTATATACATATAGGTATTATGCGGATAGATTTCCAGGATTATCATCACTGCATTATTAAATATTTGTGAATATACAACGGTTATATTATTGAATGTATTATGTAAATGTTTGATATAATAATGATTTAACGCGTTAACTTAACCCTGAACATATATAAAAGTATATTTATATATGTTCAGGGTTAAGTTAACGCGTTAAATCATTATTATATCAAACATTTACATAATACATTCAATAATATAACCGTTGTATATTCACAAATATTTAATAATGCAGTGATGATAATCCTGGAAATCTATCCGCATAATACCTATATGTATATAGCCCAGTTATGACAGTATAGTCAGCGTTAAATATTATGGCCGCCTTGAATATAGCTGCGTAGATCACAAATTTACGTAATGTTAGGTATTTTATTATATGCATAACATCAAGACAACTTAAGGATAAATAACTGCCAATTTAGATTTCTATAATACTACTTTTACTTTGTATTGTATTCAAATCTTAATGATATTATGCGCAAGCCCATACTCATGGCTATATTAAGAAAGGCCAAAAAGTTTGGCGCGGACTTATACTCTTTATTTGCTGGGACGATGCTAGAGCTTACTCTAGCTTTATCTGCCTGATTCATTTAACGTGTCTGTACTTTTTAGATTTTTGTGAAAAATAAATGTTGCAGGTGTCTTGGAAAAAGTAAGAAAATAAATTTCAATCATTTTTAGAAATGTTTCTTTAAACACACATCACTCCTAAAGTACTGCCGTTCACGATACATTCCTCGATTGAAATTTAGTTTTGGTTTCATTAAAATCGGTTCACTCTATCAAAAGTTATTGTAGTTTTAATAACGACGCGACTTAAGTACGAGACAAAATTTATAAGAAAATGGACTTAATATATTCAGATGATTTAATAGTCACTGTTTCTTTTATACATTAGGTCCCACGCGCGTCCCACGTCCCAATCGCGGGCATAGCTACTAATTATTAATATGAATCAAGTATCGGAATATATGCAGTTAATAGTACCGTCCTGGATATATTAGATCCGATATTACGCTGAAGTTAAAAACGAGCAACGACCTTTATTTCAGTATGTGTACGTTACTTAAATAAATCTCAAATGTAACGGGCATAAAAGATACCTCATAAAGTGTACCTACTTCTGTTAAACTATGTGATTCGTAGATCTCTTCTTCTGGATAAATGTAAATACAATAATGCATGAAATTATTAGTCCATCATACGCAATCGATGGACATATATTACGATCCTTTTAGCAAAAGTAAGCAAAGCTTAACAGCTAATGCCCCTATTCCTTCCTACACTTACGTAATGGCATACTTTTTATCTCGCAAGTCTATTTCCGAGTGTAAAAAAAAAAACAAAATAACTTTACATTGCTGACGTAATCGCCATTCAGGCCCCTGCCCCTGTGTTATCTAAAATAACCAAAAGAACCGCCACTCCCGTTTGGTGCTTACGTCACGCTTACACAAACCCTTTATAATTGAAGACCCTCAAATTAGTCTAATTTTATAGCCATAGAAATCTGAGAACGCCGTAGAATTACGCGTACCTTTTCCAGTCTACGTGTTTTATATTATTACATAAATATAGGTGTTATATGAGCAAGTATCAAAATAGCATTTTTCATATACGAATCTGATCCAATTCTACCTAGATACAATCGATTGAATCGTGTTCAATTTACGTCAGGTTTGACGTCATACGAGCGGATTTGAATTAAGGCATGTGTTCCAGTCTATATGAATGAACTAATTTTACAGACCATCGTTGCAAAACTAGTAAACCATCAGGTAAATTAACATAGATTAAATATGCATATGCTCGCTGTGTATTGTAAAAGCGAACGTGGCCTACACGTTTCCAAATCAATAATAGGTTTTTTTTTCGAACTGATTACGCTATTGACCAAGCAAGGTGTTAACAGCTTCACCGGACTACTAAGGCGAGCGCTTAAGGCACTCAGCCGATTTTATTTTGACAACTAGCTCAAGGGTGCGCGGCACACCTCGGCTTTGGCTGTTGCCTGATACATGCAATTCGCGACCTATGTGAGCTAAGCTAAGCTAACTATTCATACATATATGAGTTGTTGAAACATACATGTGTACCAAGCATACATACCTCAACAACTCTTATATATATTTCGTATCGGATAATATTCTAAACTAATTCAGTTCAATAATAGGTCTCGTGAGTTTGTAGTAGATTTTATATCTTATTCATAATCTTGTGTTATTTGCTGTATATTTTGTAATATCATCAATATTGTTTTGTGTAATACAGTTTAGTTATTGTGCATAAGTCAAGTGGATGGGATATTGTACCACGGAGAGTGAATTCTGACATGCCAAAAAAAACTCCTGGAAAGTTTTTTTTTATGCCATAGGTGGCAATCGAACTGGTGGGTCACCTGATATTAAATGATCACCACCGTCCATGGACACTAACAATGCCAGAGGAGTTGCAAATGCGTTGCCACCGTTTGGGGGAGGGTTAGGGGAGGGAGAGGGGAAAGGAGAGGGGAGAGGAGATGGGCCTCCGGCGCCCTCACTAACCGAACGAAACGGAACAATGAGAGCACTGTTACTTCACGTCGGTTTTCTGCGAGAGGGTGGTACTACCCCGGGCGAGCCGACCCATTCATGCTGAAACCAGTAATATTTTCAGCGTTGCTCTACCACCATCAAGTTTTAACAACCGGGCCACCAGCTTGTTAGAAAATTGAAATGATCGCAAGAAATTTGTAACATCATTACCTACTCTACAATGGCAGCCATAATCTACTAGAAGAATGGTTACCAAATATAAAACTTAAAAAAATAGGTCTCATAGTTATGATATTAAGGTATTGGAATGGAGATGTGGCGAGTATCATTCCTGCAGATGAGTGGCTTTTGTATGACTAGCATAACTGTTAGTTATATGTATGGCGGTTATCTTCTCTATATATAAATTTCTTCTGTACGTGTGTATGTCACTGAACTCCTCCTAAACGGCTGGACCGATTTTGATGAAATTTTGTTCCAATGAATTGTGTACCAGTCGATCCGAGAATGGTTTAGATTCATAATTGGACCCGATAGGTGGTGCTGTGGTTGACTTTTGGGATTTATATATATATTTATATATATGTGTGTATGTATGTATATCACTTTAGCAATATTATATGAAATTTCACTTCGTTTGGAATAAAGTGATCGTGTGTGAAATTACCACTTACATTAATTACTACACAATTAATACATCTACTCTTCGATCAACAATAACTAGATAACGGGTCGACGCAAAAAATACGTCTCGGTAAATAAGAGCTCACTTGAAATGTGTGCTCTTATTTTGTTTAGTTTGTTTGAAACACAGCCAATGTAAGCCCGTTTCACATGCCGCGCAGTGTATTCAAAAGATGCAAAAATAATACCAGAAAAAGCAATTTAACGGCCGGAGTATCTTACTTTCGCTAAATACATGTTGAATAAGTTATATATTAAGCTTTAAACTAACTAATAATATCAAATTTTGAACAAAATTACCGATTTTAAACCTGTGATACAAATGTTTGGCCTCACCAGACACAAACACGCACAACAATGGGAAAACGTACTTTATTCATTACGTGTTAAGGTTGAATTCACACTAAATGTTGTTTATGTTATCTTTTCTTTAGTGAGGGGAGTAATTTATTACTTTGCTCGTTTTATCGTAAGTATTAAATAATATTTTGAACATTTGTGACTTTATTACAAGGTGTTTTGGTTGTAATGAGGTTGAACTTAAAACAGTTTTAACACTTTTTTTCTCCTTCTCTTAGTAAACAAATAGCTACACATAAGTATATATTTACACGGACGGCTTTTAGCTTCGATTTGTACGTGACCCTTTATCTAGTTATTGTTGATCGAAGCATCTACTCGATGAAGTAGAAAATTATACGTAGGTAGCTGACCACCCACATTTACTACCCACTACTAACGTCAATATACCGCCAAAGAAAAAGCGTCTATATTAATACAAAGGTTAATTCATTTTCTATTTGAAGACATTAATATCGACTTGAGAAAACACGTCGAGTGGAATAATCACGTATATTAATATTTCTCATGAGATATGAATTACCAATGTGTGACATTACTTACATTTAATCGATATATCAAAATTTGATTCTGTTTAATTATTATGAGTAGTGGGAGAAACTGAGCAAGATTCCATTGCGGGAGCCACTCCAATTTACTTCTCAAACTAGCCGACCCGTGCCCACTTCGTTGGACGGTAATAGGCATTATCAAGCTACAACTTTTCTCTAGAACTCAATTATATATCTCTCATCGTTCGTAAGAAACATTTTCGTTCGACCTTTTTGTCTCCGACTCCCCAGATATTACCCTCTACAACCTCACAAACTTTATCTCTTTATAATATTAGTATAGATATTATAGATAATATAATTAGTTAATAGCTTCTGCCCGTGACTTCGTACGTGTGGAATAGTTATTTTAGGCTAAGGCGCAGTGGAAGCTCACAAAAGAAAAAATACACCGATATTAAAACATTTTTCATTGTTGCTCCGCTCCTAGTAGTCTTAGCGTGATGATATATAGGCTATAACACTCACAAATATTTTCAATATTTTCAAAATCGGTTCAGTAGTTCCTGAGATTACCCCTTACAACGTCACAACCTCACAAACTCACAAACTTTACCTCTTTATAATATTATTAGTATATTAGTATTATTAGTATATATGTAGCGATTTATTATGGCTAGCCTCAAGACTGCGGTCCTATTGAACTTGTTCATACTTAGTTATAGCAGTGACAACATCCAGGAGGACTAAACTTTTGTTTATTAATTCAAAAAATATTGTAAAAGTGTTTCATAGTGTACTAACGACGCGCCCCTTCTTCGCACATCTGCAATGTACTGATGTGTCATCGTTTCTTAGCGATTTACATCCAATTTTAGCTCTGGCATTTACAGCTCGACAAAATTTATAAACTATGAAAGAGTTTTTATTCAAAGACTTTTTTATTATTATTAACAGGCATTTTAAATGTGTGATATCTTCCAAGATATTCAATAAAAGTATATATTGTAAATGGTTATTTCGATATACATTTAATAAGCAACGTAACCAAAATAAATGAGTAAGAGTAAAGTGACGGATCTGTCAAAATGTCTTTTCCATTTACATGTGTGTATATATTGTGTAAAATTCGAGCAGTAGTGTGAGTAATGTATATTTTAATTAATTTAATATGCTTGTAATGCATTTTATATTAATAAAATAGCTTTCAGCACTTCACCTCCATATAAACTTTAACTATGCCAAATTTCACGTTCATCCGTTCACGCAATTCGCTTGAAAAGGGGTACCAAGTTTTGTTTTTACGTTTAATATATAAGATTATTGAAATAAAATCCTTATTAATATTATAATTGCTAATGTGTGTTCGTTTGTCTATTTGTAACGCTTTCACGCCTTAACTACACCCGATCATCATGAAATTTTGCATTCATGTTGTCAGAAGTATAGAAAAGGTTTCACTCAGAAAAAGAAGTTCCGAAAAAAACTATCAAATACTCGTATCAAATCTATAAAAACGCGGGCGAAGTCGCGGGTAAAAGCTAGTAACAGTGGTTTATCCTTATACAATATACAATCTTAAAACTATTTGTAAGAATTTTTTGAATGAAAATATAAAGAGCCTGAAAATTCATTCTTACAGTTTCATACGAATACATCAACTTTTCTGAATAATAATCTACATTATAAATACGAGTATATTATACGAGATAAAGCTTGTGGAAGAAATTCTCTATATGATACTGAAAATCGTATTAAAACCCGGTAGCGTAGCGTAGTTTAGAAGCACTCAGGGAATAAACAAATCGACAAGAAGAGTGACTTTGTATAGACATAAGATAATATGCTTATAATACCTACATATGTACTAGAGTAAAAAGTTGAAGAATAGAAATATTATCGAACATTGTTAAAGCAAACTTGTCTCAAATCTATAGCTAAACTCAAAGACTCTTTTTTGTCTTTGTATTTGACGACTAATATTATCTATACATTTGAATGAATGAATAAATACTTTGTTTCCCTTTTTAGTTTGTTCACTGGCGATCTTAATATAAAAAGGCATTTTCTTCCACTTAAAACGTTCCGTGCCACGTAAACCACCGGTGGCATACGTTAAACTTGATTTTCAGGCCACGAGCAAACACGTGGTACGGAACGTATTCACCAGCGGTATTGTTATTAAAAATAGGTTATTGTAGGTAGTACAAATATAAAAGTAAAAGAAAAAAATAATACATATATAAAACATAACTTATATACTCTATATATCTTATATATCTACTTATATACACATACACACACAGACATAGACATATATATATATATATATACATACTAAAAATATAAAATAATAATATAGATAACAAAAAATATATATAAACGCTGAATTCATCATTACATATTATAAAACAAAGGCTACCTGTCTGTTCGCGATAAACTCAAAAACTACTCAACGGATTTTCATGCGGTTTTCACGAGCAGATAGAGTGATTCACGAGGAGGGTTTAGGTATATAATGAATCTAAGTTTTTTTTATTATCAGGGCGGGATAACGTTTGCCCTGCCCGCTAGTATTACATAAATCTACTCATATACATACAAACAATAGAGATACATGACATACTAACAAATATAAAATAATAATACAGATAACAAAAAAAAAGGATACAGGCATGAAATATTAATTATAAATACTGAATATAAAATTTATATAGAAGTTACACGAGAAAATTTTGTTTTATTCTTTAATTTATTATAGGCCCTAAAATTCATGTAAGTGCATTATACACTATACACATAATATAAATAATATAAACATGTTCATATTTTAGCTATAGTACTATAATACCGACTTACCTCCAGCTTAAAATTGATCACATGAGCTAAGGTCTGATGATGTGGTACAGTGACGACACGTGACACTGCAAAGTAGCCTGGATGACTGGCCGTGACCTCATAATGACCTGGGGTCAGTAGACGGTAATAGTCTCCATATGGTCCTGTATGAAACGTGCACAAAAATCATGATTTTATTTAGGAACTCTATCTTTTTTTATATAAACGGTTCAATAAGGACAGAAAAAATGTTTGCGATCGTTGCAAACTAATTAAAACTTAATTAAGGCTTTGGACGGTTCAAATCAATGTAATATTTTCTATAAATTCTAATTATATCATATTACAATTATAGCATTTTAACTGGTAAATATAATCTATATACATATAAAAAGAAGAAGTTAGAACTGTTTAGTACCATTATTCTGAGTGTTAACTGATTTTTTTTAAACCTATTTCTTTAGAAATACGTACTTTAAGGTTATCTATAAAAAAAAAAGTTGGAAACAGTATTTTATCCTCCTTCGAACACGCGTATATTTTAAATTCGTGGTTAAAAAATAACAAAAGTATTACGATTGAAGTTTTTTTAATCTTAATTTTGGCAACCAATGTCCGAGATTATTGGTGTCATTATCGAGTAGGTTAATATTGCAAGTGTCTTGCGATAATGTTCTGACTCTTGTCAGCCCCATTGGTAGAACTTTCCAGAAAGTCTTTGTCATTTCAGAATTCATGCCCCATAGTATTATATCCCAACTACTTACTTGACTTGTGCACACTAACCGAACTGTATCACGTAAAACACCACCAATAGTACAAAATATAGATTCAAATAACATAAGATTAAGAATAGAATATACAATCCATTACATGATAGACCTAGATTCCGCCAAAAACATATATTATTATTTTCATAGCATATTATAAAACAAAGGCCTTTGCCACGTTTGTATGTCTGTCTGATCGCTATAAATTCAAAAACTACTGAATGAATTTTCATTCGCTTTTCACCACTAGATAAAGTGATTCATGGGGAAGGCTTAGATATATAATTTGTCAGTGTTTTATTTTATTTTCAGGGCGGGATAACGTCCGTCGTTCCCGCTAGTATATGTATATAAAAATTTAGTGTCACGATGTTTGTCCCCGTTGAACTCTGAAACTACTAAACCGATCTTGGTAGGTGGTAAAGTCACGCTGAAGCTATTACTGGTTTCAGCATGAATGGGTCCGCTCGTCCGGGGTAGTAGCACCCGACCCACAGAAAACCGACGTGAAGTAACAGTGCTTGCATTGTTGCGTTTCGTTCGGTCAGTGAGAGTGCCGGAGGCCCACTTCCCTTCCCCCTTCCCCGTCCCCTCTCCCCCCTCCCTATCCCTACTCCCAAACACAGGCTGTCAGCGCACTTGCAACTCCTCTGATGTGGCATATAGACGGTGATCACTTAGCATCAGGTGACACATCTGTTCGTTTGCCTCCTATGATATATAAAAAAAAGTTCTTAATGAAAGTTAGCATTCATGTATAATTTGGTCTAACTTGAGAGATGGGATAATTTTTGTTTCGATTAATGGTCTCAATATTGTTTAATTGCAAATTAAATGACCTTTAACTTCACTTTTTAATTGCTTTATCATTCCATTCATGTATTTTGGAACAATTAAAATATAAACAAAGTTAATGACTATAAATATTATCTCGGTTTCGTCATACCAGTATTTTTTTATTTTATCATACATTCGCCATGAGAAGTGCTAGGCGTAGTCTGAGATAAAACGACGAGAAACGACTACAGGGCATTAACGAAGCCACAAAGACGCATTTACAGCAATCAGTCTCAATTTACCATCTGAATGCAAACAACCATTAATACCACTACGTTGGGCAACATACATTCATTTTAATCATATTTAATCGACGCATTGTTCTCTATTGTATAATCTTATAATACAATAACTTTACTGTTTATATCATATCAAAATTCATAACTTATAATATTAGTATGATGTCATAAGTGTTCAAGTAATTTAGAATCGATGTATTAAACGAATGATTTTTGAACACTTTAATAATCACTTTCATGAAATTCAAAATAAGTTTCATAAATCAAAAAGATCTAAAGATTCATTAATTACTGCTATTACATACATATGCAATTTTTTTTATATCATAAGAGGCAAAGGAATAGGTGGGTCACCTGATGTTAAGTGATCACCACCGTCCATAGACACTTGCAACACCAGGGGAGTCGCAAGTGCGTTGCCAGCCTGTCTTGGGGAAGAGGGCGAGTAAGGGAGAGGAGGTGGTCTTCCGGCGCTCTCACTGACCGAACGAAACGCAACAATGCAAGCACTGTTACTTCACGTCGGTCTTTTGTGAAAGGGTGGTACTACCCCGGGGCGCGCCGACCCATTCATGCTGAAACTATTAATAGCTTCAGCGTAGCTCTACCACAGTCACAACACTAGCGACCCGCCCCAGCTTCGCACGGGTGCAATGTATATATCCATTTTAATGAAATACTGATGAGGGCAGTTTTAACGTACATGACATGTACAACTTATGTAATGTATTTAATTGGATAAGGAATAATACTGTATTGTATAAAATATCTAGGTAATATTTTTTGTAAAAAGATAAAAATGGTTACTGTGGGTTATCCTTTAGAGATAAATATATACCATCGCTGACTTTTTTTTCGATCTTTTTAAGATATACAATTCTGTAGTATAATACATATATTGATCTATCTCCTATCCATATGTTTGGATTGACATCACATTGCAAATCTTTGAATTTTTCGGCTTTTCTGTACTATAATACATATAAACCTTCCTCTTAAATTACTCTATCTATTGCTGAAAACTGTATTAAAATCCGTGGAATAATTGAAAAGATCTAAGAGAACAGACTCCGGAAGTGACTTTATTTTATACTATGATACCTACATTTAACGAAAGTCTTAGTAGCTACGTAAAAATCTGTACATAGAAAAGTATGTAATTTAGACTACACGATATCCTCTAAGACTGTGTTTCACAAAGTGGTCTAAATCCTTAGGAGATAAACTTGCGGGTTTTCCTATAATCCTCATATTATATACAATGTATATACAGAACTGTAGGCAATGTAAACACTAGAAAAATATTTCTACTATTTGATTACACTCGATTTATTGTTCTCCTTTCATACATATAAAGCTTGCTGGGGATATTTTATTAATGGCAAGGAAAATAGTGTCAAAAGTAGTTAAATGGTTTAGAAGGACTAAGGAAACACACAGACAGACGTATAAATCTATTTTGTTTCATAATATTCATTAGCTACAGCATAGTAACTATGAAAAAAATAGTTACATTGAAACCCTTGAAAATGGCTGTAATACCAACATAGTACTACTCACTAGTAGTCCGGTGAAGCTGTTAAGACCTTACTTGGTCAATAGCGTAGTCAGTTCGAAAAAAAAACCAACATAGTCAAAGATATGATGATGATTAAATTACATAAGATTATTAATTCTAGTTTATTTCTCATAATGTCTTTTAGAATGTCATTCAGTTTTTGATATGCATAAGTTTCAGCAATTTTGGTTAAATTTTCGTCTGTTATTAAATCTATTTATACAGAATATTTTTGGTTGAAAATACATACAAGCAATCGACAGAAAACCATATTTATTCAATAATGTTCGTGCGTAGTCAGTTCGAAAAAAAAAACCAACATAGTCAAAGATATGATGATGACTAAATTACATAAGATTATTAATTCTAGTTTATTTCTCATAATGTCTTTTAGAATGTCATTCAGTTTTTGATATCCATAAGTTTCGGCAATTTTGGTTAAATTTTCGTCTGGTACTAAATCAACTATGCAGAATATATTACAATGAAAATACTTAAAAGCAATCGACAGGAAACCATATTTATTCAATAATTTTTTTTTTTTTTTTTTTTAATTTTTTTAGGGGAAACTATGAAAAAAATAGTTACATTGAAACCCTTGAAAATGGTTGTAATACCAACATAGTACTACTCACTAGTAGTCCGGTGAAGCTGTTAAGACCTTACTTGGTCAATAGCGTAGTCAGTTCGAAAAAAAAACCAACATAGTCAAAGATATGATGATGATTAAATTACATAAGATTATTAATTCTAGTTTATTTCTCATAATGTCTTTTAGAATGTCATTCAGTTTTTGATATGCATAAGTTTCAGCAATTTTGGTTAAATTTTCGTCTGTTATTAAATCTATTTATACAGAATATTTTTGGTTGAAAATACATACAAGCAATCGACAGAAAACCATATTTATTCAATAATGTTCGATAAACAATCAAACACGTTTCTAAGTGAATTCTAAACGAATCCTAAGTACACTATTAAAATAATAGGTGTGTAGCGTGTCGAAAATAGCATAATATACCGTCATATGCGAAGCATAACAAATTTCCTTCGACATTCATTGTTTTTTTTTTCTGACTAATATTCAAATGCGAAAGTGAGTTTGTTTGTTACGTTTAACGACTTAACTACAGCCGATCATTATGAAATTTTTCATACAGGAGTACAGAACCAATCGCTGAGAAAAAATGTATTGTTACCGAATATAGATGAAATCTACATAACGCGAGCAAAGTCGCGAACAAAAGCTAGTTCAAAATAAATTTATCAGTGTTCTTCAAATTGATGAAATTCACAGAGACGTCTGAAATGGTATTTTGAAAACACATAATTATAGAGACGACTTTAACATACGAGTCGTTACATTTCGAAATTGATTTTTTTTTCGAACTGACTACGCTATTTACCAAGCAAGGTCTTAACACCTTCACCGGACTACTAAGGCGAGCGCTTAAGGCACTCAGCCGTTATATTTTGACAACTAGCTCAAGGGTGCGCGGCACACCTCGGCTTTGGCTGTTGCCTGATACATGCAATTTTCGAAATTAAGCTAAATCCAATTTTAGCCGTTCCTAACATTTAACGTTAGTTTTAAAGATCTTCAAATTTTGCACATGTAAAATATGAAAATCTTAAAAAACTAAATACCTTATGGGGGGCAAAATTTGAACTTCTTTCTTGGTGTATAAAAATTGAAAATCTTAAAATAAAATTTTAGATGAACGATTAAAATTGGATTTAGTTCAATACGAAATGTATACACATAACTTTTTTTTAAATTTTTTTTTTAGCAACCAATCTTCAAGATTTTTACTGCGATTCTCGAGTAGGTAGTAATATTACACGTGTCTTGCGATAATTTTAATGTTCTAACAAGATGGTGGCTTCCTTGTTAGAACTTACCAGAGAGTTGTTGTGTAAAGTCAGTATCCATGCTACGTGGTATGATTTCCCAACCACTTCACAATACACAATAACTAAACGATATTAAGTAAAACACCATATTACAAAATATAAAGTCAAATAACACAATAGCGGACCCGGCGGACGTTGTCCTGCCTTGATAATAAAAAAACCCCTAAAAGTCAACCGCAACGCCACCTACCGGGTCCAATTTTGAATCTAAACCATTCTCGGATCCACTGGAACACGCACACAAAGTTTTATTAAAATCGGTCCAGCCGTTTAGGAGGAGTTCAGTGACATACACACGCACAGAAGAAATGTATATATAAAGATATACATAAATCAATTGCTGAATGTATGTCCACGTACCTCTTCAGAACGGCTGCATCCACTCGGTTAATGTTTTATTGTGTTTATAACTGTCAGGACAGGGTTTGTATAAAAGAAACTTTTTGAAAAATCACACCGTAAAATGAAAATTTTGGGTTAAAAAAATCATTATAAAAAAGTGAATGAGGCAGAAGATATTATGGTCACCATAAAAATACTAACAGAATTGGCAGTTTTTCAGTTTTTATTTCCATTACATGGTCGTATAGAAAAGGGGTACATTTGTTTTCACTTTCTGCATTAGTAAACCCGTGCGAAGCTAGTAAAATATAAAACCCCTTATATTTATTTTTTATATATCATAGGAGGCAAACCAACAAGCGGGTTAAGGCTTATGTTAAGTAACCACCGCCGTCCATAGACACTGGCTAACACCAGAAGAGTTGGAATTGCGTTGCCAGCCTGTGTTTTGGGGGAGAGGGAAGAAGGGACAGGGAGAGGAGAGAGGAAGAGAGGTGGGCCTTCGGCACTCTCACTGACCGAACGAAACGCAACAATGCAAGCACTATTACTTCATGCCGGTTTTCTGTGAGAGGGTGGTACTGCCCCGAACGAGACGACCCATTCATGCTGAAACCAGTAATAAATAGCCTCAGCGTGGCTCTACCACCTACAAAACATACATACAGCACAGACAAAGATTCCCCAAAAAACTCAAAATATAGTTGTATAATTTAACAGAACAAAATAATTAAAGTATATAAACATACCAGTAGTAACGTCGTGACGGATCGGTCGCGACACAGGTCCTGTGATATTCACCACGGATATGACCGCGTTCTGTATGAACCCGGAATCATCGCTGACTATACCCTTAACGCCGATGTGAGCTTTGAACATATACGCTAACAATGCTTCCCTGTTCCTCTCCCACTCTTTAGCCAGATCTTTAGCAGGTGTGTACTTCTCACAGCCCAGTTCGAGCGTAACCTCGAATGCATTTGTTGCTAAATAGTTAAAATCTTGCATTCCTAAAATGAATAAAAAATTTTTTTTTTTTATTGGCTTCTATATTAAACCATACAGCTTTGAACATATACGCTAACAATGCTTCCCTGTTCCTCTCCCACTCTTTAGCCAGATCTTTAGCAGGTGTGTACTTCTCACAGCCCAGTTCGAGCGTAACCTCGAATGCATTTGTTGCTAAATAGTTAAAATCTTGCATTCCTAAAATGTATAAAGTTGTTTTTTTTATTGGCTTCTGTATTAAACCATAAATGGCAATGAATGGATGAAATGGCAAAACGTCTCTGGTGTATCTTGTGACCCACGAATGCCCTTAAAACTCAAGAAAAATGTGTATAAAACTATTATAAGATCAGTCATGTTGTATACATTTGAGTGCTGGACGACGAAAGAGACGGATGAGAGAAAGTTACATGTAGCAGTGATGCGAATTTTAAGGTGGATCTTTGGTATAACTAGAATGGATAAGATTAAGGATGAATATATCAGAGGGAGGTTGAAAATAGCACCAGTGACAGATAAGTTGAGGAGTAATAGGTTACAATGGCATAGGCCTATCGTGAGGAGAGATGAAGACCGTGTAACTAAAAAAGTATGATGGTGAATGGATATAGAAGTAGAGGAAGACCAAAAAAGTTATGGATGGATTTGATAGGCGAGAGTGTGAAGAAAGAAAGCATGTTGTGCCGACCCTACTTAGGTGGGATAAGGGTAAGAAGATGATGAAATGTCAATAGAAAAAAACATTTTATGTAGATATAAAATATTTAAATAGATTATAGATAATCGGACTTTTGCCTGCTAAGAACTTAGCATCTTGTACATAAATAAAATGATTAGAGGTCTGCTATTTTTTTTTGTTTTACTTCTTAAATATTTGGTCCACATCTAAAAAAAGAATTACAACGATATAGCTATACTAATATTATAAAACTGGAGAGTTTGTTTGTTCGGTTGAACGCGCTAATCTCGGGAACTACTGGTCCGATTTGAAAAATTCTTTCAGAGATATATATCTCATTTGTCGAGGGAGGCTATAGGCTATATATCGTCAGGCTAAGACCATAGAACCAATGATTTTTTTTTTTTTATGGCTTCCCCTGCGTGTTAGCGCGAAGTAACTATTCCACGCGGACGAAGTCGAGGGCAGAAGCTAGTGTAATATAAAAATATTAAAGTTAAGCTACGATGTATATAGGCACCACGTGTGTATGTTTTCTTGCCGTGGGGGCAAGCACCGTGGTGGTCATTATATTTTTTTTCTGTACATAAAATATATTGCTTAAATAATAAAGAATCCAGGCGAAGTTGCGAGTATCAAATAGTTTAGTAAATAAAGTATACCGAGCTAGTATATTAGTATTAAATATTTAAAAGTACTACAATTTATCTATATAACAATTCATTTATAGCTTTTTATTCAATTTTGATTGTATCGTCTAACTTTAAGTAGAACAAAAACAATCGATCATAATCTACGCAAGTTATTACTATCGAAAGCTATTCGTCATGGAAATAGAAAATAAACCGGCATTACATCTATCTACCTACAAAGAATTAATCGGCATGATGCTATTGTAATTTCAAAGTATGAAAACTATTCTATTAATACTATGACGTCATTGGTAACATTACATAGTAACATAGTTCTAAAAATTGCTTTAGGTTTGACCCAATATTAGGTTTTAGTTCATAAAGAATGAAAGTATTGATTGCGTATTATACAATATTAAAAACCAGTCCGCGTCTCACGGCCGACTCCAGTTACATATAAATGTCAGTATATAAAGATCAGTCCTACATCGGCAGTGCTTCCTGCTTTTAACATTTCCTACTTAATATTAAATCAACCCATGTAGTGACGCGTCACAACTCGTGCGTACATTATTCAAACTGTTAATATTAATTATACTATAAACGAATTAAAGAATTGTACATTATCATTTTGTTATGAATCAAACGTAGTCCTGTGTGGGTGTGATACGACAGTTTCACGACAAAAATAGCATACACACTACAAAATGCATATACGGGTGTATTATATAATGTAAAGTATAATTAATCTAAAATACAACATGATATTACTGAGCGACTGTTTAGAACAAGGAACGATAATTTATTCTGAGATCTTCGTAAGTAATGGATGATAAATATGACAAATTTTTCTCAGGCATTATTTTAAGAAATGATTTTGGGCATCATAATACGTTATTCCAGTGTCACATACGCCACAAACTCAAAAAGAATATTATAGAAGATTAGTAAGTCTTTAAAGTGAATGTAAGGCCCTTCACACACGACGTTACGTGAATATACGATACTCGACGACCGATTCGAGAATTAGGGCGACTAAGTGACTATAACATTGCCTTTCTATAGAAGTCGGCACAAGTGCAAGAGTCGACGTGTTTGTAGGAGTCGATTTATAATCATGTCGCATTAAATTCGTTCAAAAGGTACAGAACTTTTTTTTTGGGTTTTAATGGGTCGGCTCGTCCGGGGTAGTACCACGCTCTCATAGAAAACCGACGTGAAGTAACAGTGCTTGCATTCTTGCGTTTCGTTCGGTCAGTGAGAGCGCCGGAGGCCTACCTCCCCTCCCCTCCTCCCCCTCTCCCTCCACCTCAAAGGGTGGCAACGCACTTGCAACTCCTCTGGTGTTGTTAGTGTCCATGGACGGTGGTGATCACTTAACATCAGGTGACCCACATGTTCGTTTGCCACCAATGACATAAAACAAAAAAAAACTTAGAAATTGTTAGACTTAGAACATTCCAACACATTGTATAAAACGCTTAAGAATTTAACACAAGGTTATTGTAATTCCTTGGTTGCAACAAACGGTCTGCAGTTCATATTCTGTACGAATGAACACAGTATCTTCATTTTCGATGATTTTTACTATTTCGGTAGTAGTGATATAAGATGAGTTTCATCATCACTCGAGCCAAACATGGTTACAAACTTTAAATACGGACGCTACTGTTCTATTGGTGACGCAAATATCAAGATCTCAATAGCACTATCTACGGAATAATTGCCGATTAAGCTATATACACAAGTCCTCGATGGACGTATTGAAGAGCGTCATGTACGAAGAGCCCAATACACAACAACAAATATATATTATAATTATTTTAAGTGCAGCCAACACGGTGATAAGTAGCGAAGAATATAGTAAAGCAGGTATAAGGAAAATTCCCGGTAAACGAAATAAGTGTTAAATGCATAACGCATCTCCTCAATGATACTTCAATGGCATTTGGTATTTCAAAACAATCACTCTGAATACCTCATCATTTATGCAGGCAAGCGAAAAATTACACCATATATGAATAAAACATTGTACAGTATACAAGATAATCTTTGTTTAACTTTACAAAGTAAAATAATAACTTCTATGTAATATTACAACTCCCAACAAAGTAGGTAAATATATATAAAGAAAATTTTAAAATGATTGCAAAATCAGTACTTGGGATTTAATAAAAAATTAAAAGTCATACCTCCCCTTAAACTGTACCACGCTGCTCCATTTGTAACACCGCCTTGTTTGCCGAAATTGTATGGGATAGAATCGTCAGAATTAGGTACACGGCACCCTTTACGAGTTGGTGACGCCATATCTGCGTGGGTCGTTGCGTACGTCATAGCCAACTCTCTACGATAAATACAGTAACATTGATGGTACAAATTATATTAAATCTATACTAATATTATAAAGCTGGAGGGTTTGTTTGTACGGTTGAACGCACTAATAAGGAACTACTGGTCTGATTGAACATTTTTTTAGTGTTAGATAGCTCATTTGTCGAGGAAGGCTATATATAATAACACTAACACCAATAAGAACGGAGCAACAATGAAGAATTTATCAAAATAGTTTTTTTTTTCCTTTTGAGAGCTTCCACTGCGTGTTATCATTAGCCCAAAGTAACTCCTCCACGCAGACGAAGTCGCGGGCAGAAGCTAGTAATTATCATAAAATATACACAATAATATATTTGTTTAGAATCAAATTTTCTAAAGAGTCTAATAATTTTAATAAGGATCAGAACTATTTGCAACTTCTCATATTATCAACCACTCATTGAAAATTATACATAGTATTAAAAAGAAATGGTCACGTAAAATGTAAAAAATATTATTTTTACCTAAAAGTATCATCATCTGGGCTTGCTGAGTATTCAGCTGCAGGAGCTCCAGTCCGACTCTCATCATATGGATAATTTGCAACTAAGTCACCTCCATGCATTGCAGCACTTAATACAAAAGGTATTGACATAATCCAGCGCATTACAGACCTAGTCTCAGGCTCCAACTAAAATAACAGTCTTTACTTCAAATTTGAATATTATCTTGTAGTGTCTAAATTAAGTCATTGATATTTTTCTTAACAATGATTAGTAAATATCATGTTTTTATTATACATTTTAAAAATTTACTTACCGGTGAAGCCAACCGTGTTAGATCTCTGAGCAGATGATTATTATGATTAATACCTTGACGTTCAAACTCAAATGTTATAGCATCTAGATCAGGAAAGTTTCTGTTTAGATCAACAGAGTGGTTGTTTGCTCGGCCTACTATATAGTGACTGCCACCCTAAACGTATGCAAAATATAAATATAAAATTAATAAAAAATCTGTAATTGCAATTTTGAATGATACTACAACAATTGTCCATCACTACTTTTTATTACTGATATTTTATATGTATATTATGTTATAATATCACAAAAAAACAAGGCCATCCTGCCCTATGTCTAGAAGCCTATACAACAACAACCAATTAAAAGTTTAAGGATACAAAATTAGGTATTCACTTAAAATTCTGTCTCATTAAATATAAGACAAATCTATTTTGTATATGTATGTTTTGTATGTATTGTAATGTATATTAGTGTATACATAATAATTTCAAGTAATACCATGGTAGTACTTTATATTATGAAACATCAAACCTATATGAAATGGATAGTATGGATCAGACAAACTGTATTTAAAGATGCAGTCTTTAAAATCGGAAAGAATAACACAGCCAGAATGCAGGTCCACACTATCTGAACTTACAAGACCCAACTTTATAATACATATCTCTTTTATATGTCAACTAACAGGCTCAGCTAACGATGTCCCACCCTGATAATAAAAACCCTTGACAATTTATATACCTAAACCTTACTCATAAATCACTTCACTGGCGAAACCCATATGAAAATCTGTTCAGTAGCTTTTGAGTGTATCATGAACAGACAGACATGAAGACAGGAAGTTCCATCCTGATGCAGGAAGTTCACATGTCACTAATTGTAGCTCTGAAAACCTGAGACATTAATTACTCCATGTCTCAATATGTTTTAGAATGATAATCTGCCACATAGTCACTGTCCTGTGGTAAATAACGTTGTCCTTTTCCCAGGCATTATTTAAGTATGTATCACATCAAACTGTTTGGTTTATTTATTATTCATATCCTTATAAGATTTTTATTATAAAATATCTTACAGTATCTGTAGCCAGCTGCCACCCATCAGGGTTCATAGAAGGTAACAAATGAATCCTGGTGCTGTGTATAAGAGCCTTAATGCGACGGTTATTCCTCAAATATTGATCGCACAAATAATGAGCAAGTCCCAGAAGTAATTCGCGTCCAAGTACTTCATTACCGTGAATATTTCCTATATATTTCACTTCAGGCTTATCTAGGTAAGAAATATTAAAAGGTAGAATAATGTATTTTACACGAATATTTAAGAAGTATGTTTTAATTTTTTTTTACTTACAAGGTTGATGAAATCCAGGGGTAGTAGAAAACTCAATTACATAAAGTGGAACATTGCGTACAGACGGTTCAGTTAAGGCATAAACTCTTGTAAAATTTGGACATTTTTCATGCACTTCTTCCAAAACTAAAGGCAGTTCCTCGTTATTATGATGTTTCCAAATAAACTCAGCTGACACCGCAAAAAACAAGGCAATACACAAGACCGGATAAATCAACATATTGCAAAACATTTTATTATTATCAGTTAGAATTAATCTAAATAAACGTTTTGAAATTATCCCACAAAATATTATAACTACAACAGTACACGAAGACACGAACTACGGTACTGAACGATACAATACACATTCACATATCGATCGATTTTCCCGCCTCCCACATACTTTTTTTGTAGTGATGCACCTTACAAAGTAGTTATTATAAAATAGTCGATTAAACATTTGAACACTGTTATGAAATAGTAACACTATAAAGTGGTGAACAGCACTACACTGCTGTATTGTTTATGGCTGGTTCTTGAAGAAATAAGTCATATTTACACAGTTAATCGGACTAACAATATATTTTGCCTACACTAGCGCCATTTTGGAGTATTTTGGAACTATTATTTAGTATTTAGAGCTGTACACTTTTTCAACATATACTCTGTTTGAGACAGTTCTCCTTACCTCTACTTTATATAAAAGAAAGACTTTGTTCAATTCCAGAGACAAATAAAAATTGCTTATTTCTTCGATTTGTGACGTAGACAGAGAAAGAAACAAACTCTTCGTGTGATCCAGTGTGAGATAGCAATGTTTTCGAGTAATGTAACCACTTTATTCGTTTTCTTCAAAAATACTACAAATTAAAAGGAAGTTGTAAAATATAGAATAGTAAAATAAAATTTTGTACGTGTTTAACATATTTAGTATGTATATTAATAGTAATAAACACGATATGTTATAATCAAACATACACTTTAATCGGTTGCAGAAAATTTATTTGAACATTTTATTTATTTATCGCTCGTAACGTAATATTTAAATTGATTTTTTTTTTTGGTGGTAGAAAGTTTGTCAGCATGGCTCAGATAGCAAATAAATCATCATAACACACATTTAAATTGATGATAACATATAACAAATGGGATTTAGTGCCATTTAGTGTCCACTATCCATTACTGCTTGATATTATTCGGAAATATCTCTGGCTACCCGTGGCTTTATCACATTTCATTTTTTTTTCGAACTGACTACGCTATTGACTATGCAAGGTCTTAACAGCTTCACCGGACTACTAAGGCGAGCGCTTAAGGCACTCAGCCGATTTTATTTTGACAACTAGCTCAAGGGTGCACGGCACACCTCGGCTTTGGCTGTTGCCTGATACATGCAATTCGCGACCTATCTGAGCTAACCTTAGCTAAGCTAACTATTCATACGTATATGAGTTGTTGAAACATATATGTGTACCAAGCATACATACCTCAACAACTCTTATATATATTTCGTATCGGATAATATTCTAAACTATTTCAGTTTGCTAAGGGAAAAAAATAAAACCCTAGTCCACTTGAATGTGTAAGCGTGTATGCGTGCAAGTGTGTGGAGGTGATATGTGTAATGTTGTCGCAGTGATGTAAGGTTTTGTGTCACTGTATCGCACGAGCAGCGTACTCAAGGGCTCCACGCCGAGGGAACGGACCTAGGCTTGAGCCGTTGCCGAGGGGGGCCTAGTCTGGT
This sequence comes from Antheraea pernyi, assembly GCA_015888305.1. NCBI lineage: Eukaryota > Metazoa > Arthropoda > Insecta > Lepidoptera > Saturniidae > Antheraea > Antheraea pernyi. Next base: position 177,040 of record MU159391.1, on the reverse strand, counting down.
GTGCGGGAGCGAAATTTACCCCCAGACCACGGCAGCGTGATCTGTGGTTACGCGGGGGTGGGCGTGAGCACGCTCTGTTTACAGAGACAGGCTGGTACTGATCGTTCACTGCCGTTTCACATTTCATTAGTTTATACATACTTTATTGTTAACTGTTTACTCTATACGACAATTCTGTTCTAATGACATCTAACACATTAACATCCATCATACTCTGAAATCCATTTTATCACGTGTTGTTTATGGAAATCTACAATATATACAACATTATATGGCACTGATGTATTTTATGAAAATGCAATACATTAGAATATAGAACTATTTGATCAGAAACTTGAATTGTTATAACTTCGCAATTATTAGAATTATTAATGATGCCATGGCTTGTGTTTATTGACACGGTTGACAGCGTCCTCTAAATTTTAAATTATGAATAATGCATGTCAATTCACTTAAACTATTAATTCATTCTATTTACAATTTACTAACGTGCACCTGCGGTATCACTAGGCAAAATCTCTGTTTATGTGGAGTTACATATTTTAGTTGCTTCGTTATTTCACAGGTAAATGAGTACAATCTCCTCTCTCCAAATAACGAGAACAAACAAAAATCAACTTTGCTTTATAAATGTGAAATTAAATCATTTCTTTATACATGTAATTTAATAGAAACGTTGGATAACATTTTGATCGAGGTATGGCAACACTTATTTAAATTGTTTTTGTATGAATTTTCCATATTCACAATTTGTATTCAGTTTAGTATTACAAATTAGACAAAATTGTACGAATAACCTATTATTAATTTTAATAACAAAATAATCCACATAAATATACCCATTCGTGTAATACCTACAGCATCACAAAAATCCAGCCCAATTCTAAAATAGAACATTGTAGCCACATATAAAACATTGTTTGATATATCATATTATAGATTAAATTAAGGTTTGTTTAAGCTTGAAAGAAACACGAATTTATTGATACTTGGGGGTTATTAATTTGGCGCATAAGCACGCATACAACTTTATATAATGTACTCTGTGATTACTGCGGTAGAGACAGCCACCCAGTAACAAAGTTGCAAGCGAGTGAAGTGTAACCATGGAAATAATATATTACATTAGTTAATATATTATTTAGTATAATAAGTCCATTAGTGTAACTGGCCGGTGACCATAGTTCCTTATAATACGTATTATACTCTTTGGACCGTAGAGAAAGGAACTCCAAATACCTTTATTTATTTCAAAGCACACTGTTCGTATATCGCTATCTCCGTTAGTAACGTAGGAGAAAATACAATGATTCCGTATATTGGTTTACCCCTCTATGTCATTAGATCTCTAATAGTTATAATCTCGCTCCTTCATTAGGTATTTATTTCTTTCGACAGTAAACACAGTACTATACTTACAAGTATATATAAGACAATCGAGATGCCACTATAAAAATCATTAGCAAAGGTGATAATTTATGGATGTTCCAAAGAAAAATTGTAAATTATAGATATATACCAACACACATAAATAAAATTTATGTTTTCATTCCTAAATCAGAATATACAAAGATATGTTAGAGTTTTTGGCAGGATCTTAAATCGTCAAGTAATAATGGCTTTTTTTTTATACATAACTAGCTGACCCGTGCAACTTTGTCTGCATCAAATCGGTTATTACCAGTTTCAATTGTATTTTTAAACGCGAAATTTTTTAATAAACTTAAAACCCGATTGCAGCCACCTACCCGTTTAAACCTACCCGTTTCCAATTGTAAATCCAAACTATTAAGGGACTCACTCAAACATATACCCATATGGTATGTGAAAAATCATTTAAAATAAGCCTACAACCCGTTCGTAGTATCATCTAGCGGGTTTAATTATAATAAAAACTAACCTACATATATTGGCGGTAAAATGTAAAAAAAGCTTGAGAGGTCTATGGACCCCCAGTTGGAACGAAGTTCCTTTCCATTTTTTGTAGACGTTTACTATACAGTCAGTATAGTTTACATTATAAAGTATCAAGTTGATAGAGTTAAATTGTAAATTAAGCGATAAAATATATTCATAAAATAAATAATGATAAATTAAACACTGAATGATATCATAACTATTTTCATCTTGTATTAAAACTTTTTCACACTCCATTGTATTGAAGAAAAATATAAATATTAAAAAGATATGAGCACGATGCGTCAACTCTCACTTGCCTGTAACTATTCGTCTAAGAGCTAGCAACTGTTTCGACAACGAATTTCAATAAGCCAGTTTTTTATATATCTTTATGATCTTCCGAACAGCGTGCGGGTTACCTGGCTGCCGGTAAACGTTGCTTTTATTAGTGCATATGGCCCCTTTACAGGCAAAAATATTGATTTTAGATAATTTTAGAATGTTTTGTTTTTCACTAACTTTGAAACGCTACTAAAACATTATTTTTTTTACTGTCTGACATTTTTGTTATTAACAATAATGTGCCCAATGCTATTTTTTGTAAATAAAAAGTATGTGCAAACCATGTTAAGATAGCTGAAATTTTAATATTATTTTGTTTAGATATAAAAGAGGGTAAACTAAAAATAATATGTATAGAATAACTTAGCTATAGCTATAGTTTAGCGCAACACTGGTTGTATGATAAAGATAGCGATAATTGTGGAAGCGCCTGTTATAGACGCATGTATTCAAGATGGCGTCAGTCCAAGTCATATGTCTACGTTTATCGTCGTTTTTTCATTGTTTTAAGTGAAATCTCAATATCATAATGGTTAATAAAATTAAATATGCTCTTCGCAATGGAAAAAATAAAATGGTTTGAAATGAATTATTTTATTTATACAGAATATCATCGGGCACATTATTGTCAATAACAAAATTGTAACAGTAGATTATGTTATTCGAACCTATGTAAATGGAATACTGGATCCATTTTACGTAATATAGTCTAGGCATTATGCATACGTTCAGTACGAGTTTATTTTTTATACATATAATATCGGCTGAGTGCCTTAAGCGCTCTCCTTAGTAGTCCGGTGAAGCTGTTAAGACCTTGCTTGGTCAATAGCGTAGTCAGTTCGTAAAAAAAAAAAGAATTCTAAGATGTAACAAAAACTTCCCGAAAAATATATATAATAAATATATATATAAGGTGCTCATTGTCTTATTTGCCTGAAACTATTATAATCACTACATATTATGAAACAAAGTCCTCTGCCACGCCTGTCTGTTAGTTTGTTCATGATAAGCTCAAAAATTACTAAGCGGATTTCCATGCGGTTTTCACCAGTACATAAAATGATTCGTGAGGAAGGTTTAGGTATATATTTGTCAAGGTTTATTTTATTATCAGAGCGGGACAATGTTCACCGGGTCCGCTAGTACTTTATAAAATACTAACTTCTGCCCGCGAGTTCGTCCGCGTAGAATAGTTACTTTGGGCTAATGCTAACTTTAACTCGGACTTACGTAGAAGGTGAAAATATTTTTAAATAAAATGTAAGTCAACCCCGATTTTGAAATAATCTTCATTGGTGCTCCGCTCGCAATGATCTTAGCGTAATGATATATAGCCTATATAGCCTTGCTCGATAAATGAGCTATCTAACACTGAAAGAATATTTCAAATCGGGCCAGCAGTTCCTGAGATTAGCGCGTTCAAGCAAACAAACTCTTCACCTTTAAAATATTGGTATAGCAGTATAGGTAAAAATCACACAATTTATAATGGAAGTTATTATATATAGTCTTCAACAGTCAGGACTAGTTGTGCAAATACATTGAACCATGAAGAGAGATGTTAGTTATTTCATAGGTGGTTCTATTTTTTTAAAAGTTTTTTCGTTCCTTTATATTATATATGTATAGAAGGAATTAAAAATACACTCGTATTTTTTATTTAATTGTTTCTAGTAATAATTACTACAGAAGTATTTACTTACTAAAATTTACAAAGAATATAAGAACATTTTGAAATCCATTTTGCTTTGCACGAGAAGAATTAATTGTGTAATCTTGTAGAAATCAAATATTATTCTCTAATACACATAGTCTTAACTTTTAAAAAAATTTGTTTTTAAGTAAAATTATACATAAATCAAAAGAATTAAATTATCATTTCGAAATTTGTAGACAATTTTGTGACAACAAAATAATAATATAATAGTATATTATAATAATTGTAGCCATTTACCTTATACCTAATATAACAATAGGTACAACATATAAACCTTATCTGTTTGAAAGAATTAGGTACATAATTAAAAAATATTTAAAAGCACTTCCAACGTATGACTAATACTTCAAAATGGATATTTTTTTTATATATCATAGGATGCAAACGAACAGGAGGGTCACCTGATGTTATGTGATCACCACCGTCCATAGACACTAGCAACACTAAAACAACCGCAAGTGCGTTGCCAGCATGTGTTTGGGGGAGGGGGGAGAGGAGGAGGAGGGTGCTCTCACTGACCGAACGAAACGCAACAATGCAAGCACTGTTACTTCACATCGGTTTTCTATGAGAGGGTGGTACTACCCCGGACGAGCCGACCCATTCATGCTGAAACCAGTTATAGCTTCAGCGTGGCTCTACCACCTACAAAACATATATAAATAGAAATTTTTGTAGAGAATTGATTATTAGACATAAATATTAGTGATCACAAACAGATTGCTACTCCTGTAACTCTTGTGCCTGTATGCTAACCATGACATTTACATCGAAAACATAACAACGCTTACGTAAGAAATGTGTAACATGTTTAAATGTTTACATATGCTTCTACAGACAAACTATACAAAAGCACTAATAGTAGCGGACAATATACCGAGTAAATTAATACTCCTCTGATTGAGGCCTCATACGGTTATGAAAAGTTTCTCCCAAAAATAGTATAATTGAAAAAAACACACCAACGAAGTACAATATGAATGTGCCCTGAAAAAGAAAATAATTTATTTTTTCTTCAATATAGAACATACCTAATAATAAATATTATCTCAAATAACTAACCCCGACATGCTTTAAACTCAATACTTTTATACAGTCAACATCATTCTTAGATCGGGACAATTTAACTTCAAGTTGCACCTTGTAATCCAAATGTTTTAAAGCAACCTGCAAAGAAATTTAGGTAAACGATGTACAGTTTTTTTTAATAATAAAATATACGAGTTACAACATAAAATCTTTAACTCGAATAAATAGGTGCCTAATAGTTCCAAGTGGTGTATTAAATGTAATTGCCACTGGCCTCAGATGGTATAGCTACGTCATTGAGTGTTAGTATGCAGTGGTAGGGGTTTCTCTAAATTCGCCTGCCTAACCACCACCCTCAAGTAACAACGTTAAGTGATCACCACCGTCCATAGACACTTGCAACATCTTAAGACTCGCAAATACGTTGCCAGTTGTGTTTGGGGGGAAAGGGAAGTAACCCTTCAGCGCTCTCACTGCCCGAACGAAACGCAACAATGCAAGCACTGTTACTTCACGTCGGTTTTCTGTGAGAGGGTGTTCCAACCCCGGACGAGCCGACCCATTCATGCTGAAACCAGTAATAGCTTCAGCGTGGCTATACCACATACATAAATATGTCGGTAAGGACAGGTTTGTGCGTTCCGGCAGATGCACTTGATAACCAGTATCCTCTATGTTTACTATCTTATCATCAGATAGGATTGTGGTTAAACGTCAAACCTTTAAAGTATTAACGAAGAATAGTATCTTAATATTATAATTTAGTAGTTATATTATGATTTATTTATAAGGTTTACTAGCGGGCCCGGTAGACGTTGTCCCGTCCTGATTATTAAAAAAATCCTAACAAATTACATATCAAAACGTTCCTTATGAATCACTTTATCCACTGGTGAAAACCGCATAAAAATCCGTTCAGTAGTTTTTGAGTTTATCGCGAACAGACAGACAGACAGACGCGGTTGGGGGACTTTGTTTTATACTATGTAATGATTGTGTTGCTTACGTCACGCTGCAAATTGCATCAAATAGAGAAAAGTTACATTTACCCTTATAAAATGCAGTGTTCTTTGTGCTCTGGTAAAATTATATTTATTCAATTCAAAATTATATATTTATACTATTGGAAAGTTTAAAAACCTGCGTTTCCCATGCAAGGAGAAGTCCTGATTGATGTAGTCTCCCAATAAACGTGCTGAGTTTATGCGTGTACGGAGAGCTCTTACGTAGCATTACCACACATTGTTCATAGTAGAAATCTTCCAACATCAGCTGCATGTCAAAAACTGCCTCTTTTGTTATATACTCTCCTATAGCAAAGTATCCTATACAACAAAAACCGCACTCGTATAATAGTCTGTATGAAGACTGAAATGCATAATTAGTAAACAAATGACTATAGTTTGGCATATATATCTCATATATCATAGTTATATAATGTATATATATACCATTCGCGATTTCGTCCATGTCAAGTTATGATACGAAGAAGACTGAGATAAGAAGACTGTTAATGTTTTGATCTGTTCAATAGAAAGAAATTTTATTCAGCAGCACATACAACACATATTAACCAGTAACATAAAAAACAAAAAAAAAATGTGAGACAAGTGTTTAATGGAGTGAGAAAGGTCCTTGTCTCAACATAAGCTGCAGGTTTGCTAGTGCAAGCACTGCAGCGCTGGTTTTCAGACAAAGCCTGCTTTATACTAATACATAGACAAAATTTCAAACACACGGACGCACTTACACAATGATTTCACATTAATATTATACATGCCTTAAATAATGTAATCTAGTGATAGTGATTGTAATGATTTTACGAAACTGCAGAGTTAAATACAATTTTCAAAAGACACTGCACACAAACTCAAAGGTTACACACAATGTAACCAGTTTCTTGAATTTATTAATATACTGAATTTCATGCGACGCTTGCTACGTTAATAAATAGTTTTTTAAATGTGTTTTAAACCTAAAACGATGACCTCTATCTAGATAGATCTTATAGTAGTATCTTATAGTAGTAGTAAATAAGGCGACAACGTTTTCAAGTATGAAGTTAAAGTTAAAAGTTAAAAATCATTAAACAGTATCCGATATCGTCTGAGTTTCCCTTTTTAATTGCCTCTGCGAGATAAAGAACGCACACCATACTTATATGCTGTTCTCTGAGTAGATATCCACTTTGCACGACTCGGGATATTTCGGTATCTTCTTTTTATTTTGAAATCAATTAGTACTCAAATAATGTAATCTTAATAACAATAGGGGAAATGTACTAGCTTTTAAATAGTTTTAAATAGATTACTTTTTTTTTAACAAATCCACATTTTTCATTTATTTTATCCTCAGTTAGGTAATGTGCTAAATCTAGCACCCGATCAGAACTGACCGAAACTCGGGAGTGTTTAAGCAACCTCGGCATAAGCACACTCTGACACTTTTTGATGGCCTTCACCATAGATTTATGAAACCGCTTACAGACTGTTCGCAGCTTTGTTACTCTATGGCCTTCACAGCTTCACTGGGCTAAATAGGGCGAGCAATATTGGCAATATGGTCAAGGGTGCCAAAGTGGCCGAACCTTGGCTTGGATGCAACAACACGAATCTTACTAAGCCAAACTAGCCATACAATCTCAATTTAATCTAATACATATACAATTAGTGACACACTACACTGACACTAGCACTTCATTCGACAGAATACAAATGCTTACCCACTTTAGGCTACCCTAGCCAATAATACAGGTGAATGTATTTGTCATAATGAACATCCACACACATCCATACTCACGCACGAAATTACAACATATTCAACTTCGTGTAATATGTAATTAACTCACCTGCCGGTAGTTTTTCAATACTGAACGCCATACTTCCAGTAAAAGTTTTCTTTTTCAGTTCTTCGAATGAATATATTCTGAATTGTTTTACTAATTGCTTAACCAATGGCTAAAATAATAAAAACAGTGGTTAAACAACGGCGTTGTATCCTTATATAAGTAGCTTGCCTGAGTTCTGCCAGAATAGCTTCAATCTAATTATATACATTTTGGGATATTTAAACGTCTACCCCAATAGTCTAAAATCTCACAGCGCTTATCTATGAGTACATTATTTTTTCCGGCACTCTCACTGACCGAACGGCAACAACGGAAGCACTATTACTTCACGTCGGTCTTCTGTGGGTCGGGTGGTACTTCCCCAGGCGAGCCGACCCATTCATGCTGACACCAGTAATAGCTTCAGCGTGGCTCTACCACTTACAAAAACTACGCTCTACTTGATGGTATGTAGTCAAGGAGGCATTGAATTGATGCAATGTCCAAAAACGCTATACTATTTTTTAATAATTACCTCTGGTGATAAGGTAAGTGAAAATATCCAGGCATCGTGTGTCGCACCCCACTCTATACCTCGATTTACGATGTCCTGTACTGTATCGATAGAGGGTTCAAACTTCGGTACGGTGAAAGTCGATGCCAAACCGGCACCATAAGCGCTTCCCAGAATCAGTCCCGATATCAATAACCAGCCAATAACGCTGCGAATTCGCCACGTTGCACCAGCATTGTATTGAGACTATAAGAAAACTCATCCATATCATTCTACCATTGTAACATGGGTGCGTACTGTTTTTTTTAATTTTTTCTTCTATATACATATTATAAGAATATAAATGTGTCCGCACTTTTTAGATTTTTTGTGAGAACAATGTTGCAGGTGTCTTGAAATAAGTAGTAAAATACATCTCAATCATCTCTAGAAATGTCTGTCTATCTGTCTGTCTGTTTGTTTGTACACGCATCACTGCTAAAGTACTGCGTTCACGATATAACCTCAACAAGAAAATCATAAAGCATATCGTCGAGTAACGCTTAGTCTTAATTTCATTAATATCGGTTCAATCTGAATAAAAAAACTTTAACAAATATACCAAAACCTTCCCCATGAATCACTGAAAATCCGCACTCCGCAATCACTGCATGAAAATCCGTTTAGAAGTTTTTAAGTTTATCGCGAACAGACAGAGAGACAGACAGCGGACGTTGTTTTATCATATGTAGTGAAAAATCACGATAGCTTCATATAATATAAAGTTATTAAATTTTTAAGAAAGAGAAACTACGATTTTTATAATCACTGTGCGTTAAGTAATGTATTTTATTAGCGTGAAGAAGCGGTGTGGTGCGCATTCGCTTGGAAGCGATGTATATTTTTGCTTTCGCTTATTTTTGTGTTTTTTTTCTCTGTGCATAAAATATATTATTGAGATAGTAAGCAACACAGACGAAGTCAAGGCTATCCGCTATTTCAGATATAGAAATAAAACCAATAATTAAGTATTTAATGTTGAAATTTCAAAACCTAATATTAATAGTCAAAATTTGTCAATATAATTAAACACGTTCATGACACAATTATTCTTCAAATATGGTCATTAATTCAATTTAATAATAAACTATTAACTACTTAATTACGAGTGTCAAAGTGGAATACAACAATACAAATATCTATAAAAGTGTTTACTTTGAACTAGTGAAAATAAGCAATATAAAAGTGAATCATACTTGTGAAATCATAATTCCAATGACAATTAGTAAAACTTTGTTTGTAGAACCTCGCTGTGCGATGATTAGACCGATCGACGCATAGATTAATGTAACTATCAGAGCCACCCACATATACCAAGTGAATGGCATAAACGGTAGCACCCAACTCACAATAATTCTAAAAAAAACAATCGCTTTTTGTCAATAATTACATATTATAAAACCGAGTCCTCTGCCACGTCTCTCTGTCTGTTCGTGATTAAGTCAAAAACTACTGACCGGATTTTCATGCGGTTTTATAATATAGATTGATTCAGTAGTATTTAGGTATATAATTTGTCTACGTTTTTATTGTCAGAGCGGGATAAAGCTAGTCTCCAATAATTTAAACAATAATGTCATATATCTTGTATCTAAATAAAAATCAGTTACCAAATGTATGTGAGCGCATCACTTAAGATGGCCTGCCTGCACATATTTCGTTAATTCTTTTTCAATGTGTTTCTAATTGTCAAGATAAGGTTTGCATGGAAGAAAGCGTACGGGGAAAATAAAAAAATCGTGTGAAATAGAAGAGAGGAGATTTTCAAATATATTGACAGATTGACGTTCAGTTCCTCGGCTGCCGTTTTATTTCATTACAACTGTAAAGGGAAGATTGGTGTAATAAACTTAATTAGTACACTTGTGCAAAGACAGTTATTAGCCAGTTATTAGGTATTACGAGTGTTTATCTAGTGGTCAAACTTCGACCATAGAAAAAAGAAACATTTTCCAATTATTGATTTCGCTAAAGCTCTTCAATCGCTCAAGAAACAGAGGAGGGAGATGTTTTTAACCATTTCCACACTGCCTATTTATATATAGACCAGCTGTGCCCGCGACTTCGTCCGCGAGACACCTTATGTAATAAACAGCGATTAATAAAGTAATCTGAATGTATTAAGTCCATTTACTTATCTATTGTTATCTCGTCCTGAAGCCGCGTCGACATTAAAAGTACAATAACTTTTGTTGGACCGAAACGATTTTAATGAAACAAAGACTAATGTTACTCGATGAGGTATTATCACGAACGCAGTATTTTAGCTTTGATGCGTATTCATACACACAGACAGACAACCAGACATTTGTAAAATTGAATTAAATGTCTTTACTAGACACCTACATTTTTTTGTTCAAAAATCTAAAACTTACAGACACACTAGATATTCTTACTAGCGGTTCCGGCAGACTCTGTCCCGCCCTAATTATAAAAAGATCCTTGACAAATTATACACCAAAACGTTCCTCATGAGCCACTTTATCCACTGGTGATCGCATGAAAATCCGTTCAGTAGTTTTTGAGTGTATCGCGAACAGACGGACAGACAGACGCAGGAAGGGACTTTGTTTTATACTATGTAATGATTATATGTATAAATATAGAAGACGTATAAATAATATATACCTCGGTGATGGAGCTAAACATGTTATGCCACTTCTTACGACCGGTATTGAAAAATCCAATACTTTCCACATTTCATACCAAGAGTAAAGAGCACCTAAAATAAAGATTTAAAAAATAAATATTAAAGTAAATACAATCCTTCATAATAATACATTTTTAACTAAAAATATTGTAAAATCTTTCTACATACTGATACCCATATCGGCGCGATCTTCAACAACGCTTCCAAGAACTCCGATCCCAGTATAGTTTTCATATATTGCACCCCACTGTTCCTTATCTTCTCTTATTAATTTAACTGTGCAATTTACCCATCTGATAAAATAAATTATTTTTATGACACAGTATTACAATAAAAACTTTTGAAGTTCAAATATTTGATAGCCCAGACTAAAATATATTGGATAATAGCTTAATAAAATTCCATGCTACTTGAAGATTAGTATTTCTCAAAATGCTATGAAATATTATGGACACCAAAAAGGCTATCGGCATAATAGAAGTATGTAGTAAGTAGGTACCTGCTTCCAAATCAAATAAGAATAAAATCATGTGCTTTGCTTTTAACTGTGTACCCGAACCGTATACATATTTAGAAGTTATAAGTTAAATCATAGTTCGTAGAGCCACGCTGAAGCTATTTCTGGTTTCAGCATGAATGGGCCGGCTCGCCCGGGGCATTACCATCCTCTCACAGAACACCGATGTGAAGTAACGGTGCTTACATTGTTGCGTTTCGGTCGATCAGTGAGAGCGCCGGGAGACCACCTCTCACAGGCTGTCAACGCACTTGCGATCCCCCCGGTGTTGCTAGTGTCTATGGATGGCGGTGATCACTTACCACCAGGTAACCCGCCTGTTCATTTGCCCGCTATAATATAAAAAAAGTCATTTCACTAACAATTTTTGAGATATAATACGTGAGGCAACTGGGATGACGAATTGTTTTAAATTATGTACTTAAATGTATTTAGTATTTGGTAGGTACCTGCAAAATTCATCTATAATTCTCATTTCTAGACCATCCCTGCCAGTCGGTTCAATAGATAAATCCAAATCAAGGAAAACATATGGCTTATATGTAAAACAACTAACTTTCATCGTTTTGCCATTCAAGTTTCCTATATTATGAGGAAATAAATTCACATCTTTATCAAAGTTTCCTGTGCAGGAGTTCCAACGGTCCAAATATAGAGGTCTATTGACTTCTGAATCGGGACCAACAAACTTATGCGTCACTAAATCGAATGTTGTACATTCACCATTCTTCTCACTTGACAAAACTAGAAGCAAGTTAGCTACGAATTTACTTTCCTCCATTGATAATATTTCCAAAGCGTGTTCTGTAAAAGAATCATCGAGAACAGGCAAAATTATGATTTTTTTATCACTTCTTCTAATGTCTCCCAGATAGTTAGCATTGTCAAACGCATGCATAAATATTTGTGGTTCTTTCATGTGAATAATATAATCCGAACATCCCTTATCCGATAAGTCTTTTAAAATGCTTACTAAATCACTGCAGTTATTTGGATTTATATATATAAAACTGTTAGAAATATTATAGTCAAACGGTTCTTCTGAAAAGAAGGTGAGACAATAAGATTCAGATAAATATTTCATGATAATCAAATGCAATATTGTTTCTATAGGATTAATAAGGGGAGATGACAACATTGTTATATAATAGGGATATGAACAATGACAATAATTATTTTAAACTGAGAATCTGTACGTTAACTCTACTTCGATGACACTAAACTCTCGTACAGGCACCAGTTCATTCGACAAATAATTATTTGTGTTCGTTTAAATCATTCGTGGTTAGTAGGGTTCCTTATTTACTTTAATAAAACGCGCCTGAATACAGTACTATTAATAAATATTTTATACATATCTATATTTTTTTAGTATAAAAATCTTAGTGTAATATTAACATGAAAGCTCTGCAAGTATCAAGGTGCTACATTACGAATTTTGAAGTCTTTTTTTTATTATAGCACGGCAAAATGACTGCACTGTGACTGACGGTAAGCACAGTACAATCCAAAAACAATGGCGACCACCGATTGACACACTATCCATCGCCGGTCGCCGCTGTTATACCGGCCTGCGAAAAGCTGGATATGCATAGGTTGATCCTAACACACAACCCGCAGAAACAAATCACTATGACGGGCTTTTTCGCCACATACATGGTGGTTGCGACCCAGTCACGCTGTAAAACCCTACCACCCCGCTTTCGCCTTTGCCTTGTTCGTTATTCAGCAGGGTGCAACACGTGCAGGTGAGGTTGGCTTGGATGTCTCAAGTCTTAAATGTTATTCGACACTCCTTATACCCCAAAATCATGAAACTAACAATGGAAGTTATAACAACATACTATTAACAACATTTTTAGATCTTATTAAATTAATCTGTATAATGTATTGGTATACATAACAAATTTATTCTAGTTGACAACGAACTGACGTATAAAAACGTTTACTGCATAACATCAATCTCATATTATACTAATATTATAAAGTTCTTCAACTTTTTGTTTGTTTGGTTTGGTTGGTTGAACGCGCTAATCTCAGGAATTACTGGTCTGATTTGAAAAATTCTTTCAGTGGTAGATAACCCATTTATCGAGGAATAGGCTATATATCATCACGCTAAGATCAATAGGATAGGTTAGTTTTTAGGTAATAGTGTTAGGTTTTATAACAAAGTCCCAAACACATTACCGATTTGCCGGATAGTGAGTTCAAGAACCATGTCAAGCGGGTTTTAATATCTAAAGGCTATTATTGAGTGGATCAATATGTGAACGATTGTGACGTTTGGAAGTGACGCCCATGTCTGTGCATCCACTAATAACGAATGTAAATATTTATGTTATTGTAACAATATATAACATGAAAAGATAAACCAGATCGAGTTACCTGCCGGTTCTTCTCGATGACTGGGTTGTTTTCCGAACCAGTGGTAGCTTTGACGTTCATAAACACCTTCTCAGGGCCTAAATTGAATAAAGGATATTTTGATTTTTGATTTTGAGGAGTGGATCACCAATAAGGAATGTTTCAATATAGTTTTTTCTGATTTTGAGAGCTACCGCTGCGCGTTAGTGATAACCCAAAGAAAAGAAAAAACCCTTAACTACTTTACGGACGAATTCGCGAGCAGAAGCTACTAATCAATATAATTTAATAGTATTTTGATTTTCTTTTCCTATAAAGAGTCCTACTTTGCCTACTAAAGCCTAATCTACTATAGGTTTATTTATTTACACCTTAAATATGAAATATTAAAGCACCATTTTGAGGAGTGGAGCACCAATAAAGAATATTTCAAAATCGTTTTTTCTGCTTTTGAGAGCTTCTGCTGCGTGTTAGTATTAGCCCAAAGTAACTACTTTTCGGACGAAGTCGCGAGAAGAAGCTAGTAATCAATATAATTTAGTACGATTTTGATTTTCTTTACCTATAAAAAGTCGCACGTTGCCTACTAAATCCTAATCCACTATAGATTTATTTATTTACACCTTAAATATGAAATATTAAAGCAGCTACAATATATTTTAAAATTTTTATACGGGTCTAATCCACAATTATTTGTTTTGATAAATACGAATACAACATACAAAACAACCATAATAATACTTAATCATCTTTACCTAGCCTTAAGAACCATTCGTCAATACGATTACGTATTCAAAGAGGAATTTTATAAAATGATAGTTGCTTAAGCATGTTTTTAAATGACGGTTATTACATGGAAATATTTATGATGGAAAGAATATTACTTACCAATTGATTGTATACGATGCTGAAATGATTAATTATGTCGTATACAGTATCGAGTAACTAATTTAATATGGCGTTAACATGCAATGAGTATTATGATTATTATATTAGCTATAGTTGTAAACTATATAATACTAGCGGCCCCGGCGGACGTTGTCCCGCCCTGATAATAAAAAACGTACACAAATTATATACTAAAATGTTCCTCGTGAATCACTCTATCTACTGATCAAAACAACATGAAAATCTGTTCAGTAGTTTTTGAGTTGTCGCGAACCAGACAAACAGACAGACGCGGCAGGGGGACTTTGTTTTATACAACGTAATGATAATGCAAATGAACACGGTATTTTGTCTTGATGTTATCATTTTTCCTATATTTTATCTAAACAAAATCTTTTTCTCTAATTAAGTATTACAAGTATCATTTAATTTACTTTAAATTAAATAAACAACTAGGTATATTTGAGTCTCAAAATAGTTTTTATCTTAAAAAATGTTGGCATTATTAAAGAAGAATTATCCTTCCTTATTTAAAACTAGCTTGGAATAGTTACTTTGGGCTAACGCTAACACGCAACGGAAGCTCTGAAAAGGAAAAAAAACTCCAATTTTGAAGCGTTCTTCATTGGTACTTCACCGCTACTAATAGTTTTAGCGTGATGATATATAACCTATAGCCTGTATCGATAAATGAGCTATCTAATTTTTCCTATATTTTATCTAAACAAAATCTTTTTCTCTAATTAAGTATTACAAGTATCATTTAATTTACTTTAAATTAAATAAACAACTAGGTATATTTGAGTCTCAAAATAGTTTTTTATCTTCAAAAATGTTGGTATTATTAAATAAGAATTATCCTTCCTTATTTAAAACTAGCTTGGAATAGTTAATTTGGGCTAACGGTAACACGCAACGGAAGCTCTGAAAAGGAATAAAAACTCCAATTTTGAAGCATTCTTCATTGGTACTTCTCCGCTACTAATAGTTTTAGCGTGATGATATATAACCTATAGCCTGTATCGATAAATGAGCCATCTGACATTGAAAGATTTTTTTTCAAATCGTAAGATTAATGCGTTCAACCAAACAAAGAAAGCCTCCAACTTTATAATATTACTATAGATAAGTAAATGAAATTAACATGATCGCAGAAGTTGTGAATGTTGCTTTTTATATTCCCAATAGTGTAATTGAAAAAATACACCCAAAAAGATAGATACCAAAATGATGAAAAAAGTGTTATTTGATGTTTTTCGTAAGTCGTCCGCATTCTAAAATATACTAAAGCTAATGGATATTTTGTTATTGTTTTGTGACAAGACACACGCGGTTAGCGCCACCACTACGTTATCCTACTCTGCACTACGTTCAATCTTGATACTTATTTGTTTAAATCATTTATTCTACAAATCTGTTAAATAAACAAAATAAGAGATTTACATTTACGCTCACAAATTTAAAATGAGGTAGCAAAGTATTGTTTGCTTTTATACATCATAATTTAATAAATAAATACACATTTCAAATTATGTGTTGTTATATATGTGTGGTTGGACGCAGTTCGTCAATCCAAGTAATTGAAGATCTTCAAAATAACCTGTATACTTTACTCGTAAAGGCATGTTATGAAAAAGAAAAAGAGATGACCGAAGAAATTAATATATAGATATTATAATTATTGTTTTCTCTTTCTAGTAGTGGAGTATACATTTATAATTTGGTCCTATGATTATTACAGATCATCGTCCAGTGACCAAAATTTATAATATTTTTGAGTTTGAAGGTTATTAAAGTTCTTCTAAAGAATGAATCTAAAATCTTTGTAAATATATACACATATGCTTTGATGTTATTCTCTATTACGTCATTTGTGAGCATGTCCAAATACGTCATTATGCATTAATTTTCAAATTATTTTGAATATACGAATAATTTTAAAACATAATTACATATTATACTTCTCTATTGAAAATCACTACAAAAAAGGACTGATTGACCACAGACTAATATGTCTTTGACATTCATAAGTATAAACAGTGAATGCTTTATTTCAAATAATCACTACATATAAAACAAAGTCCTCTGCCACATATCTGTTTCTCTGTCTGTTCGCGGTTAACTCAAAAACTACTGAATGGATTTTCATGCGGTTTTCACCGGTAGATAAAGTGATTTAGGTTAGGAAAGGGAGGTTTAGGTATATAAATTTGTCAAGGTTTTTTTTTATTACCAGGGCGGGACATGTCCGCTGGGCCCGCTAGTTTAATATTATTTGTAATACACCTTAGAGACATTTTTTTTCTTTAGTATTAACATAAGAGAACAGCAAATTCATTGAAATTATATCAAGAAACTTGACAATGGCAATGATGGTCTACTAGAAGACTGGTTGCCAAAATGGAATGAAAGTAGAACTTGAAATACTATTAACTACTTGACAATGGCAGTAATAATCTAAAAGATTGGTTGCCAAAAATAAAGTTAAAAAAAATAAAAAAAATAATCGATATTTGACGATTAGTACTTTTGTAGGTCTTTTAAGTGTAACGATTACACTGATAAACTGAAAATATGTTTAAAAATTGTTTAAAGCAATTTTAATACTTTTAATAGTTCGCGTACATTGATTTCAATATTTTTCGTCTGACAGTACAGTGCTGATTTTTTTTATAAACATTCCAGCAAATACTATGTATTTTTATTTCACATTTTATTAGTAGCAATCGTGACCCGAAAAGAACCTTTTTAATGGTTTGTTTACATTTTGTCTCAGCGTTCGATGAATACGGTATAACTACTTTTCTCGTAAAGGCATGTTATGAAAAAGAAAAGAGATGACCGCAGAAATTAATATATAGATATTATAATTATTGTTTTCTCTTTCTAGTAGTGGAGTATACGTTTATAATTTGGTCCTATCATTATTACAGGCCATCGACCAGTGACCGAAATTTATTACTTTTTTGAGTTTGAAGGTTATTAAAGTTCTTTTGTAAGAAAATGAATCTAAAATCATTGTAAATATGCTATACACATATGCGTTGATGTTATTCTATTACGTCATTTGTGAGCATGTCCAAATACGTCATTATGCATTAATTTTCAAATTATTTTGAATATACGAATAATTTTAAAACATAATTACATATTATACTTCTCTATTGAAAATCACTACAAAAAAGGACTGATTGACCACAGACTAATATGTCTTTGACATTCATAAGCATAAACAGTGAATGCTTTATTTCAAATAATCACTACCTATAAAACAAAGTCCTCTGCCCAATATCTGTCTGTCTGTCTGTTCGCGATAAACTCAAAAACTATGGAATGGATTTTCATGCGGTTTTCACCAGTAGATAAAGTGATTCGTGAGGAAGGTGTAAGTATATAAATTTGTCAAGGTTTCAAATATCAGGGCGGGACAACGTCCGCCGGGCCCGTAGTTTAATATTATTTGTAATACACCTTAGAGATATTTTTTTTCTTTAGTATTAACATAAGAGAACAGCAAAAATAAGATCTTAAAATGTATCTCAAGTGGTTAATATTAATTTCATTTTTATCTCACTATCTATATTTATTTAAACAAATGACATATTTAGAATGATAAATTTTTTTCACAATGGTTTATTGAAAATTGCTTTAATATAAATATTAAGATTGGTAAGTCGTGGTTTCGACATAAACTTGGGCAAATAACGTGTGTGGTCGGACGCAGTTCGTCACGAGCGACTAATTAAGGAGCATAAAAAAAACTATCTACTTCACACGTAAAAGCATATTATGTATATCCGAGTTAAGGGATGATCGCAGAGATCACAAGCCTTTAGGTTTGTTTATGTAACTACCATGAAATTCAACAAAGGCATATTTCGAGGTAGCTTCGTTCTAAAAATTAAAGAATAGAAAATAGTTGTATAATTTAATAACTATATTGTGACTTCTGCAGTAGCAGTAGATAGCAACTACAGCTAAATCTTAAAATTAAGGCAAGCAGGAAATGTTTCACCTCTCAATAAATTAACTAATTATATGCAAAGAAATTAGCGCTGTACCAATCAGATTCGAATTATTTCTTTTTTTATGTTTTGTTTGTGGTTTACGGACACTTGACAATGTTACAGTCACATACATTAATAGTGATTTTTGTAAAAAAATATCTCTAAAAGGAGGTTTTTCTGATAATTTATACTCAATATGTTTGAGAAAAAATGTAAACGTATAGAGGCAGTGTGAATTTACAAATATAAATGCTAAAACTAAAAATTTGCTTTCGGATTTGATTTCCTCAGTTACACAATTAAATATGTGGTCATTTTAATTTGACGTGGATATAATTAAATACACTAAGTTTCCGAAAATAACTAAGACTATTTTCACTAGTATATTTAAAAAAATTAAATAAGTTTGCATTTTGAAACGATATATACTATTGATGAAGTTAATTTAGTCGGGGAAAATATTTATACAGTCTACTTCACCTCTTGCTTTTAGTAGTTTTTCATCTAATAATGTAACAAATACTCTACGATAATATTAAACTTTAATCTTTATATATATAAGCAGTAAGTCTAAATTACTCCTAATGCTCATGACGTTAAAATCTTTTTTGGAAATAAAATAAAACCACACACTACGACACAGAAGAATTTAGAATTGAAATGGGTACAAACTAATATAACTCTTATGTCTTATAAGATAAATTCGAATTCTTTTTGTGGAGACTTAGATGAAATCTCCAAAATCGTTTTCATAATGCACAGTTTGTGTAAACAGTAACATAATACAAGTCGGTGACAAGCGCCAAGTGTAGTAATTTAATACACATCCCTGTAAATCATAATGTATACAGATTTTTATTTAATTAGGTGTAAGTAGAGTCAGTTTTTCGGCTGAACATTTATGTCATTTCATTTATAGAGGTTTTCATAATTAATTAGTTATTGCAATATGTTTAAAACCTTAAATTGTTAATATTATTATTAAATTTAGTTTTGTTTATTTGTCAGAGACGAATTGTTTCAACCTTAGAGAATACATTATATTGTGTTCCGAATGCCCCTTTGGCATAAACCCTGTTTAACTGATATGATACACCAATTTTTTTGTATTTAGCACACGAAATATAGATACTCTTTAGTTTTAAACTATATTCGTATTCCAGCTTGTTTTCGGCCAAAGTGTCTGCTAGTATAATGTCCTATTTTATTGAGAGATTGCATATCCTAATATTGTTCGTAAGTATTAAGAACATATTAAACAAGCTATATTAAAATAATGATATTTAATTGCCACTAATGATAAGGAGGAGGAGGAATAATAAGGACCACCTTAAGGGTATTTTTTTGGAACCTTTGTAAAGCATAACGTTGAATTCCGTCACATTCTTCTACTTTTTTTTTGTAGTGGTATTGGTTGCCTTTTTTCTATATTTCTCAGTAATTCAGCGATCAATCCAATGACCGCAAGGAACGTAGATTAAAAAAAAACTCTATTAACTAAAGCAAACCATAACCTTTATTTAATTTTAATATTGCTTTGTAGCTATAAGTACATATAAGTAATATATATATATATATATATAATAAGAGCAGCGTGTAAATTATCTCGCAATAAATACTAAGAGCCCTATGAAAGGCAGAGATTTGTCACTACATTAAGCTTTGACGAAATCGAAATCTTTATGACTAAATTTTCCCAACAAACGCATTTCTCGATCATCTATTTTTCGTAATTCGAAATCTTTATGACTAAATTTTCCCAACAAACGCATTTCTCGAGCATATATTTTTCTACTTTGACGAAATCGAAATCTTTATGACTAAATTTTCCCAACAAACGCATTTCTCGAGCATCTATTTTTCGTAATTCGAAATCTTTATGACTAAATTTTCCCAAGAAACGCATTTCTTGAGCATCTATTTTTCGTAATTCGAAAATCGAAATTTCTATGACTAAATTTTCCCAACAAACCCCTTTTTCGAGCATCTATTTTTCGTAATTCGAAATACGAAATCTTTATGACAAAATTTTCCCAACAAACTTTCTCGAGCATCTATTTTTCCTTATTATTCTTCATTTGCAGCAGATCTAATGAAATGAGAATTTTAATATCTCGGTTTATGAAAATTTTATGGTACATGCCCAAATCCAAACTAGATGAGTAGAACTAGAACATAAAAAATGCACTAATATATCCATCCGACCACCTCTGCTTTAAAATAGTAAATATTTTAGTTAATCTTTCTTCCGTAGCTTCGCGCTAGACACTTCAATAGCTTGGAGCCAGTGTGTAATTTCCTCAGGACATTCAGGCTTTTGTTCTGCTCCAGGAATACCCTTGAAAAGAGCGGCTGTGTCTACATCAATAAGATTTTGTCGAGACATCACAACAGCGCGGACGAAGCCATCACTCAATGTAATGAACTTTTGTTCAATGAATAACGTTTTGTCTTCCCAGTAAACTAGCTGAAATTTATAAAACAAAATATTAAATAATTTGTTATAGTAGTTTAGATTTCGCTAATAGTATATTTTCAAATTATATAGATGTAAATTGATTTTCAGGTTATTAGGCCCTTACCAATGAAATTACCGAATTTTAAAACTGGCTAGCGTGAAGATCGCTACCTTTCCTTTGTATTTGGAATTCCAAATTCAAAACTAATTTTTTGATATAGCTGTAACATTTGTTTTCCAAAATAATTTCTTATTTGTTCGTAGCAACCTCTACCGCTTTCTTTTTTTATGTTTCTGTGACTGTGGCAAAATGGAAGCTACAAGTTAATTTTCGAATGCGGGTTCTATCATGGCACCAAAGCAGCACAGATGGCACCTAATATCATTGACATGTATGGATGCAGGTACTACAAGGGAACGCCTTAATATGGCATCTTACTTTTGTTTGAATGTTAATTTTACCAAAGAATTTTACACTGCTTTGATTTTCATTCAAGCGAATTTAAAATTCTGTCTACAGGGATCTTAAATAAAGAGACATCCAACCGATATATAGATTATAAGATTAGAGAAACATTATTTTACCTTTGTTTCGACTTTATACGGCGTAAAAATTGGAATTGTTCTCCGATATCGAATACTAGACGCTCCCTGCACAGCATGACCATTAACAGCTTTTATGTTTGTATAAATGCCGGTACGATCATAAAAGTGAAATCTTGCGAAGTCCAACTCACGGACATAACGGGCATTATTCATGTGTCGCAGGAATATGTCAACATCTTGTGTAGTACAAAAACCTTTAATCAGAAAAAAAAAAGATGATCCAGCAACTTTATTGAAAATTTTAAATATTCACACAATGTCATCGCGTGAATATACAATAATTTATTCGTTGATTTTCATTGTAATTTAAAATACCTATTTACTTAATAAATAGTATAATACGGAAACAGGAAATAATGGACTTTTCAGGGCTCTACTCATTAATTATTAATATGAATTAAATAAACATATAATGTAACGCTATTAAATTATATACGAAATATGCATAAAAGACGTATATGCAAGGCTCAAGAATTTCTAGTTAGAGTGCGTTATAAAATTTTTGCTTCACTTTTTTAAAATTGAAACCTCGAGGCATACCTTACGCTCAAAATATTACGCACGACGAGCCAAAATATTATACGAGGAAAAGACGAAAAATTAAGTTTATAGCTTTTATTTTCCATTTAATCATTTCAAAGAACGGAAGTTAAAACCGAATTATGCAATTAATCAGATATATTCAAAATTTTGTTAGATACAAGCGATTAATTTTTAAAACATATTATCTTTAGAAGTATATATACAATTCGAAAAATCCTAGTTTAATTTAAAGAAATAATAGAAGTCAATATTTTTCTTTTTTATGAAAACTATTTTATATAAACTTTTTTATAAAATGTCACTTAATACTAAATTATAATATTTCTTAAGAACAAGATAAATCTAGAGAAGAGCTGGTTCTCAAATGGAGCTGCTGGAACAAACTTATAGATATTTTGTAATAGATCTTCAATTTGAAGGTTTTAGCTAATCAGCCAGGCATTTATAAAGTTCTTCCATCATGATATTTCTCTTTTTAGGAATATCTTCTTCGATTAGAACATTACATTAAGAACTTTTAAGGAAAAAACCATGAGTAGAATAAAAATAAAGCAATTACTTGTAATTTTAATTTATACATAGTCATGACGTGAACCGGCGTTATGCTTCGGAATAAAATTATCTCAAATCCTTCCTAAATAAAAACGACTTATGGGAAGACCAACAATTCAAATTGATTTGACGAAATTAATGTTACCTCGAAATAAAATAAGGTACTTACCATAAATTGTTGTCGTATCATTAACACCACACTTCTTTTGAAACAATCTACCAATTCCTATAGTGAAAGCTATTCGTAAAAAATAGTTAACGTCCCAGAAAATATAAGCAAGTGCTACTATGGTACAAAATATACAATACATTATTTTATTTTATTTATAAGCTACTAAGTATAT
The DNA here is from genome assembly GCA_015888305.1 of Antheraea pernyi. Lineage (NCBI taxonomy): Eukaryota > Metazoa > Arthropoda > Insecta > Lepidoptera > Saturniidae > Antheraea > Antheraea pernyi. The sequence goes on along the minus strand of MU159391.1, from coordinate 153,741 downwards.
GTACTAAAATAGTTAACGTCCCAGAAAATATAAGCAAGAGCTACTATGGTACAAATAATACAATACATTATTTTATATTATTTATAAGCTACTAAGTATGTCTGTCTGTTATTATACAGTAAAGAAGAGCACAAGTAATTGTCAGACAGTAGTTTTATACACTAAAACAAAAATTGGCAAGGGCTACAATAATATTTTGTCATAATAATGAACTTGTACCACTAGATAGAGAAATCGAATTAACGTTGTAGCCAGTAAGAAAGAGAAAAACGACATGGTCAAGTATTATTCGGACATGTAAAGTAATTTGCTTCGATGCGAAGTACGACATTTATTCTATCCTTGTTCACCACTTTAAGCAGTGTTATCGAGTGATGGAGACAGTATCACAATCATCGTTCAATTTTATTTTAATTTTGTAAATCAAGTAAACAAGTCATTGAACTGCAGACAGGTTGTAGGTTGATGTAAACGTGAATACCGTGGATATCATTCAATTTTACCGCGAATATATTTATTATATTATAGTGTTTTTCTTGCTATCATTGTATAAACAGAATAAAAAATAATATTTACCTCTCTGTCCAGAGTTTTAAAATATATAATCATTTGTTTTTGGCATATTATATCCTTAGGCGAACCCTACAGAGTTGTAAAATGCCTCCAGATTTAACTTTAAGGGTCATCAACCTTATATATTACAACGCTTTTAAAAATTAAAGTCAAATTGTAAATGAAATTAATAATACTTTTTATTGCAGTAAATAATCATATTTCTAAAATAATAGGTCTTAAAAGCTAACTTCTTAAACGTTCGCTTGATATTGCCATGCTATCCAGCCAACTTTGAATGTACGCTGGACAATTCGGTCTTTTCTCTGACCCGGAAAGATTTTTTAACAATGCTTCAGTGGAATCACCGTATTTTCCAATTGCATGTTGCCGTGACACCATCAGTGTAGAAATTTTCCCGTCATGTAGTCTTATAACTTCATGTTCTAAAAACAACGAACGGTCGTCCCAATACACCAGCTGTAATAATATATGTAACCATATATTACTGAAAAACAATCGATTAAAGGACACAGTTAAATAATAAACGATTATAGCATGGGAAAAATTCATAAGAGAAATGGTTTTCGCGCTAAAACGAGATATAAATACCTTGTCTGTTGACATTAAATGCCAAAGTAGGTTGATATAGCAGTGCACTTGTGTTTAGCTGAGTGAGTATCATGAGTGTTTCTGGTGAAACTCCCTTCATAGTGGCTTGGTTTGGCATGTTCAGAATTAACTATTAAATTACTAAGTTATACTAAAATACTAATGAAACTGTTTAATTTCATAATCACCTTTGTATTTATTTTGTACATTCGAAACAAAGGTATCGGTTCTGAAATATCTGTAAATGTAGAACCTTGTAAAGAAGCGATAGTAAGCTCTCGACTGCGTGCATATATCCCAGTTTTGTCGTAAAAATGATAGCGAGCAAAGTCCAGCTCGCGAAGTAATCGAGCGATTCGTATATTTCTGAATGATATATCACAATCCTGAAGTGTACACATTCCTGTAAAATTACATATAATATTATACAATCAACCTTAAGTAGGTAACTTTTTAAATACTTTTTAAAATACCATCCTTGGGCTTACTCAATAAAAATATATTTAAATAAATGTAACACCAATTTACTAGGCTCTTACTACCTTTTTCTTTCGTTGTTAAAATGAATAGTCCCTTTTAGGTGATTATAATTATTTCAATAACATATAAAATTATAAACAATCCTAGATAGAATAACTAAGTTAATTAACACCAACGCGATTCGCACTATTCATATCTATAAGTATATATTTTAATTAAATACTTACCATATATAGTCGTCACATCGTTCAAAGTTAATTTATTTTGATACAATCTCCCGCTCATTACGGTAAATAAAGTGCGAATAAAGTAATTTAAATCACATATTAAGTTAAAAATTATATAAACTCCAAAAATATATGTGCAAACCATCTCGACGAATATGTTTACCTCTGACAATAACTATCTGGAAACTATGAGTGCCTATTGTATGTTAATAACATTTATTCATGAAGTTTAGAGTGAATTGGAATTAACAATCCCTGTACTATAAACGTGTTGATTCTGTTATTTAAATAATGAAGGAGTTAACAGTTTTATTCTAGAGTTGTCTAGAAACATAGTAATTACTGGTTGCATAGACAGATACAATCAATAAAGTTATATAAGCTAAGTAGTAGAACGAGCAAGATACGATTGTGGAAGCTCCACTATTTTTCCTGCAGAGTAGTACTGATCATAATGCTGTTATCCGCTTCGAAGGAGGTCGTTAAAAATTCGCACATAAAGCCTTCAAACTCAAACCTCAAGAGTAGCAACCTATTACTACTGGTCTCAGGACTGCATGCTTTTAGATTGGGTATACATACTATTTATTACAGTAAAAACGTAACATAAGGTTGAATACGTACCTATTTGTGACTTCAAGATGTAAAAGAAAAAACTGCTACGTATAATAAAAGAGAATACAGTGAGAGAGAGAATGAATTAGACAATAAAATACACATTATAAATTGTATTATTATTTTGATCATAGTTATACTGTAACAAAATATAATAAGGTATAATATATATCCAAATCCAAGTAACTCCGCCCTACGGACCATATAAATTACTATTTCCTTGAAATAAAATGAAATATTCTGAGTAAAACTTTTCACCCTATGACGACTGATTGAATTTAATTATCCTATATAAAAATAATTAAAAAATATATAGAATAAGGTCCAGTTTTCACAGATTCAAAGTTATAATGGTATTTTGTAAGAATAAAGCAACCCTCATTTAATCCTAAGTTTGTCACGAATTTGTTATTGTTAGTGATAATGGCCACAGGCGTGAAGGGTCGAGATTTGTTAGTGTTACTAATAAGTAAAAATATATATTATATATACACTTGTTGGTCATAGTACATATGTTGTGATAACATATCTATATTTTCTAGTTGTTTCGGTAAATTGAGCAAAGCATTGTATTATTACATTATGTGATCTTTTCTTTGTTCTATACCTTTGTACCTTTATCAATAGACTACCGGGCCCGACGAACGTTGTCCCGCCTTGGTAATAAAAAAAACTATGAAAAACTGTACCTAAACGTTCCTCATAAATCAGAAAGAAAGAAAGAATATATAAGATATATTTATTCACTCTATCTACTGGTTAAAACCGCATAAAAATCCATTCGGTAGTTTTTAAGTTTATCGCGAACACACCGACAAACAGATGCTGTAGGAGAATTTATTTTATACTAAGTAATGTAAAATATTAGGTCTTTACCTATGAAATTGCCGTTTTGTATGAAAAAATTTAAACGATTTTTTTTCATGTATTTTTTATTTGTATTAATCAAAGTAATCACCCATGCAATGCATCTTTGCCAACGCTGTGGCAGTTTATTGATGCCCTTTTTAAAGAAATCAGCTGGACGGGAGGCAACGAATTCTTCAAAGGCATTTTGTACTGCCTCTCGGGTATTGAATTATTTTCCCGCCAAGGAGTTATCCAAATTCTGGAAAAAGTAGTAGTCTGTAGGCGCAAGGTCTGGTGAGTAGGGAGGATGACAGAGAACTTCCAACCACAGTTCTTGCAACTTGAAGACCGTCTGCTGTGCAGTATGAGGTCGCGCGTTGTCGTGCAGGTGCAGCGGAGACGAGCGATTGACCAATGCTGGTTGGAGATGTGCCAACTTCTCCATCATTGTGTTCAGTTCTTCACAGTACACATCTGCAGTAATGCTCACCCTGTTTGGTAAGAAGCTGTGATGAATCACACCGACGCTAGACCACCAAACAGTGACCATCACTTTTCTAGGGGTAAGTTTTCGTTTAGGGCATTGTTTAGGTGCTGAACCAGGATCCAACCAACTTGCTGAGCGCCTGCGGTTATTAAACAGAATCCATTTTTCATCGCAGGTAACAATGCGGTTCAAAATTCCTTCATTTGTGTGTATGAGCCACCTCCGAATGACTCACAACTATAGCGATGGCTTGATGAGATCGAAGTTGAAGTTGAAGAATGTTCAGGTTTTCTTGCAATAAAAGACTTGTTGCTAGTAGAGCAGCGAAGGATGTGCTCGCGTTGCCGACTCGTACAAAACAGGATAACTATACCGCCCGCGCCGGTTTTTGAGGTCGCTCTCAGGCACGATTTCGAGACAAAGCACCGCTTACGCACGCTGGCGGTGCTCCGCCAATCAAAGCGCTCATTGCGTCCTATCTCAATATACAGGCGGGGCGGTATGGCGATGAGTCATCCTTCGCTTTCTATTTATTTACATACAAAAACATTACATTTGTGCTTACAAATACCAGAGAACGCCCCGTCGTCCTACGCGCGAGGACGTGTTTAAGTGAGTGCCGTGTCTAGTCCTGCGTGACGATGCGTCCAATCGCCGCCGCCGCGCTTCGGCCGGCCGCGGCCTCGAGAAAGCCTAAAAAAGGCCCTTCTCAGGGCCAACCAGACCGACCACCGACGACCACAGCACTGCCTACGGATCCTGTTCCCTCCACATCGAAGACCACTGCACCGACTACCGGACACCGCAACATCGTGCCCGTAACTCGCTCTCTAACCTCAGAGGCGCGACAGAGGCCGTCTGGGGGATAGTCCTCACAGGCGTTTTACTCCGAGAGTGATGTGTTCACTCTCGCCGATCTAATTGCAGATCGGACGAGGTCGACGTCTGTGGGGATGATCCGCTGGATGGCGCTGTACCTGCGCCTCCAGGAGGCTGAGGGTGAGGGGAAGATTCCGTCTAAAGAAGACGTCGCGGCGTTAGAACTTGCCGCCAGGGGGAAACTGAAGACGCCTCCAATTCCTGAATCCCAGAAAAACAAGATCGCCAGAAAAGAAGACGCCACGCCGCGCGCTATGCTAGCGGCGCAGGCGATCGCACCCTCGCCAGCGCCTGCTTCGTCGCGAGGGGTTGCCCGCGAGCAGCCCCCTCCCGTATCGAAACATACGGAACCCGTATCCGCGAAAGCTATACCGCGCGAGCTTAAGACCACTGACCGCGCAGTGGCACCATCCGCGCATGCGCAGTCGTCACACGCAACCAACATAAGACCACCTGAAAGTATAGCCGCCGACGATACAAGACCACAACAGAAAAGTATAGCCGCCACTGAAAATTCAGAAACCAAACAACGCCTGCCGCCGATCATCGTAGAGAGCCTCCCCGAATGGGCAGAGCACCGCCAACGTCTAGAAGAGACATTGGGACGTAACCCGAATGCTCGCGCCTACGGGAATGGCATACGATTTTTCCCAGATGACGCCGAGGAATTTCACACGATATGTGAATACCTCAAAACCCAGAAAGGGGCGAATTGATTTACCTACTCGCCCCACGCCCGACAAGAGCTAAAGGTCGCAATTCGCGGCCTTCCATGCGGACTGAAGACGCACGAGTTAAAAGACGTCCTACTCAAAAAAGGCTTCACGGCCGTACACACCAAGGAGATCAACGGACGGCGTGGCAGACCAGGGTGTATCTACTACGCCGCTCTGAAGAGGACGCCCGGGCTCACCCCCGCTATTTATGAACTCCACGAGTTGATGGGCATGCCAGAGATCAACATAGAAGCCTGGAGGAGGGAGCGACGGCTGGCGCAGTGTTTTCGCTGCCAACAGTTCCGACACTCCTCCCTACAATGTCACAGACATATTGCCTGCATGCGGTGCGGGGGGCCACACCCCGCCCGCCAATGTGAACTCTCCAAAACAGAGCCGGCGACCTGCGCAAACTGCGGGGGAGCCCACACTGCAAACAATAGAAACAGATGCCACGTGTTCAAACGCGAGTTGCGGAACCGCCGAGCCGGCACCGTGGCCCGGACCGGCTACGGGCGGCCCACCGAGTCACGACCGGCGGTGAAGGAGTCCCCTAGGGGTCCCAAGAAAACCACACGGACCAGAAGACGCCCCAAAAAATCAGAGTTACGTGAAAAACAGACGCCGAAATGCAACCGATCATCGATGAATTGGAGAAAGCCTCCCCGGAAGATGCCTGCGCCCTCAGAGCGCGCCTCGGGTATTTAATCCGCAACCTCCTGCAAAGCAGAAGAAACAGACGTGCCGGCCTGCCTCACACACCTGCTGAAATATCAGACGACCTAACATCAGAGGACTAATTAAAAACACACTCGCCACCGGAATTGCGCCCAGAGACGCACAACCAACATATAAGACACCCCCACGGAAGGTGGGGGGACAGCGATGCTACCGCCAGAGGGGTCACCCTGATGCGGTTCCCCCCGCACGCCCCTGACGGGGCGCGCGAGAAGAAACCCGCGTCAGCAGCTGTTCAAAATAAATAACTCATATAAGATAGAGTAAATCGCGTATTTACGTCTATTTTCCCCTAAAAATGACCGTTCATCTTAGTAACTATGACTTTCCTCGGCGGGGGAGTGGTATACAGAGGTAGTCAGCCTCCTTAAACCTTATTTCAGGATGTGAATTTCAAATACAACCTCTTTTCTGTATTCCTAACAATATGTATGCCACAAATTGTAATTTTAAAAAATTGGTTATAATTTTACAGTATTATTCACCATTTTCAGATCCGTGTCTTAAAAAATCAGCTGAGGGGTTATTATTAATTGTTGCTATAGAAAAAAAAACATTGAATTCAGAAACATTTAAAAGTACTGTAATTAATAAAATAAGTAATATAATGATACTCTGAAATCATTAATATGCTATGAATTCAAATATTGTGACTATTTTCTTAATATTTTAGAACTTCCCCACACAAAAGTCCAATCAAAGACAGAAGGGAGCCAGACAGAGAAAAGATAAGAGATCGCTCACCTTTGGATAAGAAAAAGCCTGCACTAGCATCTACTAATGATAAAATTAAAAGCAAGGACAAACAAGAAAGGTAAAGGATAAGGTGTAATAAGGCATTATAATTTCATATAATTCAAATAAAAATATATTACAAAGAGAGTTTGTACACCTAATTATGTCTAATTTTAATCACTCAAGGACAAATATTATATATATATAAATATTTACTTTTTCTAAAATCACCGTGTATTATCCTTACTAATATTATAAATGCAAAAGTAACTCTGTTTGTCTGTCTGTTGTGCTTTCACGCCAAAACTACTGAACCAATTGAAATGAAATTTGGTTCACAGATACTCTAGAGGCCGAGAAAAGACATAGGCTACTTTTTAATGCGAAAAAAAGACTGTAAGGGTTAAAAGAGGGGAAGAAATGTTCTATGGAAGTATTCATAGGTAAAGACCTATTATTTAGGTAATAGAAAATTACCTAACTTAAATGCTGGTGGATACCGCACAGAATGGAAATCGATTACACGGGATTCCACGATAATCACCCTTTAGTATAGGTAGTAGAGCCACGCTAAAGCCTATTACTGATTTCAGCATGAATAGGTCGGCTTGCCCTCTCACAGAAAACCGACGTGAAGTAACAGTGCTTGTATTGTTGCGTTTCATTCGGTCAGTGAGAGCGCCGGGGACCCATCTCCCCTCTCCCCCTACCTCCCCTCCCAACTCCTCCTCCCCCGCCCCAAACACAGGCTGGCACCGCACTTACGACTCCCCTGGAGTTGCTAGTGTCTATGGATGACGGTTATCGTTTACCATCAAGTGACCCGCCTGTTCGTATGCCACCAAAAAAAAAGATTTATTTTAGAGGACAAGTTTTAATTTTATTGTTAAGGTTAAATAATATAATCAAGTTAAATTAATAATATTGTTTAATAATTAATTTTACACAAAGTAACATAAAGCATAACATCATAATATCTGCTACCGCATCCTTCGTTAGTTGTATGAATTTTAGTTATCAGAATCTATAATAACGGATATTAGGTATACGAATGAATACATTTATATTTTCTACTGTATCCTTGCTTAATAAATTAGTTATGGTTATTACACTGTCGACAATCAGGTGTGCAGGGATTACGTAGAGCCGGTGGCGTATGTTGATGCTGCAATGGTAATAGCAAAGGCGCGGATAATGTAGGTAGAGCGGGTAGTGGAACCAGCCATTCTGAGCCGCATACTCTTCCCATCACTAAAGCAGGCAACAGCGGAGCACGCCTACCAACAGGACGAAACGCTGACCATCTCAATTCTGCCTCTTCAGAACTTGACACGGAACCTTCGAAGCTCGAATCACTTGTGTCACGTACCTTTTCTCGTTGATTCTATAAAAATAATTTATAACATATTACTTCAACATGATAGTATTCATACAAATTAACGAACAATTACTAGATATTTTATAGTATTTGGAAACTATATTAAACACGCGGCTCTGCCGTTTATTTGTTGCTATTATTGTTGTTGGACAATTTTAGTGTAATATTACATGTCAATTTCCAGAACGTTACACGATCTTCATCAAGATAATAATCACTACATATTATAAAACAAAGTCCCCTGCCGCGTCTGTCTGTCTGTCTGTTCGCGATAAACTCAAAAACTGATGAACGGATTTTCATGCGGTTTTTACTAGTAGATAAAGTAATTCATGAGGAAGGTTTAAGTATACTATTTGTCAATGGTTTGTTTTTTATCAGGGCAAGACAACATTCTTTTTTCTAGAACTGACTACGCTATTGACATGGCAAGGTCTTTCACCGGACTGCGGGACAACAACCGCCGGACCTGCTAGTACATAAAAAATAATAGCAACAAATAATGCATGTTGAGTTGCGAGCACAGCTATTTAATATAAAAATATAAATTCTCGTAAAAATCATTCTATTTAATGGAAACGACGTGTTTTATTTGTGAGCTGTTTTTTAATTTTAATTATTTGGAGCAGTTTCGAAGATTAGGCCTGACAAACAACAGCCAGATATATATACAGATATTCTTATTACTGAAATAAAATACAAAAATGTAAAAATAATCCTACATGTGTAGCATTGAAGTGCTCAATTGCGCGCAGCAGGTCATGGTTGCATCGGCGGAGAACTAGTTCCAACACTGATCGTTTCTTGCCGGGGAACAGCTTCCGAAGCATCTCCAGTCCAGCAGTACTAACAGCAGCGTCGCTGGCAGTCACGTCTTCGGTAACAGCATTATTAAAATCTTGAGCACTATAATTAAACGATAAAAATTACTATGGAGATTAAATATTTACGCTGAACAAAAGTTTAAAAGAATCGAAACACTAGTCTTCATTTGTTCGCGAATAACTGTTGATTACAGTAAAAATTCTTATACATTGCTGTCTGAACGTTATCATTACATATTATGAATCAAAGTCCTCTTATACGTCTGGCTGACTGTTCGCGATAGACTCAGAAACTACTGGACGGATTTTTATGCGGTTTTCACCAGTAGATAAAGTGACTCATGAGGAAGATTTAGCTATATAATGCATCAAGATTTTTCTTATTATCACACTTGCCCCCTAACCCATCATAAACTTGAAGGCTATTAATTCACAATAAAAAGACAGGTATTTTACAGTTATGTAAATAGTGAATCGCTAAAATAGTTACAAACGGTAAGAACACTTCGTAAATCCTTCACATAAATTAATTATAGTGATGAAGTAAATATTTGCGGAAATCTGCTAATTAAAAAAATATAAATACTTGTACTGATAAGATTCTCTAATGAGTTCATAATCAATTTAGTGAATATAATAAACAATTACTTACCGCAATGCACTAAACGCCGAAGATGCGGTAGCAGTATCAGGAGTGTTACTGCAACACTCTGGGAGGGAATCGTTTGTCTCGCTGTCTATATGAATTAACTGTGAAAAAGAAGAGAACAAATTAATTGTTGTGCACGGAAAGCTCATTTGTCAATAAATAAAATACTATAACTATCAAATATACTTTTAGAATTAGCAAAAAAAAAAACGAATATGACAAAATTTTATACATGTATGTCATACGACTGCGTTTGTATAAAAATTATCAATACTGAAAATAATATTCGAAAAAATAAAATCTTTATTCAGTATCCAGCGATTCGGTTAAAATTTTATGTAAACAGAATTCCGTATTCAATAGACTATGAAACAATTATTTACATTTTTTTAAACATAATTAAAATATTTTCAAAAAATATTACAACATTATTTAATAGATAATATTTCGTATTCCGAAAGTATATACTAAATTTAAATTGATAGAATATACAGAAAGAACTGTTAATAATACTTTTATCAAGGAATAAAGTATACGTATATACCTACTCATATTTGAATAAAATAATAACCCGAAATTAATTATTACAAAAGAAGATTTAGAAGACGCACAGAATTAATTAGCAGAGTTTATTAAGTTAGTTGAACTCGGCCTTCATTTTTCAATTAGCGTCTTCATGAATTCAAATTTTTCAAAAATAATAATGTTCGTTTCCTTTTGCCATATTATGAGTAAATTTTAATCATTGGAATAAAAATAGTGGCATCGTTTTGTCGAGAATTAAATCTCTACAAAGACGACATTGGGCCAAGTTAAAAAAAACTAACCATTTTCTTTGTATTTTTTTTTACTTTTTATTCTGTTTCGTTATTAACTATCGTAATTAATATTATATTAAAACTCATAGATTAAATTTTCTTTAAAAAAATTAAGAAAAACAAAATCTAGTCTAATATATTACACAAATTATTGTAGTCTATTTTACAGCAATCTGGCCTATACTGCTAGTATATTCTAACAATCATAATACGTAATAATACTTACGGTGTGATCGTCAGCAGCTGAATCTGGCTCTTGTCCAGAACTTGGACTTGGTTCAGTTACCCTCATTCCATAAATGCGGCCTGGAGGTAAAGCGTCTAACGCTGTTCCGGTCTGAACGGACGCCAAGTGTAATGCTATTTTATCTTCAGCCGCTTGTTGCCTCTTCAGCGCCACCTAATATATAACAAAGGAATTTCATACAAAATTTATATCCAATTAAAATCACAAACAAATTAAAATTTACAAATATTTTAAATATTTTAAAATGTATAGTTAACTTTTACATTTTTTACATTTTTATATGTCATACACCTAATATTTTTTTTTTATAGTTACGGCAGATACGGCAGCTTACAAAAAAAACAGAAATATCTTATTGTTTTTTTTAGAGCTCTCTAAATCTGAAACAATGACTGGTTAATTATCTAGTGTGTGGTTAAAATAAACAATTTTTTATACCTAATAAAGAACAACAAAAATGCTTTCGTTTGCTCAATTTATAAAGTATGGTATATGTAACATAAAATTTAGCGGAAAAGCCAATATCAAATACGTTTTATTTGATTTGTGATTACCAGTAGGTTACCCTCGGGATCACGACCGTCAGGGAAGGCGCCAAAGCGGCGAGAATGTAGCCCTAGGCCGATCATGGCTTCATTGGAAACGTAAACAAAACTCAATCTCGGAGTAAATCAAATAAAATCGCACCGCCACAGCATACAGAGCAGTATTATCACATTTCGTATCCGAAGACAAATCGGACGTGAATTTGTTCCAGTTCATCTCCCCTGTGATTCTCTCAGTGGAAAGTTTAGTTAATTTAATTTAATACAGTAGTGTTTAAGAAACCTCTTCTTAGCTAGATAACTTATGTTAATAGGAAATATTGATAAAGAGTTTAAAGAAGGGTAAATTAATACAATGTATAATAATAATAAAATAAAAAAAGCAATATATAAAAATATTGGATGTGTAACAAAGACACACGATTGCAGCGACACTTTTGTATTACAGGACAACATAATAATTAAAAAAATACAACAAAATGTCAACGTCTCTCGGTGTTCTCAGGCGGTCACCCATCCAAGTACCGACCGCGCCCGAAGTTGCTTTACTTCAATGATCGAACGAAAACCGATGTCTTCAACAGTCTACCCGACACAGTGTTTCCCGCACCACTTTTGGTGAGACAGAAAGGTTGCCGAATTTCAAAGCCCTACCATAAGAAGTTGCCCTTCAATAATTCTATTTAATTTTCATTCTTCTATTAAAAATCTTAGTTTTTAAAAGGTAAATTAATTAATATATTTAATTACTGAATTTGATCGTATTATTTGATCATAATAAGTACTAGATGATTATTTACAACGAAAACAAATCAATTTCAATTTAACGTAACGAAATAAATTTCGGGGTGCAAGTTGTGGGAGATGGGACATCGACAGCGATGCATTACTGTGTAAACTGATCGATGGTTCATCCGGCGTCTACAGTAAACACTGCCACTTGTTTAAATAAACTGAGACGCTGCATTAGCTGTTCTCAATTTCACTACATTAAAACACATTAACGCCTCTAAATTGCGTGTTATTTCTGATTCTGAACAAGGTACGAGGATGAAAGTTCCTGTATTGTTGTTTGAGTCCCTCCAAGTCTAAACGATTAATGGGTGTAGCCAACCCAAGACCATAGCGGCCCTATTCCTGACTCTTTTGGTATGTTGGTTAAACGTGAGGCGTCTATCCAACGTGACTCCGAGGTATTTAACCTGGTTGGCCCAGGGAATCACTGACCCGTATAATTTTATAGGCGCGAGTTTGCGCATGTATTTGTCTGATTTTGGGTCGAAAATTATCGCGGCGCTTTTATCTGGATTTACTGCTATACGCCATCGAAGAAACCAGTCACCGAGTGTGCTAACGGCTTCTTCGACGCATGTCCTAACTCGTGTCGGAAACCATCCGGAAGCGTAGAGAACTGTATCGTCAGCATAACAACCTACCTCCACTCCCGGGAGTTGAGGTAGGTCACTGACGAACAGATTGAAGAGCATGGGTGCCAAAATGGACCCTTGGGGCACACCTGAGCGTATCGGGTGGGACGAGGAAAGTTCTCCTTCCACTCTGTAGCGGAAGGACCTATCAGTAAGATAGTCGCGTATTATGTGAACTAGCCTATCGGAAACGCGGAAAAGAATTAACTTATGAATGAGCCCCGAGTGCCAGACCTTATCGAAGGCCTTGGCGACATCGAAAAAGACTGCCATTGTACATTTCGGTTTAGGTTTAATCGGGTACGGATTTGGATCCGGATCCTCATTGAATTTTGAGAAAATGTACTCCGTGAGGCGGTGTACTTGGTTTGTGCAGGAGTGTTCGGCACGAAATCCGAACTGCTCAGGTGGCAACAGATCTAACTCTGATATGGAAGCTTGGAGACGGTTCAGAAGGAGCCGCTCGTACAGTTTCCCTAACGTGTCTAACAAACTGATAGGGCGATAGCTATCGGGAAGCGTAGCTTTCTTGCCGGACTTGTGAATTCCTATCACTACGGCCTTTTTCCAGACGGCTGGAAAGTGACCCTGGGACATGGCCGCATTGAAGATGCAGACCAATAGAGCTATGATACGATCAGGAAGGAGCTTGAGAACCTCGTTCCTGATCCCATCGGGACCTGGGGACTTCCTAAGTTTAAGACGCTTGATGGCATCCGAAACTTCCTCGAATGTAATGGGGGTTAGGGTATCCGCCGGTGGAGACGCGAGCGCGTGCTCTACCGATGACTCGATCGATTCAATATGTACGGTGTCAGTATTGGTTGTGTTCGGTGAACACTGCTTTTCTAAGCTCGCGGCGAGTGACTCCGCCTTGTCTAAACTATCGAACGCGGGAGGCAACCCGGGGCCTCTATCGAGCGCGGGCATAGGGATCATCTCGTCTGATTTGACAGACCTAACTAGCTTCCAGTACGCCAGGTGGGACGGCTGGATTTTTTCCAAAAACCGATTCCACCTTTCATCGCGGATTTCTGAAATACGGGCCTTAACTTGTTTGCGTAAAGATCGCAATCGGTCGCGGTTATCTCTAGACGGGTAAGTGTCGTGAGCTCGAGTCGCGGCGTTCTTTTCCGTGATCAACGCCTTCACGTCGTCCGGGAGTATAAAGCGGCGATCGTTCACCGCTTGCACCTCTCTCGAGGTCTCCCTGACGGCGATCTGAAGGAAGTTGACCAGGGAATCGATGGCCAAATCCGCGTCAGCTTTAGACACCAACACGTCCGGAATTCTGTCTAATATATCCGATGTTAAATTGTCTTTAATATATTCAACTAACTTTTTGTAATCGGCCACCCTTACCGACGGAGGGGTGGTGTCGTCTGGACTTCCTAACTGCATTACTACCGGGCGGTGATCGGAGTCAAGTTCGTGTACAACATGTATGAGTTGTAACCGAAGCGTGACGTTCTTAAGAATTGCAATATCTAAAACTGTCGGACGACAGTTGTCCTGATAATGGGTCGGTTCCGGAGGGGCTATGACGTCAAACGCGAGAACGCCGACTAGTTTGTCGAGAATCTTCCCGTTACGAGAAGTCCTCGGACTGTTCCAGATGACGTTACCGCTGTTGAGGTCCCCCGCTATAATGACGGAGTCACCTAATCTGAATAGCGCCTTTAAATCGGATTTAAGCAGTACCTTATTCGGCGAAAGGTACGCGGATACTAACACGACATCTGGATGACCGGTCATCCCTAGCTTGCAAACTGACACCTCCATATTGGATAGAGCGGGTGGATCCATCGGCATGCAATACAACGATCGTTTATAATAAATTAACGTGCCACCCCCGCGGGTGACTCGGTCATTTCTGACTACGTTATAATTCGCGATTCTCGGACTTTTCATTTTTGGTTTAAGAAGCGTTTCCTGGACGAGGAGAACGTCAATCTGTCTTTCGCGCAAAAAGGCAGCTACTTGATCGCGCTGTGCCCTAAGATTCCTCGCGTTAAAAAACGAGAGTGAAAGACCGCGCGGTTTAATTCTATTCATCGCCGAGAATTCTATTTGAAATCTAGATCAGGCGTGGATCGGGAGAGGCGCTGCAACGTTGCAGCGATGCCCTGGTATTGGGCGAGCACGTCGAGCCGGCCCAAACCTGTCTCTGCCTTGAAGGCCACGCGGAATGCGAGGACCTCTTGGAGATCGTGCTCCTTGAGCAGTTTAAAGACCCAGTCCTCCGCGGATTGCTCCGTAGAGTGGGCGGGGGCAGCACGCGCCGGCCGCGCCAGTGGTGGGCGAGCCTGCGGCTTGGGAGCCTCAGGCTGGGGTCGGGGGGCCCAGGGGGCCAGAGGGGCCCGCCCAGGTTGCGGTGCGCGCGGCACGGAAGGTGGCGCGCGCGTGATGGGCGCAGGCGCTACCGGGGCGCGAGAGGCGCCCGGCAGGCCGGGGAAGGCCTCCACGGACATGAGAGGTGGAGGCGGAGGGCGGGCGGCGGCCGCAGGTGCCCTGGACACCTGTCGTGCCTGCCGGGGGCGTTGCGTGCGCGGTGCGCGGGGACAGCCGCGATAGTTCGCGGGGTGACCCGTGTTACCGCAGAGTACGCAGCTGGGAGGTTCGGGAGTGCCGGCCGTGCGCCCGCACTCCTTCGTGGAGTGATCACCCAGGCACTTGACGCACCTAGGGCGGAGGTGACAGTTACGGGCCGAGTGCCCGTAACTCTGGCAGTTGTGACACTGCGATGGGGTGTTGGTCTTTCGCGGGGGCTCAACAGTGATGCCGTTGAGGCCGCAGATGGAGGTCAAGTTGAAAATTGACTTGCCCTCTACTGAGCGGTCGAGGAGTACCAAGACCATATTGTAGGGGGCGCGGGTGCGGGGGTGGTACATGCGATGTACCTCCCGGACCGGAAAATCACCCTCCATAAGGGAAACGATGACATCTTCTACCGAAATTTCGGCAGGGACGCGGCGGAGTACTACTCTGAGGAGGCGTTCCTCCTCGAGAGCGTATGTGAAATACGCCAACTTCGATTCCCGAAGGAATTTAGTCAGCGCGCGAAAGTCGGTGCTGGTCGGGACCTTTACTTGGATGCCCGCCTGAACGTTCAAGGCGGACGTATAATTAATTTTGAGTTGATTAAGCCTAGTGGAGATAAACATCCACTGCGACTTATCTTGTATCGTCACTGGCGGCGGTGGGCGCGGCTTTTTTGCTGTGGGTTCTGCGGAACCCGAGGCTTGGCTCTGAGGGAGCGAGACGGAGACAGGTTTGGCTCCGCCCCCTAACGGTCTTACGCGTGCCGGTATAGCCGCGTTTTTATTATGCACCCGGGTGCCCTCTATCGGTTCGTCTGTACGAACTTGCTTGGTCTTGTGACCTGAACTTGAGTCGGACCCGGAGTCCGGTGAGCGCGCGCCACGGACGCGTTTTGAATAAGTGACGGTTTTGAAACCGTCACTGTTTTGCGCAGAAGGCGCAGGAATCGCGGTTGTCGCGGGGGTCGCGATCGACGCGGATCTATCGGTCGGCACGGCGGGCGCCGCCTCGTCCAGCTCCATCTCGGAACCGGAATCCGAGCTGGAGCTTGGCGCGGGAGCACGGGCTTGATCCGCCGGATTCAGCGGCGAATCCGACGAATCCAGGGACGACTCCGAATCGTTTTCGAGAACCGCGAACGAATTCTTGAGCGCTAGTCGTGACGCATTCTTACCCTTCGTATAAATAGCCACGAAGGCTTCAAATGACGCGTTCAAATCTAAATTGGAACCCTGTTCCTCTAAGTACCTAGTGTACTGCGTTAATAATTCTAAGTCGGCCATACCGAGGCCGGAGGGTGCGGGGGGTCGCGAAACAACCTCCCTGCCTGAGGGGCAGGGGGGCACGCCTTAACGGTTTTTAAGGGACTATCCCGAGTCCGGACCAAAAGAGCTGTTTAAAACTAAACAAATTAGGAGAAAAATGTAAATAAATACGTGAGCGAGAGAGAGGAAAAATAATATAAGACTACATAAATAAACAAAAAGTAAATAAATATATAAAGAAACGAATTGAGAAATACGTAAATAAATAGATAAATAAATAAGTAGAGTAAACAAATAAATATATCAAGCAATAAATAAATAGAAAGGAAAGGTCTCACTCAGTTCTAGGAAACAGAACGCCACCTGTAGCACAGGTGTGCGGCGCAGGTGTGCGACGCAGGTGTGCGGCGCAGGTGTGCGGCGCAGGTGTGCCCAATCGGAACAATGGAAACGAGCACTCACGAAGTAATAACTGACGTCACTAAATCACGAGTATCGAAATCGAAGAGAGCAACGAGCGCGACGTCCGTCTTGCACGGTAGTCGGATCGGAACTCCCCAAATCAAATCAAAAACACTTTATTTAATATAACGGAGGCACACATCCCCGCCCCTCTCCCCCTTCCCCCAAACACAGGCCGGCAACGCACTTGCGACTCCTCTGGTGTTCACTTCACGTTCACGTGTTCAGGAGACACGACTGTTCGTTTGCCACCTATAATATAAAAAAAATTTAGGCCCTAAGGAGGCACTTATGATTTGATTTGACCACTTTTTGTATCAGCGGTTAATCATTTTATTATTCGCGAATCTAAAATGAATAACATAAACCTACTTGAATAGTGTTTTACATAGGTAAAATCAAATAAGCGTTAATATATTTATAACTAGTTTTTCTTCGCGGCTTCACTGTTCTTAATGTAGATTTAGCCTATTCCCCGGGAACAGTAGATTTTCTTCGGGATTAAAAGTACCTGACGTCCTTTTCTGTACCCCTAACTACGTTTATACAAAATTTTACTATGATCGGTGTAGTAGCTAAGGCGTGACTAAAAAACAAACCCATTTTCGCGCTTATAAAATTAGTTAAGAAGTCAGGATGAACTGTTTCTTGTATCTAAGCTTAATGTTTAAAATAAAAAGGAAAAATCACCAAGTTTTTCAAACCTTTGTATAACCTAGGTTAAAATAATATATAATTGTATTTTTCTCAATAAATTCATTTTATTTAGATATAATTTTATTTCATTGCATAATTATGGAACGCATCACCTAAACCCCTATACTGAATACCATTTCGTATTCATTGTTTCTGTATTCGCGGCAACATTATAGATAGCAACAAAACCCTGCGAATAAGGTTAGTTTACTGTATGTAGAATTTATTAGAACACTATTAATAAACTTAAAAAGCCGTTTCGAATATTTCAACAGCTTTAAATAAGTTACATCTCAAAATTTCCGTTCACATAAAAAAGGTTTTAATTATCTATATAAGTAAAACGATAGACAGAAAATACTCGATGCACTTCGAACATATAACTACTTAGATACTAGGTCCATATCTAAAAATGTATCACAATTTTTACTTTTAATATAGATTTATTAAAGTTTTGTGAAACTACTATGTTTATAAACATCACATGAGACTAAAGAGATTTTATAAGCAAATTATATTTTAGTTTTTAATTATTTTTTATATTTACTCCTATGTCTATAGAATACATTCTTAAGATGATAAACAACGCAGACGAAGATCGTGGGTAGCATCTAGTAGTAACTAATATTTATTATACACAGCCATGATTAACATTTTTAACCGACTTCGAAAAAGGAAGAGGTTACTACGTTCGGTTGTATGTATTTTTTTAAATGTAAGTTAATCGATATCTCCTTGAATTATGAATCGATTTTAATGATTCTTTTTTTATATGAATTGTTTATATTCCGAAGTGGTCCCACATAAATTTGAAGAAAATATTCAACCCCTAAGGGGGTGAAATATCGTTTATTCGATTTTCACCCACTTCGTATCTACGTATTTTCGTGAAATTGGAACCGATACCCATCAGAAACAGATATATATATATATATGGACACTAGAAACCGAGAAATATTTTTTTTTTTTTCAAAAAAAAAATAAACCTCCTTCGATGTGTAAAACTAATAAGGCGACTTCATATATATTACAATATTTTTTATTTAATTTGGTTAATCTAATAATTCAGTTATTTTTCGCTTTTTAGTGCCTTATTAGTTTTTCACATCGAAGACGGTATATTTTTTTTTTGATTTTTTTTTATTGTAACAAAAAACAATCAAATATCTCTTTATATTAATTTAGGTCCGTAATCATATATTTTCGAAACCACTGCAATGTTTAATTTTAACTACTTGTGCACAGTTAACCATATAAAAGTACCAAGAGATCATTTCAAAGTCTTTTTTTAAGCTACCTGACTAAAGCCCAGTTTCTGAGATACACGGTTAAACTACCAATAGTTACTGACTCAACAAAGATATCCGTAAGATAATAGGGCCCGTTGAATTTTACTGATATTTATCGTATGGTTGTGAGTTAAGAAACGCAATTTGACAAGTTATCGAACCGATAATGCTATTGAACAGATAAATTACAATTGAAGTACCTCGGAAACCGGGCATTAGTGACACATTCCTATATTCATCATTTCGTCAGTACCTAATGAGAGAGTCAAGCATCTACTCTGTTATCTGTATATAATGTCACCTATCCTTCGGAAACAGTACATTTTTTCTTAATGAATGCTCTACGTCCATTTCTGTACTCGAAACAACGTGTATCCAAAATAAGGGTCTGATTTGAATTGATTGCTTGATTAGTTGAGGCATACAAGCATAACAAATAAGCAAAGAAATGTACTTTTACATTTATAGTATTCGTTAAGAGTAGGATAAAATAATATAATGCAGTAGGGGCCACAGTGGACGTTATCTTGTCTTGATAATTTAAAAAAAAAACAAAAAGTCAACCGCAGGGCCACCGGCCGTTTCCAATTATGAAATTTAAACCATTCTTGAATGCACCTAAACACTCACAATATATTTCATCAATATCTGTCCCGCCGTTATGGAGGACTTCAGTGACATACACACGGACAGAAGAATTATATAGATGTATACAGATATAATAGGGTTTTCCCAATAAGGGCGGGCCGATTTTCACAGGCTGTTGTGAACATGTTATTGTGAGTGGATCCGTGTAACCTGTTGAGAATTATTCAGTCATTGATTCCAGATCATCCTGGCAAATTACATGTTTGAACAGATCGTCTAAATGGTAAAATTTAACTGTCAAAGAAATTGTTCGGTAATGCAAACGTTGTGCGCGCTATGCTGAATTTTACCGCAAAAACACGGTGGCCCTTACAATCATCTCTGAAACGTTAGATGCCCAAATTCCAAATGAAATTAAGCCATATGGAATTGGACGACATGTGGTTCCATAAAGACGGCGCTACATCCCACACAGCGAACGCCGCGGTGAAAGCCCTGCATTAACGATTTGGGGTTAGGAGTCACCGAGGTCGTGCGATTTGACCCTAGTAGATTTTTTATTGTGGATTTTCTTAAGTCCAGGTCTTATTCTAATAAGTCTCAATCAACCGATGACGTTAAAGCCAACATAGCGCTAGCTATCGCTGAAATACAACCAGATATATGCGGCAGAGTCGTTAAAAATTGGATCACTCGGAAACCGATATACCTTGGGCCGACGAGGTCAAATATCTCGGTGTCACATTAGATAAACATTTAAATTTCGAGTCACATATAGATAGAGTGCGAAACAAAGCCGCTATGGTCTTGGGTCGCCTCCATCCGTTGCTTTGTCATAGGAGTAAGATGTCTCTCAGACACAAGCTCATTTTGTATAAGACGTGTATCCGTCCCGTGATTACATATAGTCCTGTTTTTGCGCATATGTCGAAAGATAATTTTCATAAGTTGCAGGTTCTTCAAAACCATGTTTTATGTAAAGTGACCGGTGCCCCGTGGAATTGAATTGAGACGAAAGTGACGTCCGGAGAATTGATCTACATAGGGACCTAGAGATGCCTTCTATCTGGGCGTACGTAAATTTTTTTATTATTTTGAAAAAAAACCGCGAATCATCACGGATCCGTGCCACCATGTAACGCCGCGGCAGAAATTTGATATAAAAAATCACTCGCTTGTTTTTTTCCATTTCAAAATCGGCCCGCCCTTATTGTAAACCCCCGTATAACGTTTTATACAGATTTACACGGTTATAATCACATTGAAACATCATGTTATGTAACCACGCGTTCAAAGATAGTTTGATATTTACAGTAAAATATATCTAAAAAAGGATAAAACATAATCTTAGCTAAATAGTTACTACAGATTATAAAATAGAAAATGGTCTTTCAAACAAATAATTCTTTTTCATCTTTGTAAGAGACATCATGTCCCTATATGAAGTACAGATTTTACAAGGCTAATGTAACGTTGGATTTAATATCTAAACATTAATCCTTTAACGGCGTTCTAGAAATGTAATTCTTCACTAAATATGTTACTTCACTAAAAAACTTATGTTATTTTCAATCAAATGACTATAGTATAATTTAATCTACTTATAATAATGCTTTTTTTTTTTTTTTATTTACGTGGGGAAATCCCTTATGGATACGCCACCCTCTCGGGGGAGAGAATGGGTTATGTCCGACTCGCACAGACTAAAACCCCACGGTGTACCGTCCGACCGTATTGTTGGGGCGGCAAGGGATCGAACTAAGCTATTCCCCTTAGATAGCCGCCCCAGCAGTCCGCCCGGCGGTAGGTGGCCGCCGGGCTCCATCCTAATAGGGAGACAGACTGGGTACATACCAGCTGCCTCTCCTCGCCGACCGGACCCGTGCAATGAGGAGATGGGCCCCCCGGCCCACCCCCTCAGGTCCGGCTATGGTGGTGGGAGGAGAAGGGCAAATCGCCGCCTCCTCCCTCCGGTCCTCCGTTGGCTGAGACGGCCACTCAGAGGGTCATCTTCGCGGACCCTCTCCGCCGCCTCCTTCTGCGAGATGACGTCCTCGCAGAAGGTGGCCATCGCAATCCATGCCTCTTCGCTGCCGAGCATGGCCGAAACCACACTCGGCAGCGACAAATCCAGCCCTACCGCCGCAGTCAGAATGCGGCGCTGTCCCTCCCACGCAGTACACTCAGACAGGGTGTGCTGCGCGGTATCCTCCGCAGCGCCGCATTCATGGCATGCGGCGGTTGGCTCCCTACGAGCGATCTGATGCAAGTACCACCCGAAGCAACCATGCCCGGTGAGTACCTGCACCAGTCTGAACGACAGGGAGCCCCAACGTCTCCCTATCCAATCCGGCAGGACCGGGCGGACGGCGTCAATAGTGTAACGTCCATACCGCTCGTCCGCCAGGTCCCGCCTCCATCGTTCCTTCGCCTCCTCCCGGCCCTCCCTTCTCTTGGCCTCAATCTCGCTGGGAGCCGGAGGCTCCCCGATACTCTTTCTTGCCGCCGTAAATTCGTACACGGCGGCAAGAACTCCCGCCTCCAGCTCCCAGGGCAGGGAGCCGGCGAGCGCAAAAGCCGCCGCGGAGGCCACGGTGCGGTATCCCCTGATCGCCCTCAGAGCCACTATGCGCTGCGCAGCGCGCAGCGCTCTCACATTAGCAGCACCAAGAGCATCGGCCCACACCGGGGCACCATAGACGGCCATCGCCCGTACGACCCCCATATATAGTCGGCGGCACCCAGCATTCGGGCCCCCTATGTTGGGGAGCAGTCGGCCGAGTGCCGCCGCCGCCCCCACAATTCGCGGTCTGAGCCCCTCAAAGTGGGGCTCAAACCGCCAGCGTCCGTCCAGGGTGAGGCCCAGATACTTCATCTGGGTCCCCACCCTGATTCGGGCACCCTCCACCATTATGTGGGCCCCAGGTGGTGGCCCTCGCCGAGGCCCCTGAAATAGTAGGGCCTCGGTCTTCTCGAGGGCCACTCTGAGACCCAAACGCCGAATGCGCCCGACCACGAGGGTTGTGGCCATCGTGGCCAGGCCCTCCACCTCCTGCCAACTTTCCCCCCGGGCTACGACTAGGGTGTCATCCGCGTAACAAATTATGCGCGCTCCGAACGGTACTAATAATAATGGAACGGTAATAATGCTACGCCTACCACGGCTTACTCTAAATTACACTTACGTATGACTACAACTATTCTTTATTATTATATATATTATTATAACTATTATTATTATTTAACTATTATATATTATCTATCATTTAGTTTTACATACCATTCAAGTAGTAGTTATTTAAAGTATATATACTGTTATGTTTTTTTTTGTATATTCCAATATTTCTCGCATAACTTTGAAATGATTATCACATTATTTCGAAATTGACCACTTTAGACTTCTATAACAGTTGTGCTAATAAGCGATTTTTTAATTCAAATTTATATCACACAAAAAAAACTATTTTTAAAACGGTTTTATTACTTATACTTATAATAGTTTCGATTCTACGTTTATATCTCACTGTTTTAGAAAAAAAAAATTTATTTACATATTGCATAAATATACTGATACAATGATACTGCATACAGTGCACTTGACGGCCTAATCTCACAATGAAATAATTTATCTCACTTGCATCTCTATAAAAATATACTAGACATTTTTAATAGCTTTACAATAACCAATTATATAGAAAAGCTTTACATCAACTAGTCCGGTGAAGCTGTAAGAACCTTGCCAGGTCAATAGCGTAATCAGTCCGAGGAAAAAAAAAGCTTTACATTAAGCATGTTATATCTATATGTCTACTTCTATTTCAAACGTTGGTAACTAAAACATCATGAATATGTGATTCTGAAAACTGCTATACAAATTAAATTTTAATACTACAAAGTAAGAAATTGCTAAGATATGAGATAAGCTATTCATTGGTCATTAAAAAGCAAATAGCGATTTTCAATTTGACTTACAATTGCTCACTGCTCAGTACGACTAACAACATAATGTAGCCGAATGCTTTAGCCAGTGTACATGCACAAAAATCAAAGTACCCCGGAAATCATTTGTCCGAAAAAGTTTTTTAACATATTTTTCTAAACATACAACATTTTAATTAGCAGGTAATACTGGTTTAATTTCTAGTATGTGATCGTATATTTAGTTTAAAAAATCATTATTTATAGAAGGCTATTAATAATAATATAGCCCTAGATGACTGTAGTGCTCTTGGGTTTAATTCCATATATTTACATTGAGAAATACATTACGAATAACCCTAACAAGTAATTATTCTGTATCATTTAAAGTAATACAATTACGATCTTCGTTTTAAGAAACACGTCAAATGTAAGTGAATGAGAAGATACTAACATATTCATGAATGATTTCTTTATGTAACTTATATGTTGAATATATAATCATCATTATCATACCTGAGCTGCCATGATTCGCTGTCTTTCCTTTATAAGTCCACATTTAGGACATTGGCATTGTCGATAGATGCAGGCCTTCTTGTGCCCGCGTAGGCTGGAGATAAGACCGTGGTTGCGGCACCGCGCACATTTTGGGACACGAGCCCTGCCACTTGAGTTCATAATTAAAAACAACGTTCTTCCAACTTGTGCACACACTCTACGACATAACAAAAGTAAAAGAATATTGCAAATTTTCGAGGCAACTTAATAGTTAATACTATATTTAATTGATATTAAATATTTGTAACATTAGCTTACAGTCCACTGACAACTAAAATATATCAACGATCTAACAAATTTCACCCTCTCATTTCTCAAGCCGCCCTGAAACTAATTTCAATAGTTGACTTTTCAGAAAACCTTTTATGAGAGACAAGACGGTAGGCGTAACATTGTATCCCCTTGCATCTGTAGTTTAACACGCGAACATAAACTTCATCATTTTCGAAACAAATGTCAAGTTCGTGAAACAATCTCGTATGCTGCGCAACATCCCGTTTATCCCGATCCGCCCTACACAACACTTCAGCCAATAGGAGTGTACAGCTTTTAGGATTGGTTACACTCTTGGAAAAACAAAGAATCTAATTCTGTTTCATTTTGATAAGTAACAAATATTATATTTCTCTTAGATATGTACTATTTACAGTATTACCTAGTATTTATGTAAACACTCTATACAATGGCATCGCTATGAGAATCATTATGTATCTATGTAATTCGCTATCCAATCCCTTAAAATAGATTAAAAGAAAACTACATAGGTTTATTAGAAAACTAGCTGTGCCCGCGACTACGTGCACGTGGAACCTGATGTACAAAATAATGTAAAATCATCTGAACGTATTTAGTACATTTGCTACTTTTCTCTTATACTTAAGTCGCGGCGCCATTAAAATTACAATAACTTTTGATAGAGTGGACCGATTTTAATGAAACAAAGACTAAGTTACTCCCGAGGATATGCTTTATGATTCTCTTATACGAGGTTTATTGTGAACCCAGTACACCAATGTTCATACAAACAGACAGACATTTCTAAAAATGATTGAAATGTATTACTATGTATATAATTATGTAATATGTAATGTAAATAAATTATGTTTACTTATTCCTAGACACTTGTAACAATTTTTTTCACGAAAATCGAAAAAGTATATACATGTTAGATTTATATTCTTATTATATGTATAGAAGATATAGAAGATGGAGAAATCAATAGCTCACTCACTAAGTGATAATGAATACATCCTTTTTTTATTGTAGATCGAAAAAGTGACGGTAAGCACAAAGCAATCCAAAAACAACGGCGATCACTGGACCTCGATAATCCCTAACCTAATATATAACCTCCCTTTATACCGGTTTATACATGAAATGTAATTTTGTAATAATCTGTTAATTATTCTAATCCATTTTAGTATATTTTAACATAGTATCCCAACTTAATCCTGGAATTGTATAGTAATTGGTTGGATCAAAGTCATATATGTCTTAGTACACAATATTCTAAAATTCACAAACACATCAGGCAAAAAAAAACATCAGGTTTTAGATACAAGTTTGAGTAATTTAATATATTGCAACATTTAAAGTATTAACAAACATTCGTAACGTGATTGTAATTGTCATTTCAAATATTGGAATTAGTAAGTGAACTAAGTATAAAATCCATTTTGACTTGCAAGAGATGTAAGCTGCAAATAATGACATGATTTAATATATTTACATAGATATCTTTCCTTCTTAGAAGGCTAAAGTATTCGTCATAAGATTTTTTTTTCAATGTTTCAAATTGCTCTGGGTTAAAGTTCTTAGTTAGGTAATTAAGACTGCATGGTAGTGATTTATAAGAATCTTCAATTGAATTTATGGTTATTAACTATTCATTTTTTAGTACTTAAATAAAATATGTCTTTATTTATTTTAGGGTTTTAGGGTATTTTTTTTTTATTTATCTATAATACCTACGTATATCATACCGGCATATGACGAGGTCCATTTGATGTGTATAACAAATGTATGAATGTATTTTGACAAAAAAAAATGAACCTACAAGTTTTATGTTATGTTAGTATCTATTATGAAATTTTTTTACTTAACTATATTGTAAACTAAGAACATTTAAGTATTATTCGTTGTCCAAATGCGGATTCAATAAAATAAATATTTGTTATAGAATTATGTGATTTCAAAAGATTATTTTTGTTAGTATAACTTTTTAAATGATTTGCGAAATACCTTTTACTCCCAAATACATTGCAAGTACTGCAGTTCACCATATCGTTATCAGTGTTGCTGGCGTCCATCGTTGATATAGAAGCATCTTTATTACACCTTGCCCTTTTTACATTCGTGATGTCCGTTTTAGCTTCATTTACTGGTTTAATGGCCCCTCCGGCTTGTTGCGGTCGCTGTGAAGGGCTATAAGGGAAATAAAAAATCTGATTAATAATTGTTGATATTCCATTGATAATGGAGTAACATACATACTTGATCATTGATTCCACTTCATTACAAATCTTGGACATTTCATCATCATATGATAAATCGAAGAGTCCATCTTTTTCCACCTTGTCACAAAGTTTACAGAGCTCTTCATCAATTTCGCTATTTATTAACGCTTTATCTGTCTTAACAATCGGTTTGGAACACACCGCGATGTTTGTATCCATCTGAAGGACTGTTGCAAGTGAATAATTGTATAGTAACGTTTGTCAGAAGTTTGGCAATGTAATAGATGTTTATAAAAAGTTGTATTGGTTATTTATAGTATGATATTAATGATGTCCAGGATTACTTAGGTAATTAACACATTAACATACAAAGGACGATATTTTAGAAGAGACTATTAATTATTTACCACCGTTATCTATAATTTGTTTTTTTTTTCTAAATTTCCGTTAATGATTCCTCATTTGTTGTGTTATAAATCACTATATTAGTTGAGTCATCATTTTTAATTGTACCCTTTGTGTAGTAGGTACTCTATTTGAATATCAGTATGTTTCAAGTACAGTGGTATTGGAATATTTGTTGTTTTTTTTTAAATTATTATTATGACATGTGGAGCATTTGCACTGTCCTCTGTGTTCGTAGATACGTATGGAACACCGCCTTTTCTGCATGCTCGTGCCAAAGTTGATGAATACATTTTCTTCTTTTTGTTCTTCGGTGATACTTCAAAGATTTATCTTTCTTTCAGATCTAAATCTATGGATCTGTTTTTTTAGATTACGCTTTCATTTATGTATCTTGACTGCTTATAATATCATGATTCAGAGAATAATAGTAGTGTTTAAATTTATTTTCTCCGACAAATGACTTCTGCAACAACACAACACAATGCAATGCAATAAATATTCCATACTATATGCGACAGATATAAATATATTAAAAATTTACTGTTTAAGTACCAAATACATTTAATTTTCATAACCATACCTATTATATTTATTCATAAAATTATTTTCTCCGAACTTTTTGTTCCGTAAAATATCACTAACATCATCAAAGTATAAATATCAAGCCATTTAATTTTCTACACACAGAATAGCCAAGGCACGTAGTCTGATTTCTCCCAAGTAGTTCCTTAAATCGGAGGTTCCGTCAGAATGGGGGCTCGTGGCATTTTGCTAGCTCTTTTACCATATAGTTATGCCACTGATTAGGTCCTTACATATGGGATTGGTGTTTTATCGAACTGGCCACTTTGGTTTTAAATATCGAAATATCTGGTGTTTCATTAAGAATTCCAAATTTAAATTTATTTCAAAGGCCATAGGATAAGCATTGTGAATCGGTCCCAGAGAGATATTGAAACGGTATTTAATGGATATTATTAGTTTCCGGGAACAAGCAAAATATATAAAAAAATATGAAAAATAAATTCTTACGATTGACTGGGCCGATTGATTTAAACTTTGTTTGGAGGCTACTATTAGAGCATTTAGAAAAAAGTAATGAGCACCGATTTTTTTTCTTTTAGATTATATATTAAACCATAAGTTGCATTAAACCATGCAGTTTACGTACAATTATGAACATATTTGTTTTTCAAACCTTAAGTATTTATTAACTAACAACAGCATGAGTATTTAAAATTTCTAAAATGGGTACACCATAATATAAAAAAATGAAAACCACATTTATATGTCGTTTATAACTTTTTTAATACGTATGTAGGTATTTTCACATTTTTTTATCTTTTCTGCCTAATTAAAAACATACGTCATATGGAAAAGTAAGATAAATCGATTTCTGTACTTTAAAAGGCAATATGAATGAATACTTTTTACGTTTCAATGACATTTATACCAAATTTAGTAGATACATTAGTAATCTTGTTTCAACAAATAGTTTGCAATATTAATGAGCCATAAATTAAGAATAAGCTTGATAATTATGTTATGTCGAAATTTCTAATCAAATAACGAATAATTATTAAAAAGTAATTACATATTGCGTTCAAGAGAAACTTTTAACTTAATGGCTTCTTCAACTGATTGAATATGAAAAGTGAGCATTACAGATGCAATATTTTGCAAAATTGCAAAATGCAAAATTATCAATAATTCATAGAACACAAATTAATCCAAGTGTATTTCAAAAATAAGTGCACTTCAAAAAGGTATTAGTATCCATCACTACCGCATTACTCGAACAATGTCTTCATATTTGTATGCAATATTGACAAGCGCTTAGCAACGTATTTACAACATAAGAATTGGAACAACTTACTACGCGGGTAAAAATAAAATGCTTCTACCCCCACGCTATGGTTTTGTCACAATATTTTAGAAACTTCTTAGGACTTTCGCTTAGAACCTTATATAAATACCTACCACCATGCTATAGGCATATCGCGCTATTTTCTTTCACTGAAAGCTTCCACTCATTACCAAGGATTTGAACCTATGTTAATCGACATAAGTGCATACCACTAAACCATCGCTTTAATCGCCTGCAACTTTATTCTAGTGAGTGTGATTTAAAGAAACAGAGATAAATTTATTGAGCACATACAACATACATTTACAAGTATATACCATATACAAAAAATATTTTAAGTGAGATGTTGCATGGAGTGAAAAGATCTGTGTCTCAGCATAAGTTGCGGGTTTGTAAGAAAAAAAGCATGTTTCTATATTTGTCATGGTAGGTATCCACGGTGGGCGGTGTTTTGAATAATTTTGGTTTTATTGGGGCATGCAAATTAATTACTGTAATTATATGATTAGTAAAATTTAAAGCTAAATCGTGAATATTACTGTTTATTATAAAGTATCCCAATTAATAGTTTGCAAGTGGTCGTTAAATAGTTCAGTAACTATATTTTGTAATGGTCTGTATGTTACACATCTAAGGTGGATTTGTTCTTCTTGACGCGATAACGTGAAATAAATCGATGAACGCCGGCTGCACCAATGAAAATGTATGACTCATTGTCACGTTCCGGATGAGCAGAGAGCGCGGAATAAGCGACAGAGAGGCGCGATCGGCCTAAGCAACTTATTATACTCCTTGGGCCTAAGCGTTTTGGATTGTGACGCATCTATCTATATATAGAATAATTCAATTCGTAAAAGTATGCAATTTTTCATCAATGTTTTCTTATGACGTCACGTAAAGTAATTATCGTTCGTAATTTGACTTTGCAGACAACCTATTGTTTTAAGTTACAAGTATTGCATGGCCTACAACTCTGAGATATGTTTAACTGTCGCTTTACTGAACGCGCGCATTCGTACATACAATATCAACCAGTTAGACTCTGTTCGGTAAAATACGTAGGTTCGTTAACAATTTGTATCTAGCTTAAATGATGTAGAAACTGATTTAGTAAATGCCTTTTTTGGCTAACGGAAACAAGCAACTCTATGTTAAAATATCATGCCAGTATCAAATTTAGAAAAGGAGGTAATGCATTCTGTCAAAGAGTCTAAGGAAAAGGTAGTACCCTTCCAGGGTGGTCTATATGCGCTTAGATTTTTTTTATGAAAGTTACTCGACAGATTAGTTTGAATTATAAAAGACGCCGATATTATTTAAGATATAATGTGATCTACGACGATCTACGACTATAAGATATAGTGTATGATACACTATACATTTACATATTGTCAAACAAAGTTCTCTAACGCATCTGTCTGTCTCTTCACGATAAACTCAAAAACTACTGATCGGATTTTCATGCAGCTTTCACCAGTACATAAAGTGATTCATGAGGAAGGTTATGTATATAACTTGTCGAAGTTTTTTTATTATCAGGGAGGGACAACATCCGCCGGGACCACTAGTTTTAAATATATGAGATGTATTACTTAAAATAAAATTGTTTTGATTGCAGAAATTGCAGAAATTAATTACCTTCTCTATGCAACACACCTTTATGTACAATAATGCAGTAAAAATATGATAATAAATTATTGATTATTGAAATCGTCTAATGTATATTAAATAAACCTAATATAAGAAATGACTTCAATAAAAACAATTATTAACATAATTATACATTTATTATGACAAATACATTATACTGATAATACATTTTAGTCAATTTTCTTTGCAATAATTAACATTTTATCTTATTGATAATCATTACCCTCATAATTTTACAAAATATAAATAATAATAATCAAGCCATTACAATTTAAGATGACACAATATTAGTCAAATTTTATTTCGAACTTTTCTTCTTTTCATGTTGCTTTGCAGCCTTCTTTTTCATTATTTGCAACCTTTTATCCGGAGTTATTATATTTATATTGGGAGTCACAATTTTTGATGGTGATGATGATGCTGAACTGCTTGATGAAATCTTCACCGGAGTAGTTGAACCAGACACGTGTGTGGGTGATTTAGAACTTGAGGATGTTTTGCTTGAATAGCTGACAGCAAATCCTTGTGAAGCTAAGCAAGTTGCACACTGCCAACCCGAGCTGATGTCATTATCACTTATAACAGGTTTATGACAATCCTGGAAGAATGATGATTTTTAAAATACATTATAATTGTATTTGTTTATATGTATAAGATATGTTCATACAATTTTGTAGATGATAGAGCCAGGCTGAAGCTATTATTAGTTTCAGCATGAATGGGTCGGCTTGTCCGGAGTAGTACCGCTCTCAGAGAAAACCGATGTGAAGTAACAGTGCTTGCATTGTTGTGTTTTGTTCGGTCAGTGAGAACGACAGAGGCTCACCTCCCTTCTCCCCAAACACAGGCTAGCAACACACTTACTACTCCTCTGGTGTTGCAAATGTCTATGGATGGTGGCAATCACTTAACATCAGGTGACCTGTTCGTTTGGCTCCTATGATATAAAATAATACAAATCAGTTAACTAAAATTTATATATCTAATTTATTTGTGTATTATCTATTTTAACATGATGATTTTTGAATTAAGATAGTGAGAATATGTACCTTAATTAATGTACCTAAAATAAAACATTTTCAGATGACTGTCCTTTTTTTAACATTCTGATTTGCATTTATTCACTGCTTTTTAAAGCAGTTTTACAAGAAATGAGAAAAGGGATTATCTACAAAAACATTATGATCCCAATCAATCCTGTTTCTTATATTATTCAAAAAACTCTAAAGAACCTACTACACATTAAAAATATCATATATCCTAAAATCTTTTCCCTTTTCACATTTTGTAGTGTCACCACGGCTTCTAAAACTCAGTACAATTTTTTTTTATGATATATTAACAACCACTACACATAACAGTAGATGAAAATAAAAAGGGCATATTTAGAGTGTTCTAACAATTATTAAAACGACAATAACATACACAACAAATATAATTTGGTCTATGATAAGCAATTTCTTAAGTGCTCCATTGTTAATACATTTACAAAAATAAGGATTATTTATTTTATAAATAGAGATGTGGCTTTACAGAACCATTACACATCTAATCTATTTATCAAGTAAAAACTATCATAAATAATAGGGATGAATACAAAAACTAATAACAATGAGCAAGATCAACATAAAATAAATAATATTGATTTTTGTAACTCGAAGAAAGAAGATGAAGATGAAGTATTTAAGAATATCACAATTTAAGACAACTGTTCTTCATTCCCAATGTAATCTACATTACAGGCTTGAATATAACATAAACCCTAGATTTTATATCTAACTCTCACTTATAAAATTCTCCACATGATTATTAATAAGCAATAATTAATAATATCAATAAAAAGTAATTTTAATCAATTTTAGATAAAATTTATGACTTTTCCAATATCGCTCAGGTTACATCAAATTGTTTTGTTTGACCGTCACCAATTTTTATTAACCCTTTGCACTTGTAGTTTCGAGTTGTTGGTAATACGAATGAAGAAAAAAGTTGAGTGCCAAGAGTTATAATATAACTAGTGTGTATGGCAAAGTGTATTACATTAAAGCAATCATAATAATGTGGTCATAAATATTTACCTGATGGTATAATGCTCTGCAGCTATCACACTCTACCAAGCGATTGCCAGCCTGGACAGCAATTTGCCTACAAACAGCACAAGTCAAGTCTTCTTCTAATAAATCAAAGGCTAATTCTCCATCCATAACGGTACCATCATCGTTCTCTCGCTCTGGAATTTGTATTTGTTGGGGGCTTTGTTGAGGGATCGGGACTTTAGAACTAGACGGTTTTTCGATTTTAATCTTCCTGGACTCCATTTTTTCTTCATTAAGATACTTCTTAGGCAATACATTTCCGAGGGTTTTTGCATTTCCATAGGTCTGGCGTATAAGATCATCAATGGTCAATCGTAATTGTTCTGTCGAATCGGATGCACTCGAATGTAAATACTTCAAACAAAGTTTAATAGAAGGGTCAAAATCAATAGACGACATGGGTAGTTTTCTGCTTTCGTTATGAACACAATAAAATCACTATTTTATAACCTTTACAATAATTTGAATTGTTTTGACTTTAGATTATATCAGAGTTACCAACTTTCAAAAATATTGCCCCTTGAGTGACAAAGTCAAGGTCCATGGATTTCTCATCATTCTCATTCCCTAGTTATTAAGTAAAACTCAATTTTAATACCCTAAGAATATTTTTTCCTAAAATTTTCAGTTAAATGCCTACGATCCGAAAAAAAGTTTCACTTGCATCGTGGTTTCATAAATCCACAATTTTTTAAGTGAAACTTCTTTAGAATCATCGTGATTTCAAACCGGATGCAACGGAAAAACCACAGGTAAGAGACACAAATAACAAAATTAGTGAGCCAGAGCGAAAGAGCAAATGTCGGAGTGTATGTATATTGCACACTGTTTAATACTTGCTGTCAAGTAACGCCCACTATAATATGTAATGATAGATTTCCCACGCCTTCTTCAATGAAATAGTTTTCTGGTAGTTTTACAAGTTGAATTTGGTAGAGTTATGTAATTTACTTAAGCTTAAAATACTTGTATCCAGTTGCCTGAATACATTTAAAAAAACTTTGTAGGCAACACCAACCTGAAAATGACGGATATTGTCAAATTTCAAATAAGGATATAGTCTGAAAATGAAATATAAATTATTGTATTTGTTTCTCTTTGTTGTTTGTTTTGAAAAATGTAGCACTCAAGCGGGGCCGGATCCATGGCATTTGATAAATGATAATGATATCAACAATCAGGTAGAACATGACGTTCCACCTGATATAAAAGTACCATTGAAACGTACAAAAGTAATTGATAGGAGCAACAACGGTATTGGCGAATGGTCATTTAAAAGAACTTTAGCTATTTTAATGAAAGGTGGACAAATACGGGTATGGGCTTTTTCTGTACTTATGGAGTTTTGTTATTAGAGATTATTTACAATATCAGTTAGAACATGTTTTTAATCACATATGTTATAATTGAATTAATTTCTAAAATATTTAATATAAATATAAAATTTTATTGAGTATAGTAAGGAAGGACAAAAATCAAAATACATAGCGAACCCCATACATTAATTATGTGGAAAAATAATATCATTCAGATGGGGATTAATACCATACACTGGATTAATCCGTTAATGGGATATCAAGATCAAAATGTTGATGAGGTTCTGCCTCTCTATAAAATTAAACTTCAAAAAATGTTCCTATCCTTTTAACAATGGCATGTATACATGTTTCTAGTTTGTAAACAAAAAAGGAATTTATTGATAATCTTCCAGAGATATGAAGATCATAGTGTTGACGTCTCAATAAAAATGAAATTTAACCCTGAACAATGGGATACCTTAGACGGATATTTAAAATCAGACACATCCTTAACAGAAGATATGTTTAGACGAGCTTTAGGATATATTGAAGAAGCAATTTATAAACCAGGCATTGTGGAGACTTTTACACTAACATGGGCTGATTATGTGCTAGACTTTTTTGTTAACTATAAGGTAAGGTATTTACTATGACTGTAATATCCATTTTCTTTCATGGCCGACATGATTAACTCCTACACTAAAGTTACTCCAAAGTTCTAAATTTCTGCAGAAATGTGCATAAATATACACTTTTATCTCCTTATGTTCTACTTCAAGTTTCTAGTGCTGATTTATTGGTGAAATAATCCTATTTTATAAATTTTAAAGTTTGTGAGGATCAACAGATGTTTGTTACTATGTCACACTACTACTATGTACATGGAAATTACATATGGATTGAAATAAACATGGACAAAAGTTGTGAACAGCTGCCAATATTATATATATTGTAGCAACAATGGTAATGGTACAGTAATAAAATATGATGTCATTATTGATGACATCATCATCATAATTACCCTTATCCCACCTAAGTAGGGTCGGCACAACATGTTTTCTTTTTCCACTCTCCTGTCAAATGTCTTATCAGTATTCACACCTTTCACGCACATATCATTTTTCACACAATCCATCCATACCTTTTTCGGTCTTCCTCTACTTGTATATCCGTCCACGAACATACTCAACACTTTTCTAGTTACATGGTTTTCATCTCTCCTCATGACATGCCCACACCATGCTAACCTATTACTCCTCAACTTATCTGTCACTGGTGCTATTTTCTAACTTCCTCTGATATTATTGTCATTATTGATCACATCAATTTTCTTATTTAATCATTCAGTTAATCAAGACAAATACAGTATTAATAATAAAATTTTATACTTTTTAGTACAGATACAGAAACACAACATTGAATATAATTACAAAATTTCTGAACAGTCTATAGTCTGGCAATAGGATATAACCAATAATAATTTATAGAAATCAAATTATAGAGCTCTGCTGTTGTGCATGCATCATACAAATAGCACTAGATTTGGATCATTTTTTTTTATCTTTCTTCATAACCCTATAAAAAAAAGGTATCATTATTAATATAAAGTTATTAAAGTTTTAAGAAAGTAATAATACAGTAGTTACAAAATACTGCAAAAGACTAGATAAATATTGTAAGCAAAGTGTATTTTTTTCCTTTGAACATGAAATGTTATGTGTGTTTGTAGTAGCAGGTATCAGCTTGTTAAATAATATTAGTATCATCTAGCTACTGTTAGCCAATAATTTAGTAAATCAATAAAATCAAAATATCCTTTGTTCAATTTAGGCCCTGAGAAGGTGCTTACGAATGTCAAAGCTAACTCGGTTTGGAAAACAACCCAGCCATTGACAAGAACCGACAAGAAACTCGATCTGGTTTTTCTTTGCATGTTATATATTTTTACAAAACATAAATAGTTACATTTGTTATTAGTGGATGCACAGAGAGGGGCTCATTTCCAGAAGTCATTATCGTTATTACAGTATGGGTCAATTAGTACAAGCTCTAGGTTACTAGTGTAACCACTGGGTTAATAGTATGACTTCAATAATCACCTGATATTATATTTATGGTTCTCAATTATCCACATTAATTGCACAACTTTTGGTTGATTATTAACTATAGAAAAGATTTATTTTATTTTATTTCAGATGCATATTACATGGTCATTAGTGGTTTTAAGTGCAATAGCTTTTATGGTGTGGTTATGGAATCACACATCACATCTTATAATAGTAATCTTAACACTGTTGTATTTATATGAAGTATTTGTCTCTTATAAGGTGAGTGTATTTTCAAAGTTGTTGTATCTTTAGTAACTAGTGAGTATTATTAGTATCAGGTCCTTCTTATGAAATGAAATGTATTCACATAATGAAATGGGTACTATTTTCCCCACAATGTTTTATATGTTTGCAACAATATATGAGGCATATAGAATCAAAGACAGCTAAGTGCCACAAGTTCTAAAAATGAACTGAGTATGGAGCCATCTAGTCTTATTGGTTGCAAATCACCATTTAATTCCTACAAAAAATAAAATACAGCTAAAGCCTTTTAATTTTCGTTTTAAAATTGATTTTGGGATCAAATACATTTAATACAACCAAGTCATCAAATAAGAAGTAAAGCAAGAATAAAATACAGTTAAGGAATTATCGCATTTTTTTTTATTTCTTGAACTTCTCTTTTAGAGCTGATGGCCATAGGCAGGCAAAATCAATAGCCTATGCCACTCCCTAAAATTGAAACTTTGAATATAAGTAAAACTCCAACTCTGAGAATAGATAAACATTTTTTTCGTTTCCTGCAAATTTGGTCTCTATGCACTTAGCTGTTTTTGATTTTATATGCCTCATATGTCAATCACATTCAATTGTCTCCGGGTAATATTATCAAACTAGCTGTGCCCGCGACTCTGTCCGCATGGAATGTAATGTATAAAAACAGTTACTAATAAAATTATCTGATTTCTCTCATATGTAACTCGAGCCGTCATTCAAATGACAATAACTTTTAATTGAGTAAACCGATTTTAATGAAACCCAGACTAAGTTACTCTCGAGGATATGTTTTATGATTTTCTTGGTGGTATTTTATTGTGATCCCAGTACTTTAGCAGTGCTGCGTGTTCATACAGACAGTCAGACATTTCTAAAAATAATTGAAATGTATTTTATTACTTATTCCGAGACACCTGCGACAATATTTTTCACGAAAATCGAATAAGTACAGACACATTACATTCTTGTTATATGCATAGAAGATATGTAGTCAGAATATTTATTATATCAAATGAGG
This sequence comes from Antheraea pernyi, assembly GCA_015888305.1. NCBI lineage: Eukaryota > Metazoa > Arthropoda > Insecta > Lepidoptera > Saturniidae > Antheraea > Antheraea pernyi. The sequence goes on along the minus strand of MU159391.1, from coordinate 116,526 downwards.
CTACATTTCATAAAAACTACTGTTTACTCAAATTTGGTAAGAATTTATTAATGGACTTTATTAAAATATCCAGAATCCAAAACCTCTATTTCAATTCATCACAGAGGTGTTGTAGTTCGCTCATTAGTAGAGACTAATGAGAAGCTGACTGATACATATCTGGTACATTTTCATTATATGAGAATTATGAGATGAAATGATGTTTTATGTAATAATACCTATGTAACACTTTTAATGTTGATATTCTCAGTATAAGAAGAGTAAATGTATATTTAGTAAGAGTATATGTTTATTTAATCACACATATAAAAAAAATTGGATACCTTATATAATATACTAACAGTTCCCGGAACTTCCTCCACATGGAATAGTTATTTTGCGCTAGCACTAACATGCAGCGAAAGCTATCAAAAGGAAAAAGACCTGATGTTTAAAGATTCTTCATTGGGGTTCCGCTCCTATTAGTCTTAGTGTGATGATATATTATAGCTATCGTGTAGCCTTCCTCGAAAAAGAGCTATCTAACATTGAAAGATTTTTTTTTTATCATACCTGTTCTTTCGAAATTAGTATGTGCAATCAAACATAAACCTTCCAGCTTCATAATATTTGTATAGATAATAATGATATTTCAGGAGGTTGAACAAAAAGAACTTCAAACTTTTCTAACAGCTGTACAGACTTGTAAGTGGTACTTCTGGAAATCAAGTTGTGAAGTACCAGCTCCAGATTTATTGGTGTTTTTAAAACACATGAATCCTATCAAAATTGGTATAAGAATGTTGACTACATTAATAACGGAACCTATTGTTACCGTTAGTGAAACTATGAGAACAATAACTCTAGGAATAACTGGTAAGTTAAATTACCATGCAAAATTTGCATATGAAACCTATTTATTATTCTTTTCCATTGAATAATATTCCAGTATGAGTATTGTTAGTATAAGTATACTAACATATTTTTTTGTCTATGGAAATTTGTATTCCAAACTAAGTGTTGCCCACAATTTGGACAATTTTATAGTCCTAAATTTCCATGTAACTAAATGAACTCTATGAATGTAGTAATTACATAATTACTGGAATTCAGGCCACTGACTGCAAATGTGACATAATTTTTTAAAAAATCTGTGTGAATATCCAGATTTAATTTAAAAAAGTGCTTAATTAATGTAATTGTCCTAAATTTCCTTAAAACTAAATAAACTCTATGAATGCAGTAATTAAATAATTACTGGAATTCAGGCCACTAACTGCAAATGTGACATTTTTTTGAAATCTGTGTGAATATCCAGATTTAATTAAAAAACTGCTTGATCAATGTACGTAACTAAACAAGAAGCTTATGTTATTTCTTAAACCATGCCGTAGAACTATTGTTATTTTTTTTATTTCCAACCCATATTGATGAATTTTGTAAATATATATAATTCCGTAATTCATAGGCCTTCGAAATTTATATTATCAAGTGATTTTAATAAAATTTGATATTTGGGAAGTAGAATGGAGTGGACATAGAGTATAGAAATTGTTAATAGCACTTAGAAAACATAAAGTAATATAAATTATCTAAATTTTTATTAAATCTCAGTTGATCTTTATGAAATATTTTACTCAAGGAGTATATTTATTGAAATTGGAATAGAATAATAACTCGACACGTAACTACTGCATAAAAACGTTAGTGACGCCGCGAATTGTTACTAGTCATGTATAATATTAAGTAATGTAATATTAACAATTTTTCACCTATCCAAAGATAACTAAAAATCAACACTGAATTTAAAATACATAATTGTATCTAGGTACTATCACAGTTTAACTTCTATAAGAGAGTAAAATATTGTATATGTAATGTTATTATACCTTAGACTTCGGGCAACATTATATTAAACTTATTTAAATATGTTTTTCAAATTGTTGTATATATTTATCATACCTGTGTAGTCTCTATAAATTAAATTAGTCTAGGCCTTCTCTCGGATTAAGCCTAGTATGAATAAATAAAGTTTTGAAGAAACATTTCTATCCTCGAATCTAATTACTCTCAATTAATATTTTTAATGTTTTTTTAATGTCAATATTTACATGATCCCTAAAAGGACAAGGAAGTCACGAAAACACCTGTTGAGGGTTGATCTTAAGAAGATTATTTTTAATATTTTTAACTAAAATCTTGTATACTACATTTAACATAAAAAGGTTTAGAAGTTCAGTCTCCATTAAGATAATCATTTGTAGTTTGGATTTTTCAAACAGGCATATTGATCACATGTTGAGAATTAGATTTAGAAAGAAAAAATACTTGCAGTGGCAAATATAAGATATGATTTTCTTTTCCAGATGGTCTATGGTTCCCGTTTGATAAAATAGTATACGGAATTCTAATTGTTTCTATCCATATTTTGTTAATATTTTTCTTTATGATGGTGTTATTTAATTATATCTTGAATATACCATTCAATTTAAGCATATTTGGTTTATTAAGTATTGCTGTAAGACAACGCAGCAGAACAATATTTTCGAAAAACACATATGTAGAGAGATCCAATGAAGAAAATACAGATAGAATAAGAGGAGATACTTTAAATAAAATATTAGATGTCTGCAGTCGAGCTCTAGATAACGCATCTCAAAAGAGGAGCAGTCAAACAATAGATAATGAGTCACATTGTATTCCGAAAATAAAAAGATCAGCAAGTACTGGACGATTACCAAATACGAACTCCTCGTTTGAAGGTAGCAGTCACTCTGCTTTAGAGTACAATGTGTCAAGAAAACGTAATGTTATCTCTAAACATTCTGGAGGAGGTGACGCTATCTAATCTCTATAAGAAAATGTAAGTGGGTGTGTTTAATTTATTATACTAAACCAACGGCTAAAAGTACAAAGATGCTAAGTTCATTTTTGTTTCATATTACACTACTTCCATAACTGCGAAACGAAGCTTCGACTACTTGTCGCTCTAAAGCTACTCCCATACCTGCGTGTATCTGCAGAAAGTTTTGTCTATGGTCACACTAAATGCAGATGTGGGAAGACATTATCGTTATGCGTTACGAACTATCAGGCTATATGAGGATAGACGCAGCATAATAACTGGGCTGGCGGTTTTTACACAACTCAAAGGAGTTTAGCGGACGCTAATGTCTAGTTGTTGAAGAGACACAGGTGTGGCTACGTATAATCTGCGTCTTTATCGAAATGATTATTGAAATGAGTTAATTTTAACGCGACAAGTAGTCGAAGCTTCGTTTCGCAGATATGGGAGTAGCATAAAAAATAACGTCACAAATTATTCCGACAAAAGCGAAGGTTATACGTTGCCACACCTGTGTTTTTTGGCTTGACTCGACATTAGCGTTCGCTAAACTCGCACACACTAGCATGAACACGCAGCCCGATAGTTCGTAACGCATAATGATAATGTCTTCCCACATCTGCATTTAGTGTGACCATAGACAAAATTTCGTACCAATACACGCAAGTATAGGAGTAGCTTAAGAATACCATATAAGAGAGAATTATAAAATACATATGATTATACAATATTTTCTCTTTTCGATGCATGATCCATGGAATCGTTTTATATTTATTTTTTATTACTTCGCACATACGCACAAAATGATTTAGTGCGGAAACATTTAAAAAATCAAAGTGTTAACCATATTTTTGTGTGAAATAAAATCATCTATTACTGGACTTTTAAAAAAGAACACAAACGAAAGATTTTTTTTAGATGTACTGCTGTGAAAAAACTATTATTTATAATTTGAATGTGTAGAATTACTAACGATGCTTTTAAAGTCATTTTTGTATATCTGAAAATCGTGTTGTTTATGATAGAGAAAACTTTTATTTTCTCTTTTTAATAGGAGTCGTAACCTGTACAGTTCTTGTAAATCTTTTTGGCCGTCCTGAATAGAGTGGTAAGTTGGAGCTTTCGCGTAATATAGTTGTAAGAATCTAAAATTGGCAGTTTTCCTTAAGTTGTTAAGTTATACATATAATACGTATTTAAATCGAAATTTGTATTTTGTGCAACTATATTTAGAATGGTCAAAAAGTTTGACAAGGATTGTGGCTCCAATGCTGTGGTAAGAAATCATGGTTTCGATATCGAAAATTATGGAATTTTATCAAATAAGTTAACATGAAAAGATTAGTGGCGATTGATATCACTATATTGTTGAAACCTATGTATATTAACGTAAAAATAATTAAGTAGGTATTTTGTTTTAATGACCAGCTATGACATTGCCTCCTGAATTGCTTATTTACTAGATTTTAAATAAATATATAACATATACGACGTTAAATGTTTCGTCGAATTGTTTAAATATATTATGTTAGTTTTATTATAATGTTACGTTTGTAACAAAATGAATAAAAACCAATTACCAACTTCAGTTTGAGAATCCAACGTTTTTTTCTACTTACGTCATTCCTGATCATTTATAACATTTTAATCTTTGACTATCATAGATGGTACTGTAAAATGAATTATTTTTACTGTGATATATAATGATTAATGTAAATAACATAAATTAAACTTATATATAAATAAAATGTATGTCTCTGTGTTAAATAAATAATATTATGTCATGTGTTTGTTATATTTTATTTCCGTGATACTTGGAGTAAGGAACGTCACATTATTAATTATGAAATTATTTGAAAATATTCACCACGTTAAAAGAAGCATTATATACAAAAATATATATTAATAATTATAAAGTGAATTTAGATTTGCAATTAATGATACAATCTTATTACAAGTCGACTGGCATTTACAAATTAAGTATCAAAATTCTAATAATTTTAACACCTACTCTCAAAAACAACATATCAAACGTATCGGAGCCGTCCTGGAATAAAGGCAACACTTATATGCGTATCTTTTATATTACTGATGGAACAAAGTTTAAAAAATTATATGATGTATATACTGAAGTAATTAACGCAATAAAATAGAAGCCAAATACAGAAGATTTACTTTATAATCTGCTCTTATCAATATAAGTATATTTACACGAACGAACAAGAGAATAGACTTGAATACATGTTCTATGTTATTAAAAAGGATCTATTATGCGAGTTCCAATACGTATTTATTCCGTGTAACTATTATTGTAAGCAATAGTATTAAGGTAATCCCCACTTATATATCAGCGTTAATGTGAGAATAAATGTGTAATTAAAATAAATACAATAAATATTGTGGATAAAAAATAAAGTTTGAATTAATAAAGTAACAACCTTCTTTAAATCTTCTGGTTGAATCAAATGTTTGCTGTTCGTAAAATTTCATAAAATATTTTAAAATTATAGGTCAGTTTTTCACGCTTCTAAAAATCTGTTGTCTTTATAAACGAATTTATTCCAGGAAGGGTGCGATAAGTCCGTTTGCGACATGTGCACAAAAACAATCTCTATTTTGATATGAGTCAAAGTAATATGTGTTTGATAAATTACTGAAAAGTGACCCTAAACATTCGTAGGAAATCATTTAATTGCACAAGGTATATGATAAACAATTCTTATTATTTTTAACAAGGTTACCGTTATAATTTCCAATGGTGCTTCCAGGAATTTTCTAAAACAGTTTTTATGGATGATGTTTAAAAAAAAACTCAAACAATTGAATATTTACTTTATAAGCTTGAACCAGCGTAAATTAGACAGAGTACCAAAATTATATCTATGTTTTAATTGTCAACTATTTGGATATCTTATATACTTCGAAAATTTTGCTAATGCATCTACCATCATAGTTTATATTATAAAGTAATTCATATTATATTGATGTTTTTTTCTTGCATTCTAATTATTCAGTTACTTATCTTTATATTCGAAACGTCTATTACTTAACACTAAGTACAGTCAGCTCTTAATATTGCAGAATAAGAAATAATTGAAAATTGTAGAAAATCATACATATTACATATGTATCAAGTGTATATATTGATTTTGAAATGTATTACAACAATTATTAGGTCTAATAATTGGGCTACTGAAAATTATTATAATTTATTACAGGCTGTAATAATCCTTAGGGCATTCTTCCTTAGTTTGCAATAGATTAAAGGGCGACTGCACTTTTATTGCCGTGACTAATTTCTATATTGGGCACCATTTTAGACTTGTCTCAATAACAGTAATACAGTGAAAACAGTCAGTTATTCCTCGTTGTATTAGTAAAAAGTATGGCGCCCGTAATTGATATAATCTTAAGATACAAAGTTTAGTAGAATCACTAGGTAATTATAATGAAGATTATTAAGAAGATGCCACTATCTGTGCCATGAACAAATTCAAATACAACTGAAATGTTCATGTTATACGAGTTTATACATACAAATCGGAATCGTGACACTTATTTATGGACAACCTGAGATCTAGAGTGAGAAGTAAACTGGAGCACCTGTTCATATTTGAAATACAGAACTTGTGTCAATAAAACGCGTAGCGTCTGTGACACTCTGTATATTCAATTTGGGAACATCGCCAAGTTGATTTTTTAAATGCATACGTAGTGTGTTGTTTCTACCAGGGGAATTACCAACACACCTAGAAATCTCAAAAGCTCGAGGAAAAGGATGCTAACGTCAAGTTATTGACCAGATTTTAAAAAATCATATCCAGGTGTGTTTTAATATATCTATACTAATATTATAAAAAGGTAAAGTTTGTGAGTTAGTGACGTTGTAGGGGGGTAATCTCAGGAACTACTGGTCCTATTTGAAAAATTCTTTCAGTGTTATATAGCTCATTTATCGCGGAAGGTTATAGGCTATATCATCACACTAAGGCAAATAGGAGCGGAGCACTAATGAAAAATGTTTCAAAATAAGTATTTTTTCCTTTTGAGAGCTTCCGTTGTGTGTTAGCATTGTTAGCCCAAAGTAACTATACCACGCGAACGAAGTCGCGGGCAGAGGCTAGTCATATATATAAAATGTTTGTATTGTAAAGTGAATTGAATGCACAGATAGCGGATCGAAATACATGTATTTGCTATGTAATCGGAATATGCAATAGACCTACAGAATACTTTTAAATAGATTAAAGGAGTTAAGATTCTGAAAGTAGATAAATAGCAACAAATTTGTATAATTTAAAGCAATAATTATAATTATTTATTTAAATATTTTATATAAAGATGTAACCGAAAAATACCATTCAAGAGAGATAGATGCAGTGAAGCTTATCGTGATACTTAATATATTGAGTACAACAAAATAGTTAACAGAGAAAAGTATGAAGTTTATTTATAGAGATTTTGTTATACCTACTATAATATAACAAGATTGAAATAAATAATAAAATTAGAACTACGGTAAACTTACTCAACACGAATCAACTTTGGTCCAGATATAACAATTCAGTGTTTAACAATTTTTATCTCACAACATACAATATTTTATTTGATTCTGCCAATAAGCAAACACGTATTCATAACAAACAGTGCAAACATAAATAGCCAACAGTTCGTGCATATCAAGTTGTTCTACACTCGGTGTTATTTATAATATTTGTTCCGTTCCACGTACAACCACTCCCGACTAGAGTGCCATACGACTTTCTAATATATCGCTTCTGGACAAGACCAAATATTATTAAAATCTCTCAACTTTAAACACTCTTATATAGAAACGAAATTTCAGCATTGCGTTATTTACAACCACATGAGTTGATTAACATGCCACCAATGGTACATAATCACGACAAGACAATAATAAATAAATACGCTAGTCAAATCTAACTCGATATGTAAGTGAATGATATTAAACAATGTGACAAAAACGCTTATATAATTAATTAGCTTTTTAAAATACGAATTATTTTTGTATTTCATATCAGGATTATTTTAGGACAATTCCTTTCAATTGGCCAGTGTTCTTTTTTTCGGTCTTCTTAATATTTGGCTTTAAATTTCAACATTGATATTAAATTTTGTTAATTGGGCAAAAGACGATACTGTGACTTCTTTGATAAGTTGACTTTGACGATAATGGAAAATAAAATCTCCTATATGTTTAATAACACTTCTTATAGTTCCCATTTCACGTGAAAGTAAAAAACTCCGCGCAGCTGTTGAGAGCAATACCATAATAGTAAGCTATACGCAGGCCTTTTTTGTCATTTCCTTTTTGGGGCACGCTAATTTTCAAATTCAAGTACATATTTTTTTTCAATTTTTATAACAAATTTTCAATATTTTTTTGAAATTCCCTTTAGGGATTTATTTATTGCGTGCTCCCCCCAGAAAAGTCTCCTTTTTCTTACTATACGTAAATGAGACGTTCTAGCGAAAGAGTGAACAACATTTTAGTAAATACAAAATCAATTTCGTATCCGTAACACCATCTGCCATTAAACACGAAACTTTCCTTTTTGAAATTATTAACTGTACAAAAATGAATGAAAAAAAAGATCTCCCGCTTAGCGGTATAATGTGTAGGACCTCATCCAATTACATATAAGAGACGATGCAAGAATTATTACTGCACCATGTGCCATAATTACGCGCAAACTGTAGATTCAATTTGTTATATTTTTTCTAGTTATTAGATCTGTTAAATTTCATAAAATATTTTAAATTAAACATTTTCATTGTCTTATTTAAAATGGCATATTGGAACATAAATAATTTGTAATTAGTTGGAAATCAATTATCTTCGCTCATTTCGGAAGTTAGTATACAAATATAGTATATCTGATTACATGTGGGAGTTGATCCTAATATTGTATGTAAATAATGAGTTGGATACGATCCGTCCAACTATTATATTGCATATGCTTTCCTTTTAGGAAGCCATATGTAAAATAACCATAGATCTATGGTGATATTTAAACATGTTAATGGCATTTTATGAACACTTTAATATAACAATAATGTTAAGTTACACATAAAAGTGTCCACTTTTCATCATTGTATATTATGCATATTTAAAACAAGCCCCGTGAAATGTGACCATTACTGACATATATATACACGGATAATTCAATCCGATATACGTAAAATAACAGAAAATACATTCAAAATGTCCATTTTTTTAAAATATAACAATTACTTTAAAATTGTAACGTTGCAATTATTGAATTAATATTTTTTCGCAAACTGTATAGACCGTTATCATACATAGCGACTTTGGCACCAATTATCATTTCCTCTATGACGTTTGTGATATATGTGACACATGATTGTGATATATTTTTGGAATGTACAACTTAATTAATATTACTGCATTCAATTAACTAATGATTTTGCACATTAGCTAACATAAAAAAAACATTAATACATTGATTGCAACACAATAAAAGTTGAACATTATAATAACTTCTATATCAGGTCATACAATACAGTAACATTAAGTCCTAGAGACTCATTTCGTTGTATTTTCACAATAACAATATTGTCGTGGAATATTTTTCAACTTTTTAATGTTACATCAGTCATTGTTAAATTATCAATAACTTACTATTAGCAAAATATGTATCTGATATTTTTTAAGCTCTATATCATTGGAAATCAATAATTATTTAAAAGGCATATAATATCCTATAAGTACATTTGCTTTTAAATGCGATTTTGTTACTTAATCTAAATCTGTGCTTAATATAACTGGGTCATGGTTTAATGACTAGGATCAAAATGACTTAGATTTATTTTAATATGGTGGGTTTAGGTTTAAACTGAACGTTAAATATTTACATAACGAGACATTTCTCTCTCCCGCTAGCAGATGGTTCTCCGCCATCTTTAACAGCTTTTTCCTTCTTTTTCTTACCTTTCCCATCAACCTGAAGAGATACATTCCGATTTTTCTCCATGTTCAATAACTCCTGAAACAAAGATCAATATGCCATTTCATCTAAATAGCTTTAGACTTTATACAAACTACCTACATAATTTATAGATCTGACATTTTTAATAAAAATAAAAGATACATTCATTCAATTGTATATGAATTGTTTATGACTTTTATTAACAAAATAAATATTATAATTTCCATTTATCACCACAATTTTATATTTTTATCTTCTTACTAGCTTCTGTCCCTGACTTTGCCCGTGTGAAATAGTTACTTTGGGCTAACGCTAACACTCAGTAGAAGCTCTCAAAAGGAAAAAAAAACACAATTTTGAAACATTCTTTACTTGTGTTCCGCTCCTATTGATCTTATATTCATGATAATATATAACCTATAGATGATAAATGAGCTATCTAATAATGAAATAATTATTCAAATTGGACCAATAGTTCCAGAGATTAGCGCGTTCAACCAAACAAACCCTCCAGCTTTATAATACTAGTACAAATTAGCTGTAAGTAACATTTTTACTAAAAGTACTGTTTATATCAGTAATTTCTTTGTGACAAATACAGACACTATGATATGTTTTTTAATTTTTATTAAATCTTAAGCTTTAATAGCTCAGAAGAGAATTAGTAGGTCTATACTCTAGTAGAGATTTCCCAAGTTGTGTATAATTAGCAGAGAATGGAAATTATATAAATAAAATAGAAACTTGTGGGAGAATAGCAGGCAGTCTCAGTACTGGTAACTTGAGCACAGAATACAAGCATGCTGTATATAAATAATGTTATCACAAATATAACATCCATCTTGCATCACTACATATTATAAACCAAAGTCCTCTGCCACATATGTCTATCTGTCTGTCTGTTCATGATAAACTCAAAAAGGTCAGAATGCATTTCCAAGAGGATTTCACCAGTAGATAAAGTGATTCATGAGGAAGGTTTAGGTATATAATTTGTTTTTTATTATCATGGTAGGACAAGGACCACCTGGACCCCCTAGTTATGTATATAAAAATATTTGACAATATTTTTCAAGTTAAAGATAAACCAAGTTATGCCATCAAAAACTAAACATGTTAAAAGAACCAAGCAACTCAGTTCTAAGTAAGATCCATGTCAAGTCAGTTACTTTATTAAGTCCCTACTTAAGGGACCTCCTGTCTTAAGTTATTACATAATTAGCTAACCTAGTAACACCTTATCTCAAGGGCTCCAGAGCAGAGCCATTTAAAATATTGATCTCCATCATTTGTCACCAACACATTAAATGGCTCCGCTGTGGAACCCTCGAGTGCAAAGGGTTAATTTAGAACTAAAGTTTATCTAGGTAAGTTTCATCATATCACATAATTTGTCTACATAGCTTCTCGACCTTTAGGCTGGATCGCTTAAATTGAGGGAAGCATGCATCTCCTCGATTTTACTATGTATTCAAATCAACCGGGTGGGGTATTTTTCACCCTCCGCAAGGGAGTCAATTATCTATTAATTACTGTCATTTGTCACCAACACATTAAATGGCTCGGCTGTGGAGCCCTTGAGTGCAAAGGGTTAATTTAGAACTAAAGTTTAACTAGGTAAATTTCATCATAACACATAATTTGTTTACATTGCTTCTAGGCATTTTAGCTGGATCGTTTAAATTGAGGGAAGCATGCACCTCCTAGATTTTACTATGTATTCAAATCAACCGGGTGGGGTATTTTTCACCCTCCGCAAGGGAGTCAGTTATCTATTAATAAATAAGTCATAAATAAATAAAAAAATCATGCCATGTGTTCATGGCATTCAAGAAAAGAAGTACTATAAATAAAATAAAATAAATATAGCTGGTATTATAATATCTTAAATTTAAAACAATGAAAAAAAAATACACACCTGAAAGAGTTGTGTGACATTGTGATTTGTTTTAGCAGATGTTTCCATGAATGAGACACCCCAAATTTGGGCTTGAGTCTGACCTTCAGTTGCGGATACTTCTCGAATCTCTGGACTCTCATCACATTTGTTACCAGCCAACATTACTGGAATATTTGGTAGCTCGGTCCCTTTTATTTCTTTTATTGTCTGCCATATTGGCTTGAGCTCCTCTAACGATTGTCGACTGCTTACTGAATAGACTAAAATGAATGCATGACCCTGTAATTGAAGAAAAGTTGATTAAAAAAATGTGTATGCCAAATTTAATGATAATGGGTTGAGTAGTTAAGAGACTAAAAGCATAACAAACAAACACACATCTGCATTTATAATGTTAGGATAGAATAAATGTTACAACAATGTACGTTACAAAATCAATAAACTTACCTTGCTTATTGACAGTCTTTGCATTGCAGGAAATTGATGTGAGCCTGTTGTGTCAGTTATTTGTAGTGTGCATATTGTTTTGTTACTACTAATCACCTGGAGTAAACACAAAATTATTTATGCAAAGAATTAATTAGTCAAATCTATTAAAAATCACTATTGTATTATGTACATTGGAATAGTATACTCATCAAATTATAATTATCGTACATTACAGTAAAAAGTAATCATTACATGATCATCAACCAATTTTTCAAGGTCTTGTTTAGAATCCTTGTCTCAAAAGGAGAAATATTTTTCATGGAATAAACTTTACCGACGTAATTTTTATACTTTAGTAATATATAATAAGCATGTAATTATGAAAGTCTGAAATGCATATCAAGAAGAATGTCGATATAGTTATAACAAACATAATGAATTATTGAACCTGTCTGTATGTGTCTTCTATCGTAGGTATGTAAGATTCTCTAAATGTCCCTTTTACAAAACGCAGCACAAGAGAACTTTTCCCAACACCACCTGCACCAAAAACTACTACACGGTAATCATTACTTTGTTCCGGCATAACTTGTTCTTGAAAATAAATATACAAAAACCAATTCAAAGCGCTACGATATCGGCAATATCAGATTTTTTCAAGATTAAAGCATTTTACTGATAAATTATAGTTAGAGTTCAACTTAGGGATAAAGATGAGAATTATCAATATTGTGTGTAATCGTAGCCTAATTCAAACCAAAGAGTATGTAAGTACATATATTCAAACAACATTCTTGACAAATGACAATTTCCTTTGATTTACAACGCCCCTATACTACTTGGTCCTTGAATTACAGAATAGTGTAAAAGGAGATATTGATTTTCAAACATCTAAAAAAATGGTTTAAAGTCATCAACATAGAAAAAAATATCGCGATTAAAAACTATGCGTAAAATTTAACAAAGCATTCAAATTATGTAATTTCATAGAAAACCCATTATTCTAAAATTTTCTAAATGTGTATTCACTTTTCTGAATAATTTTTTGGGTCTAATGTTGGTAACACTGGATTCTTTTTTTTTTTTGAACTGACTAAGCTATTGGCCTGACAGGCCTTTACAGCCATAATTACAAAGTCACTAGAGTCATTTTTATTCTTCATCATTGCATATTATAATACAAAATTCTCTGACATGGCTGCCTCTCCGTCTGTTCGCGATAAACTCAAAAACTACTGAACGAATTTTCATGCGGTTTTCATCAGTAGAGAAAGTGAGTCATGAGGAAGATTTTGGTATGTGTCCTGGTTTTGTGTAAATAGACAAATACAATGATAATTGTGGAAAATGTCGGATAAAGTCAAACCGTTTTTGTGTGTGATTCATAATTGGACACGTTAGATGGCGCTGCGGTCTGATTCTAGGATTTTTTTATTACCAGGGCTGGATAATCACCACCGGGCCCGCAAGTTATATATAATATTTGGTTTTTACCTACACACATTATATGGTTTTTTGGCGGGAGTTTAATCTGTCATGTAGTTGTTTTTTTAAATGTTTTAGTTCTAGTCTTGCGTTAATCCTTTTTTATACCAACTAGCTGTGTCTGCGACTCCGCTCACGTGAACTACAAAATTATTATTCAAGCTAATTACTAAAACATTTGCCTATTATCCATCAAATAACAATCGAAAGTAATACGATACCGTAGATCTAATATTGTTGACCTAATGTTAAACTACTGTTTAATTATTGTTGTTCAATGTATTATCAAGATTATTTAGTTTGCATTGTCAAGTAAAAATGGTCACTGTAATTTAAATGTCAACGTTTATTTTTTTAATATAATTGTTATTATACACAGTTGCCTGTTTTATTATATACTTATATTGGTTATTACATTATTTCGGTGTAATTTTGCAACTGAGCCTTCCGTAATTTTGTGTCGGTTTTTATTAAATTCGTGCCCTATTTGAGCTTGATTGGTTAAAATTCAGTAACGTTCTTACTGAATGTAAGATATAATAATGTTCAATATCCCAACTTGAAAAATATTTGACACCCATGCCAAATTTCATCCATTTCAAGTTTTATTTTCACGCCAAAAAGTAGCCTAAGTAGATTTCTAAGATCCGATGTATCTCTATAACAAAATTCATCAAATTTGGTTTAGCGGTTGAGATATGAAAAAGTAACAGACGGAGCGTTTATAATATCTTAGTATGAATCTGGCGTAATATAGCTTGATTACTGTGCATAAGTGAAGTATATGGTAAATAATTTCATAAAGCATACATACTCAGATTTTACAAAATCTCCCCGGAAAGTTCTAGCAAGCGTCCACTAACTTGTTGGAACACTTAAGCCTTCATAAAATATTTTGTAATAATAACTTATTATAATGGTAAATGGTAATCAATAAGGTAATAAAGACGACATTTTTTTTAGGCGTGACTAGGAGGTAATTGGACGACGATGCAACGGAAGTCCGTTTCAGCAATATGACGTCACGTTTCTGTACCATCCGGTTTTTGAACGGTTTATAAACATATCAATCAAAAATTTATGAAAAAAAAATAAAAAAATGTTAAATTGAATAATAATAAAAATCATACAATAGAATTAATTACGTATAATTATATGAGCGTGCGACCGTTCTGCCATCTGGTTTCCGTGTAAGTAAGTAAGAAATTAAATCAAAGCTTCATTATCTGTAGTGCTATCTAGGAGCTAACTTGGAACTTAAATAACACAGGAAATATAATTAGCAACTCTTTGTTATAAAGCAAATAAAATATAGAAAAGTACAAACAGGTTACTATCATAAGTAAAGAATTAAATTAAAATAGAAGTTTTGGTTATGTTTACGCCAAAGAAGTTTTACTTCAATCGCAAGCGACGGTTACACGCACTTATTTTTTTTCATACAGTGACACTCCTATTTCTGAAGTACTTCGATTGTAGTTTATTTGTTCAATAGCGTTATCGGTTCGATAACTTGTCGATTTGCGTTGCCGTACACATAATCATACGATAAATGTCACTAAAACTCAACAGGCCATTTCACAGTTTATCTTATGGATAACTTAGTTGAGTAAATAACTATTGGTAATTTAACCGAGTTTCTCAGAAACCGGGCATTAGTCAATCGCATTCAGTTGCAAGATATTGAGCGTTTGACAGGTGTAAATATGATGAGTAACGTAAAACTACAACTACAGCGACTTTAAAAACGTCTAAACTCCAATAGTTTGACCATACGGTCAGATGCTATATTATGGTTTAGCATTTTTCATATCATTTTATGTGTAATTTTAGGTAATGTTACTGGCAATATCTACATATGTCTAAGTCTCTTTGGCTTAAAAGACTTGTATCCAGTGGTCGTACTAAATTAATAAAAATCTAAGTCTCTCTAAAAATTACAAATGGCTTCCGTTTTCAATTCACTTCATGGTTTCTCCAATTAATTTTGTTGGCATGGTTTACTAGTAAGGTTCGTGTTTTGTTTCTTCTTTTGGAGTTATAATGTACGTAAAAGAATATTCAAATGTTTTTATTTTATCTTGTACCTTTATAATTTCAATATTATGTATCATGTATTGTATTTTACTTCTAGCCTTACCTAAATGCCGGTTTCGGTATTTTTAGGAAATTCGTCAAATATCATTATTACATATTTCCTACATGTGTAATTCTTTAGGTTTCAGTCGGCTCAAAGTGGCTTTTCTACAAATCTGTAAATTTTCCGGAAGTTGTTATTAAGAAATTAGGTGTGCATTTAATTCTTTATGTACCTTCAATTATTTTTATTTTTCAGACCTTGAAGTTGAAGTGGCTAACGTATTCGACATAATAGAAAAGCATTCAATATCCAATTATGGGTATACAAGAATTACAATTGGTCTTGGAAAATGAAGGAGTAGGAGTAGATTTATTCAGAATCGCTAGAAATCACGCTGGCGGCTTTCGCTTGGTTCTTGACGCTGAAGGATGTTTGGATCGGTTATATGGTGGATACTTTTCAGGTAAATATGCAGTGTCAAAAATATTCTAAAAGCATACTTAGTATCAATAACACAGCTTAGTGACTTGTAAATTTTTTAGAGTAACTTAGTAATGTGCAACAAATTGTCCTAGTTTATCTTATTAACTTAGTAAATGTAATGCGGTGCAGTGTCGTTTACAGTGATGCTATGTAGTGAATATCGAAAAATTCATGGTAATAAAAAATGTTGATAATAGTAATATACAATTATAAAAATGTAACTATGGGGCAAAGGTTTCTCTTGGAAGAAGACTTGCTTAATTATCTATAATGTTTTTTATTGTAGCTTGGCAAAATGAGTGCATAATGTGTGATGGTAAGCACAGTACAATCCAAAACCAATGGTAACCACTGAGAGACGCACAATCTATCACTGGTTGCCGGTGTCATGCCGGCCTGCATAGTGTCTCTTCATGATTCGCTTGAAGGACGTGTCATAGGAAAGAAAATGGTGGTGATTTGAAATAGAACTCTACAGTTCTGAATTTTCCCAGTATATGATAATAGTATAGGATTGATTTTCAATTATTTGAGTTTCCTCACTATTGTTTTTCTTCGCAATCAGTTTGTATATGTATCTATATAATGTCTATGTGGAATTTCTGGAAATTTTAATAATATATGATGAGACTTGAACTTATAGATATTCTATCAATATTGCACTAGTGTCACCATGATTACTAGTACATTATACTATTTTCAAATCATTCAGAACATTGAAATTTACTGTAATAGTTAAGTAATATGTATTTTTTTTGTAAAGGGCGTTTAAAACAATAAAAATGTATTAGTTTTAGTCAATTGAAATGGCATCCATAATGCACTTATTTTTGGATGTATATATCATTTTTTGAAATGTTTATTTGAATAATCACTATATAAGTGGATTTTATGACGTAATGTTCCACATAGCCTAATTTTTATATCATTAAAGAACAAGTTAAACAAGAATTAAATAATGTAAAATTCAATCTGGGAAAATCATTCTTTCTAAATATTCAAAAGTCATCTTATTATAAAATTGCTAAGGTAAATAAATATGATTTTTATTATGATGATTTTTTATTTTATTAGGTTATCCAATAACATATACATCAGATAATCTTAAACAAAGTTATCTTAGTATTCTATATAAGAGATACATAAATAATGTATACTATTTATAGGCATACAGAATCCTTCAAACTGGGTTTTATGTAAAATAAATAAAGATGTACAATAGAAGTTACAGGGAAACAAGTAAAGTTAAAATAAAATTTTGTGCTTAAAAAATATGCAATAATGTTCACAGGTTTGAAATTTTAATAAGATAAAATTACAAACCCTTGCAATATATCTCATATGGCCTAACATGAGTTTTTAGTGTTAAGACTGCAAAAAATTGTTTGGCTACCCTACTTGTAGTTAGTAACATCTACCCGAAAAAAAAACTTTTGAAAAAAGGTACAGTGCTATTAAGTCTATTTAGAAGTAACATGTTGGGAAGTATTTATAATAAAAAAATAAGTATTTATAAAATTAGTAATGTAAATTGCTGATAATTCTGTTTAGATTGGGCATGTGGAGGACAATGGGCCCGTTGTGTGCAGTTTTTAACAACTCTGGCCCAAGCTCTAGCTGAACATCAAGTGTCTTTGTGTGTGTGTTTCAATGGTGCCCATCCCACACCACCTGCATTGCCTCAACATTGGATACAAACTCAAGCCACTTACAGACAGAGAGTTAATTCTGTAAGTACTATATTAAATACATGTACAGTGGACCCCTGGTAATCTGGCCCCTGTCTAATCAGGATGATAATTACAGGATGATTACAATCTGACATGTTTATTGTTACATATTGAATTTTTTTTTGATAATCTTCAATAGTGTAAATAATGCATGATTGAATAGGTAACAACTTGAATGATTCATATTTTTGTGTTTTATTAATTGTTTTTGATTATTTTAGTACATATGTACACTTATTTGTACACAATTATTTCCTAATATAAAGAGCTTTCGATACAATAGAGCATGAAAATATCTGGCAGGCACTCAAAAACCATGAATACTTCAGAATACTAAAAAGTATCTACGATAATAGCAAGGTTAAAATCAAACTAGAGAAGGAAGGCAAATTTATTATAATTGGAAGAGGTGTACGTCATGGCGATCCGCAATCGCCGAAACTCTTCACAGCAGTTCTGGAAGAAGTCTTTCGTCAATTAGAGTGGGAGAAATGTGGACTATCCATTAATGGTGAAAACCTGTCACATCTCAGATTTGTGGATGATTTATTAATCCTCTCATCATCGAAACGACGGTCTGCAGGTGATGTTAAGAGATCTGGCTAGAGAGAGTGGTAAGGTGGGATTGATCATGAATACATCAAAGACCAAGGCTATGACCAATGGTAAAGAAGAGCCAATTGTGGTCAATAATAACCCAATTCATTATGTCAACAAATACACCTACCTAGGCCAGATAATCTCTCCTGTAGATATAACCTCAAAAGAAATTGACCGATGCATTGGAAATGACTGGAAACGATTCTGGAGCCTAAAAGAAATAATATAAAATAAAGATATTAACATAAACATCAAAGGTAAACTATTTTATATCACCATACTACCCATACTGACCTAGGGTTGCCAAACTCGGGCACTCACAAAGGCACACATAAAAAAGTTAGAAACTTGTCAATACTCGATGGAAAGAAGTATGAAAAGACTATCCATTAGAATAAGAATTGTTACCATAGAGAAACACATGAAACAAAAAATGTCACAACAACAATAAAAAAGTTAAAATGGAAATGCCATTCAATTAGAGGAAAGGAGAAATGGTTGAAATCAATGATGGTTCATAAGTCATAAGAAGAGATAAAAAGGCAGACTACTTAGAAGATGTGTGAACGGTGTTAAAACCATAGCAGGAGCCACCCGGGCGAGAATGGCTAAGGATAGAGAAGAATGGAAAAGGTTGGAGGAGGCCTTTGCCAATAAGAGGCATACTGACAGGGTTGTTGATGCATGATAGTTTAGTGTAAGATAAATAATAAATATATATAAGTAAAAGTGTTACATATAGATAAATTTTTATAGATACTGTAATCAAACTGTGTGAAATAAAGGCTATTATTAATATTATAGTTAAAATGTATGTTACATAGAGATTGTTTGTGGTGTAACTATATTAAAGAAAGTTAAAAAATATCATCAGACACACTTATCTTACACACTTATCTCACACTTACACAGATCACATTTAGACATGGTTTACAACACAGAATAAACTCTCAAACAAAACACCAAACATGATTTATCTGCGATTTAGTGTTGAATTTGGGGCAAGTATTGGAATTGTAAGCTTTGAACTCAAATTGATGTTAAATGGTGAAAAATAGAAAATGTAAAAGTAGATTTTGGTTATTGGAAAATATCTCGAAATCATTCATGGGATGAACTACGGTGCTACATCTATTGCTCTAGTGAATTAAAAAAAAATTAAATTTGGTGGTCTCCATTATAATGGATCTCATTCTACTAGTCCCTTTGACTGTTAGATATAATTAAGTTAATATTTAATATTTTCTTCAAGGTGCTTCGTCACATTGTTACTAAAGGAACTCCACCACCTAAGGTATGGTGGGTTCCACCATCTGGACTACACTCCTGTCTTAGAACTGCTCTTAGATACCTAAATATACCAATTGTGAGTACATTTTACAAAAGATGAAATATATAATTTGGTTGTTTAGAACATAAATTTTCATATACATAATTGTATTTCTTTAGATGGTGTCTTCTGATGACCATTGTCAGGAAGTAGTTGGATTATGTAGAGAAAAAAATTATGCTGGGCTTGTGGGATGCTCCGGGGAATACTTAGTTTTTCAACCTCCACGTTATTTTAGCTCATCACAATTGAAACTTACATACCGGGTAAGATATTTTATGTACATTTATGGACATCAGATGTCTTGTAAATAGTTTTTTTACATGTTACTTAGTTCACCAAAATTGTTTTTATTTCACTGAAGCTACTATTGGTATCAGCATGAATGGATCGGCTCGCGCGGGGTAGTACCACCCACTCACAGAAAACCGACGTGAAGTAACAGTGTTTGCATTGTTGCCTTTAGTTCGGTCAGTGAGAGCGCCGTTACCCACCTACCCTCCCCCTCCCTTCCTCTCCAACCACTCCCCCAAACAGGCTGGCAACGCACTTTACGACTCCCTTAGTTTTGCAAGTGTCTATGGACGGTGATGATCACTTAACATCAGGTGACCCACCTGTTCGTTTGCCTCTTATGATATAAAAACTATTTCTTAATTGATATGTACCAAAGTTACGCTATATGTATATTTGTGGGAATTATACAATAACTCGGTCTGAACACAAATTAATTATCTTATTTTTGGATGACACTTTTTAATCCGTCTCCTTCGTTTATGACACTATCTGCCACAGACAGTGAGCACACTCTGTATCTAAATGACATTGGCGTAATTGTATACTGCTTATACACAGCGCTATAAATTAAAGAAGAAGATGCTGTTAGTTATTTATGATAGATTTCCCTGAACTCCCACATGAGTCAAATAAAATGTCTCAAAAGTTATTTTTCAACAAAAATAAATTTTTAATTATCAAAGTTTTTTTATGTTCTGGTGGTAAATTATACCTCTACCATATTTCATTAAAACACTATTCATATATTGTGTGGACTTATTTCCTAAACTAGGCTAGAAATATTTTATTAGTTTTGTATAAATATTCTTTGAAGGTTTAAATCAATAATAAATAACATGAGAAACAATGATTAATAAGTGATAAAGTCAATATTGTTGCATTTTTAATACTGTATAAAAAATCACAATATAATTGATAAAGAAATACAGGAAAATGACAAAAATATAATTATGTTATTTTGCCAGTAAAAGGAAAATATATTTTCACAATGTTATAAAAAATATATACATTTTCCTATGTAATAAGTAGTTTAAATGTAATATTATTTTTACTATTTTATCACGTTTCAATGAAATAATTTAACTAAGTCATTGCATTTAAAAATGTGCCAAATCCAATTTTAATCCTTCATATAACATGTCTAATTTTTTTTATATTTCCAGTTTTTATACACCGAGAATGACGTCTTTAGTTTTTTTTATGATCCTCATAAGTTGAATAATAATAGATCGCGAAAAATAACGTAAAATGTTAGGTACTGCTAAAATTGGATTTAAATTATGTTGAAATGTAAAGAGTCGAGTATTCTCACTTTTAATAAAACATTTCCTTTTGAATTGTTTATGTTACAAATTATAAAACAATAATACATGCTTGTTATGGTAAAACTTTTAGTCATCCTTGGAAACAAAGGAGTATATGGTCCATGAGTTAGCCCGCGTGTTGGATGTGCCACAGGACCGACTTTGTTTGATGGCAGCTTTGCTTGGAGGCACAATTATATCTGAATCAAGCCTCACAGATTTCTATAAGCGTTTGGGTATCTCTCAGAAAAAGGTAAAACTAATTATTTGTTAATATTTTGTTATGTTTTTAAGTGAACTTTATAGAAGTGAAAACTTCTTTAGGCGCCTTGAGCACTTTTTTTGTTAATCAATGGAACTCGAGTCATCGTCACCGAACGCTTTCCATGAGCTAAATGTATACTGTATATATAGGTACATAGACATACCTCTGTGCGTTATTAGTATATATTATCTTTACAAAAATTATAAAACAACTTCCGTCGGGCTTGCTAGTATATAATATTTCAATTCACAAATTATAAAATCGAAATAATTCACAGTATAATTAATTTAATAATTCAAAACAGAACACAGTTATTCTATTGTATTAAGTCTTCATTTCTGTCGGCAATCCTTATATCTTGATTTTTCTTATACTTAATTTCTTATTATTACAGCAACAAGTGTCATCTGACAGTGTAATAAAAACTGTAAGTCAGTATGTTCGTGAGTTACCGTCTTCTGATGTGGACGCTGCGTGCATTGATATATTCGGCGATCTAAATGATCTGCGTGCTGCTAAACTCAAACAAGCTGTACAATATTATTTGAACGGTACTAAGGATGGATTTTTAAAATATAGAACTGCATCTGGTAAGATTTATGATTCAATGTAATTTTTGTAATTTTGATTATCTATATATCAATACGTGAAGCGAAAACTTTGTACCCCTTTTCAAGCGCATTACGTAAACGGATGAACGTGAAATTTGGCATAGTTAAAGTTTATATGGAGGAGAAGTGCATAAAGCTATTTTTTTAAATATAAAATACATTAAAAAAACATTAGATTAATTAAAATATATATTACAGACACTGCTGCTTGAATGACACACACATGTGTAAATGAACAAGACGTTACGCCATCCGTCATTTTACTCTTACGTTCCAATTACCTTTTTTCATTGTACATTCAATATTTTTAACATGACTAACGTTCCATATCTTACATGCCCTTTGAAATTAACTGGTTAAATTATACTAATATAATATGTAAATTCATAATATACATTAATAATTCATTGATAAATAATTAACTTTTTAGTAAATTTATGAAACCACTGTAATAATTATTATTCTCTTTGGTCTTATTGAATGTAAAAATGAATTATGGTCGAATTTCGACTTCACTAGTTAATGGCTATAACCATTTGAATATTTCTAGGGCGTCGTCCGAAAAGTAATAAAAAGAACCAAAAAGTTGATGTCAGTCCGCAGACAATTGCCTCTGATCTAGACACTTCAAAGCTGGCAACAGAGTCATTGGAACAAGAGGTTTACATTTTTTTTAACACATTGCATGTTATTGCTACAGTCATCCACGCCTTTTAGATAATCATCAAACCATTGGTATCTATTGAAAATTGTCATCTTCGCATGATTCAATTCTAAATTTATTTGAAAGTTTGTCTAAGTGCCAAGTGACCCCAAATTAATTATGTTAATTTGTTTTTTAAGAGGAAACGCGGTCTGCCAGTTATTTGAATAGGTTAAAACGAAAGTATTGCTGTCCCATTCTGTCTAAACGATCACATAAAGTAGGAGAGAGACAACTGTAATTCAGACTCATTACGACTAATAAAATTATAATTTTGTATTCCTCTGTTTCATCCTCTAAAACGGAACTGACATAAGTTTGCATATATATGTATAAAAAAAAAATTGGGCCATGTTTGTCTGTTAGGTTTTATTTATTATATAGATCAAATTTGTTTGCTGAATTATTGAAAACTGCTATTATTGGACAATTTTAGTACTTTTAGAAGGTGTTCTAATATTTGGGTTATGGAGATAATAAAAACATAGGAACAAGACATTGATAGATATCAATTGCATGGTATAAACATATTTATTATAGTTACTGTCAAGGGATTAAACAGAGGAATATATTTGTATGGACTAACATAACCGGCATTTCCTCTTAATATGTTAATTTTTTACTTCATGTTCCTTTTTCCTCATTTTTTTTCTACCTTTTTTTTATTTTTACACTGAGCACTTCAGATAGGTGAAAAACTAAATGAATTACAGCAAAAAGGCTTGGAAGATTACAAATTAGCTACAGCCAATGCATCAATGAATGCGGACTTTGGTATGGAGGATAAAGGCTTTGACATCAATCACGGTTTAGCGGCGATGTCTCTCGAAGCGGCTGATGCGGAGAAACCACAAATTCCGGCTAAAGAGGTGTGAATGTGATTATTTTCAAAAAAAGATCACTTAAAAAACATACCGACTTCTTTAAAAATCAATAATAATCACTTTTGTTACATGTATAACAATGGGACCTTAATCTACCTATATCAAAAATGAGTAATTACGTAAAAATTACTGAATAAGATTACGACCAATTTTTAAAAGTTAAAACATACCCTGTCTAAAAAAAATAGCTTTACTTAATATTCAATTATTAAAAGTGTAAACTAACCTTTAATTTTATAATCAAGACGCGTACATCTAGTTGTCTATCTGTATCTGTTTGTTTTCTTGCTATGAAGACGTGGGGTAAGCGGTGTGGTGGGCGTGTTTTTTCTTCTTTTTATGAACATAAAACATTGTAAAGACAATGAACTACGCTGAATAAGCCACGGTTATCAGCTAGTATTTTATTAACTAATTTTATCTCATAAGTGTGTAGTTTTTGAAAAAAAAACGCATATAAAAACCTAATAAGAAAAATTAAGTACCGTTTTGTTTTAAGTTTTTTATTTAATGTTTTTATTTTATTGAAAGAGATCCATCTTACAGAAGCTTTAACTTAAACATACAATATTGCTAAAGAACCACATATCCAGTGCCTGAACTAGGCCATATTTGTTAAAACAGATTAACCTGTTAACAATAACGTATTATATCTTTTATAAATACATTATAAGGATTTAATTCTGTAATAATAATTGATCTGGAAGATCTGTGCCTTAAATGTTATCAAATAATTATAATTAATAATTATGCGAATAATGTAATGATGAAGAACTGTACCAAATAATACGTTATTATTAATATAACTTAATTACTTTCTAGAACTTTGTTATCATAAGCGATATTATCCATAATAGTGCTGTTTTAATTTTCATTAAAATCAATTTCCAGTTTCATATTTGGCCACTTATATATTACTTTTGAACTTAAGTGAACTGATTTTAATAAAAGCAAGACTAAATGTTACCCGCAGATAGGCTTTATGATTTCTTTGAAGAGGTTTTATCATGAACACAGTATTTTACCAGTGATGCGGCTTCATACAAACAGACACACACACAGAGGTTTCTAAAATTGATTGAAATGTATTTTTTTACACATTCCTAGACACCTTCAACAAATTTTTTTTACAAAAATTTTAATCTTTTCATTTAAATTCTTATTATAATTATAGATTATACTTAACAGTATTATATATGCTAATGAGAGGTTGTTTTGCTTTCCCACTTTAACTACTCAACTGATCATCAGGAAATTTTGTATACGCGTTGAGAAAAGGATCCAGTGATATGTCGAATTTAACGCGAACATTATTATTACTCGTTTATGTAATTTAAACACATGTTTGGTTGCTGACTTTGCATACATATAATGACTTTCAACAATGATTACTTTTAAAGGCTCGTCAGAGTACTAAATCCAACCAAAGTGATGATAACTGCCCTCCCGCGCCATCGGAAGTACTACGCACGTGTGCGGAACGGCACACCCGCGGCCTCATGCACCCGCACATGCTGTCTATACTCTCGCACCGGCAGATCACTCTCCCCGTGATGATGGAAGATGACAATCATCGCGAGATACCTTCAATACATCACTTCTTTAGACCGATCAGACAGAATGTCTATGCTATTCTCTACAACATGCATCATCATCGCTTTATGGCACAGAAAGCTAGAGGTATATTTTCTTAATTGTTTTTTATTTTAATTCAGCAAAATGACAGCACTATGCCTGATGGTAAGCCTAGTACAATCCAAAAACAATGGCGGCCACCGAGTGACACACTAGCCATCGCCGGTCGCCGCTGCCATGCCGGCCTGTTAAAAGCTGGGTAGGCAAAGGCTGATCCCGAAACGCGACCCGCAGAAGCGAATCTCTATTACGGGTTTTTTCGCCATATACATAGGCAAAGATAGAATTAAATTAAAGAAACATTTTTCTGTGTGTGTACGGAGTTTCTTTCTTCTTTGATAGTTATTAACAAAGAATAAAAAAAAAAATCATACGGTTAACGAGGCTGACTTATTAATCTCTATTGGTCAAATTTTGCGCCCCGTACGTTTACGACCTACATTTGACACTGTGCTTTAACATAGGTGCGCAGAGGCTTGTGTATAATTGTTGTATTTTTCTAGATATTTAAGTCAAATATTAAAGGACCTATTTTTTAATTGATGTAAAACGAGAATCGAGTGCAGAGTGTCCTCCATAAATATTGCTACTGTCTAAACATTCAGTCAATTGTTGAATGTATATAAACGCATCACTTCAGAATAGCTGGACCTATTCGGCAAAAATTTTTTTGTCGTGTTTGTAATTGTCAAACTTTGAGGTTCACTGTTTACTCTTGTTAGTGTATAGATATTTGTATAGTTTGATTTATGGACATTGTTTAATGTTTTGGATATAAATAGGAAAAGATAGAATTAAATTAAAGAAACATTTATCTGTGTGTGTGTACAGAGTTTCTTTATTCTTTGACAAACAAAGTTATTGACAAAGTATAAAAAAATATTTAAAAAAATTTTATCATACTGTTAACGAGTCTGACTTTTACTTATTAATCTCTATTGGTCAAATTTTGCGCCCCGTACGTTTACGACCTACATACAATAGGTGTATAATATAAATAATAATATCCATATATAGTAGAATATCCGTAAGTTAAAAACCAAAGGAAACAAAATAATGTATAGAGTTTTTAATTTATTAAGATAGTTTATATGTTAGAGTGTGATTGATAAATTAATATACAGTTCCTATTTTTAGCCGAATGCGCCAGAAGAAATGGTAAAATAAAGTATATACACGTTACATAAAAATAAAGCTTTATTTAAAAGTCTACTGCAAAAAGTCTGTTTTTTGTTTTAAACAGTTCGCGGTTTCTAAATCGATTTGATTTTCTTTATTTGATGACTTTTAGTTTATAAGGCAAATTTTACGATCAAAAAGAATACGATTAAAGTTGTTGACAATTTAATTTGCTACAAATAATGTCTTATAAAGTTTTCTGTAAGGTTGCTAGTTTACGAGATACAGAGCGAAAACCCTATGAACCCCTTTTTCCAAGATGGCGGACAAGGGTGGCGTCCCCACAGACTTAAAATTTAAGCTTATACTAACCTCACCCTACACATAAAAAAATTCGTCCTCTAAAAACGCATTCCTAAATGCAACTTTTTAATGGACTAATAAATTTCGAGATTTTTTTGTTTTGTACAATAATTCAAAATGACTCATTGGCTGGCAGTTTATGTTATAGAGCTCGTCGAAACATTTCTTTAAGCAACTGAGGGCTGATACTGAAATTATTAATTTAAGTTATGGGGCGTTCGTATTTTAAGTAATAGAGGTTTTTATTTTATTTATGGAAATTTTTATTTTATCGAAGTTTGAGTTGTCGAGGTTCTACTGTATTAACGTGTGAAGTTGTGGCACTTATTATGGTCGAATTTCGACCTCTGGACGGCTAACGGTAACTATAGATCTCAGTAAGTTAAGTTTAACTTAACTTTTATTATTTATAGCTGTGCACGTGATTTCTTCCACGTGGAACCTTACGTAAATAATAGTGATTAATAATGTCATCTGAATGTATTAAGTCCATTTCCTTATCTACTTTTGTCCCGTACTTAAGTCGCGTCGTCATTAAAATTATAAGTAATAAACTTTGATAGACCAAACCGATTTTAATGAAACAAGGACAAATGAATGCAGTATTCTAGCAATAATGCGTGTTCAAAGAAACAGACCGACAGACATTTAAAAAAAATATTGGAATGCATTTTATTACCTATTCCTACAAATATGCAACATTTTTTTTTACTACTTCTTTAATGTATAGAAGATAGTATTTACTCAGTACTACTTCTTGCTGTGAAATTTATGAAAAGAGAATTCCTAGTTCCATGGAAGATAGTATTTACTCAGTATTACTTCTTGCTGTGAAATTTATTAAAAGAGAATTCCTAGTTCCATGCTATGTTCAATTTAATGTATTATATTATTGGATTCACAATAATAAAATATCCAATTAGTACAGTTATAGGTTGGTCACCTAAAGTGATTATTATATATTTCTCACAATTCCATTGTATTTATATTGTTTTAGACGAAAGTTCATCAAGTTCGAGCTCAAATAATGACAGACCTTGCACAGTTCAAGTAGCGGAGTGGATCTACTCTCGCATTAATCCTGGAAAAAGTGCTGAAATGGTACCAGGAGTTGTGCTGGATTGGCCGGTACCGACAGTGCAGAGGCTCTGGTTTGGGTGAGCTTATTATTTTTGTAGCTTCTTATAATTTGCTTACTTCTACAACTAAGACTAAGTTGCGTAAAAATTGCGGTTATTGTATTGATTAAAGTTAGCTATAACAATTACTGGAGTTACTGACAGCAAGATTTACCAAAACTCATTGCACTGTCACACATTTTGTGATAATTAAAGTCGCTACTTCAATTATTAAAGTATAATAATTAAAGTAATTAGTCCTTAAAATCGAAAAGAGTAATATTTATTACTTGGTAAATGTTCATATTGTGTTTAAAAAATAGTATTCATTTAAATCTAAAGAAAAGATACAACATACCAATGAATAATAGCTATTAAGTTTGTCAGACAAATAATAAAAAAAAACAAAATCCCATTATATGCTTTGGTTACTATTTCTAAACAGAAAATAATAACGTAGGCCTAAGTTCGGTCCTTATGTGTCCAACTGATAATTAGCTCAATAACATTTACAAAGTGTAATTGCACCAAATACATATATTTATTTATATAGGAGCATTTTGTAAACTTGTGTCAATTATATATTTTTTCTTTTATTCTATTTTAAATATAGACGGCATTAAGGAATTTTTTTTATATTTAAAAAATTAAAATGTTTACAGAAATGCACATGATGACAAATCCCGTAGAATGAGAGCATTTCTTTCATGTTTGAGATCTGATACACCTCTTATGCTTAACACATCTTATGTACCACAACATCTGCTCATTCTTGCCACTGTTCTGAGGTGAGTTCAAATTTCAGTTGCCTATTATGTTATTACACATATCCCTCAATTTACACCATACTTGTTTTGACACAATTTAAAATTGAATTGAGCACATATTGGGAGTTCATTTCGTTTTACACGGCTTTTGCTAAAGTGAAGATTCTATTATACATTCTTTTCTCAGGATCATCTCTTCGGTATTGATTGAGGAATAGGTGTATTCTTATTTGTATTAGATATGAGTGCCATTAGCAATGGCCAATAGCGGTAGCGTCGCCTTTCATAATAAAAAAACTCAAGAAGTAGAGTCTGTGACAAATGTACAGGTACCAGGTGAGAAACGCGAGTAAAGATATGAGCTACTTTACTTAAATTTGTGTGGTTGATTTTTATTGTATTTATTTTATGTTTCGCAGAATATTACATTAAAGTAGTATCAAATATCGCCATACACTTTTCGCTGACCACAACTTCTGCCAGACGTTGTGGCAACACTGTGTAAAGTACAGAGTAAATATGAATGAACTTCACTTATATTTAAATTCTTGATTTTTATATATGTTATTTAGATAACTATTACAAAATTATGTTTCATCAGTCAGATAGATTATAATGACCAAACATCCCCTCAGATATGAAAAATAGTCAGCTCTTAGTATGAGCGTCCGAGATAACTAGTCATACATAGACAATTTATTGAGATACACATGTGTACGTCATGAACTCGGGCATGTATTACGTGTCTGATAACCAATAATATAACTCAGTTTGAATAAAGGAATAAAATAAAACTCTTTCGACATAATTATGTGTATGCACGTATATTGGGTGATGTGTCTAAGAACTGAGCATATGCAGGCGTGTCGTGGATTTTATGGGCTATGATACCACATCACTTATTTGTATATCACTTCATTTTTAAATAACAAGTAACATGTTTTTGTAGATTTATCATGACATCACATATACAGATTTTAAGACGACAGGAGCTGGACGCATTCTTGGCTACGGCCTTTTCAAATGATCTCATGAATGCACTCCATTTGCAGGAAATGAATGTAAGTTTACATTTTTTTATTAGCGGACTTTACATTGTAAATACATGTCAAGTGTATTACTTTATTGTAATAATAAATTGTCCAAAACAATGTTCTAAAATTGGCAATTATTTATCCTTTACCCCTCGACTGATCTTTTGAAACCTAGAACTTAGAAGTGTTTCACTTTTGTGTCCATACTTTTAAAAGTCTTACAACAAACTTTAACTAAGGTTTCCTTTGTTGTCTATTAGTATTTGTTTTGATATTATAATTTTATATGTTAAATGTGACCATGTACTATCATTTTATTGAATATTGTTATTCTTTATACATTCATCCAGTAGATTGTTTTTATATCATAGGAGCCAAACGAACAGGTGGGTCACCCTATGTTAAGTGATCACCATCCATAGACACTAGCAACACCAGGGCAGTCGCAAGTGCGTTGCCAGAGCCTGTGTTTAGGGGAAGCCGGAAGGAGGGAGGGGTGCCTCCGACGCTTTCACTGACCGAATGAAACGCAACAGTATTCACCCAGTAGAATGTTTTTATATCATAGGAGGCAAACGAATAGGTGAGTCACCCGATGTTAAGTGATCACCACCATCCATAGACACGAGCAACACCAGGGGAGTCGCAAGTGCGTTGCCAGAGCCTGTGTTTAGGGGAAGGCGGAAGGAGGGAGGGGTGCCTCTGACGCTTTCAGTGACCGAACGAAACGCAACAGTGCATGCACTGTTACTTCACGTGGGTGTTTCTGTGAGTCGGGTGGTACTACCCCGGACGAGTCGACCCATTCATGCTGAAACCAGTAATAGGTTCAGCGTGGCTCTAACACCTATTACAGCCACCCACCTTGATGGGTAATTTATAAGGATGGTTTGCAGGTGAACGCTGTAAACCCTCGCGGCGTACAACTGGCCGCGCTGGTGATGGGCGGCGCGGAGGCGGCACTACTGGCCAACGATGCATGCGGTGCGCCCGTGCCTTGGCTCGTGGCTGCTCCGTGGCTATACTTCGATGGGAAGTTGCTGCAGCGCAATCTGCACCGTGCAAACCATTGCAAGCATCTCGCTCAACTCTGCGACAACCACCTCGATACTGTCGTGAAGGTGAAGCTCTCTTGTTCTGTTTTTATTGGTCAGTTTCACATATGAAATTGTAAAATTGTGTAATTTGTTTTTAATTAGGAGTTTCGCATGGAACATTCTAGATTTAAGTGACAGGATTATTTACTAATTAAATATTATAATTTATATATTTAATTAAAGATTATAAGTTAAATCCAAACACCAAATTCGTAAACTGCTATCTCTATGCAGTGTACACGAAAATTTTCAATCAACAACACAACACACACAACAACAATCGTAAAATTGTGTAATTTGTTTTTAATTAGGAGTTTCGCATGGAACATTCTAGATTTAAGTGATAGGATTTTTTACTAATTAAACTGATTATGCAGCACCGAAAATTTTCAATCACTGGTTCAACAACACAACATAGATCACCCTCACATACATGTACACATATGGTGAAAGGGTTTTATTTTCCAACTGGATTAGTTTAGCCTAGTTGTCAGCTGGTACACATGTCTGTTTCAC
The DNA here is from genome assembly GCA_015888305.1 of Antheraea pernyi. NCBI lineage: Eukaryota > Metazoa > Arthropoda > Insecta > Lepidoptera > Saturniidae > Antheraea > Antheraea pernyi. The sequence goes on along the minus strand of MU159391.1, from coordinate 84,981 downwards.
AAATTCTTATATATATGAATAACTAGATTAGTTTAGCTTAGACAGATTCGCGGTATTGCGTCCAAAGCGTTAACCCTAACTGAGTTTCGGTCACTCTGGCACCTTTACTCGTCTTAGTAGTCCAGTGAAGCTGTGAAGGCCGGTCGGGTGAAAAGAGTAATCAGTTTTATAATACAAAACTAAAAGATTCGTAAATTGTTTGATTTTGTAAATTTAAAATAGCGAAATAGTATTGAAAATGAAAATCCAGTTTTTTCAATATACATTTATATTGATTTTTGTTGTTACTTGATTTTGTTCAGGTGGAGCGAATGCGTAAAGCCATCTTGGAGGGTCTGGAAGTGGAGTTCGCGATGCCGCCATTGCCGCTGGTTACGGGCGTGGTCGGCGGCGCTTTGGGAGGTGCAGTAGGGAACTGGCCGCGCACTCGGGGCCGCGGCGCTCGACTCGAGATCGCCGGCGTCGTCGTGGGACAGTGGGGCGGCGGCAGTTACCCCACACGCCCACCCCGTTACCCGCAGGTAAGTCCCTTACATTTACTCTAATTCACCCCACACGCCCACCTCGTTACCCGCAGGCAAGTCTCTTACATTTACTCTAATTCACCCCACACGCCCAACTCGTTAGCCACAGGCACGTCTCTTACATTTACCCTAATTCACCCCACACGCTCACTTCGTTACCCGCAGGCAAGTTTCTTACATTTACCCTAATTCACCTCACACGCCCACCCCGTTACCCGCAGGCAAGTCTCTTACATTTACCGTAATTCATCCTACATGCCCATCTCGTCGCCTGCAGGCAAGTCTCTTACATTTACCTTAATTCACCCCCTCACACGTATTATCAGCAGGCAAGTCAAGGCAAACCCGGAATGAAATATCTTCAAGGTACACATTAAATTAATACAAGGTACACAAAGATCAGATTCTGGTCAAATACTAAAACCGGTATAGTATTTTTTTTTAAAGACAGCTGGTGAAGTTCTGAGAAGAAATTGCTGAGAGGACTAAAGTGAGTCATAGATGAATTTATTTACTCTATTTGTTGCTGCGAGATTCTATTTATGTAGAACAGTGCAGTGGCAGAAGATTTGTTTCTCTTTACCCTTTACCCAAGGAAGATGATGTGTAGGGGTATGAGAGGTATTTCCTGTGGATGAGAGTAACATCAGATCACTAGTCGGTAAACTCATCCAAAAGAGAATATAAACAATGCAAAAATTATGTTTATTCAAAGAGCCTTTTAAAAACTTAGGATTTACTAGAACTTAAATTAGGATTAAAAGTACACTCTTGAGCTTGCCTTTGCAAAATATGTAGACTCTTTTGCAAACAACTGTGCTTTCTAAAAATGTGCCTCTTTTCTGTAGGCTTGCATTTCAAAAACACGTGGGTGTTTGTTTGTTTGGTTCAATGCGCTAATCACAAGAACTACTGGTCCGATTTGAAAAATTCTGTCAGTGTTAGATAGCTAATTTATCGAGGAAGGCTGTAGGCTAGTTAGCCCAACGTAACTATTACTCGCGAACGAAGTGGCGAGCAGAAGCTAGTGAATAATATTCCGGGTCTGCACTAATCACTTTTTGGAAGAGCCACAGTGAAGGAGTGAAAGAGCCGCATACGCATACTTAGCCGACCACTGCACTAGATTTGCCGGATCGCGTGAAATTTTTGATACACAGTTTTGAAAGCTAAATTGAAAGTAAAATAAATACTGGTGTAGGTAAGCTATGTGGGGTACACGCCGACACCGCGTAATTCATACGGAGGACGCGGGGGGTGGCGCGGCTCTCGCGGAGGGCGAGTGGCGCGCGGGGGGCGCGGTCGCGGTCCAACGCGTCCCCGGCGCGATGACGAGCCCGCGAAACCCGCCACCATCGCCGTCAACGGGTCAGTCATAATCACATCTTTTGACGTGAATACGTCTTTAAATTTGCTACCATATACGGGCAATCCAAAAAAACCTAATGATAACAAAATCGGGGGATACAGCTAGGCAATAGATTCGAAAATCTATTCTCTACATCCAAAATTAAATTATACCACTGGATAGCTAAAGGTTCAAAGAATTTATTAAGTAAAATCAGGACTGTAATACATCTCACACGGTGTGGGAGGAAGCGCGGGCATTTTGAGGTCATTCTGCTGCGTTTTGAGATTTCAATTTAGTATAACTTTCGATTCGGTGAAGCTACCACGTTTGTTCAAGTTTCCATTTACAGCTCTTATCAAAGTCTATCGATTATATATAAAACTTTAGTGTAAAATCGTGACTGTGTATATAATAAGAAGTTAAAATAAAAATATCAAAAAATATATAAATGTATTTAGAAAATATCGCCCGTTACGAGACGTATTCACGTAAAACAAACGGCCGTGTCCATGACACAGCCACGCCCCATTTTTTGAAGTAAAACTTATTTTCGTACGCTTGACTTGGGGAGTTAGCGGGTTAATGCGTCCCGAAAGCGTTACGAAAACGTGTGATTCGGGCGAGGCGAACGGAAGTTGAGAGGGAGATATAACTTAGTGAAGATAACCCATAGTTAGATGGATGCCGGGGCTGCTGTATGGCATCCAAAATTTAAAATTATCCCCAGTTTTAAATGTCCCTACATATCGTATGTATTTTCAGCTGAGTCTATAACACGTTTTGAAGCGGTAGCATATGTTGAGACTCACAAGTTAAATAGAACAATATTTTTTTCTGATTGTGTAAGTAGTTTGCAGGACATTTAAAATTTCCAAAACGTTCCAAGTCCTTACAACTTTGGGCATCGGTCATTGCACCTAGGTTTATTACGATTGTGTTTATACTTTTGAAAGTCTTAGAACAAACTTTAACTTAGGTTTTCTCGGTTGTTTGTTTCGTATATGTTTTGATATTATTATGTTATATGTTAAATGTGACTATATACATGTGTTACAGGAAGACTGTGAGACCTGATGATATTAATTCTCAAGGCGAAGATAACAGCCAAAATGAGGATAATATTTCTCTGGATGCAGATGTTGATGGTAAGTGCCGTAATACAACAAAATACGATGTTGCTATAAATCGGTTTCCATGAACGCAATCGTAAACTAATATATTTTATACAAATAATACTCGCTTAAAAAATCATATTTCATTAAGTTAGTAAATATTTCTGTCACAATTTCCTTAATAATCTAGGAAGAAAATATTTTCAATCAAAAAATTATTATTTATTTATTATAACTTTACATACTATAAAAATATACTACATATACTCGACAACTGTTCTTAAATGCCTATAAAATGGCAAGTAAAAGCATAAAAGCAAAATTGGACTACAAGTTATCTCATAATTGTTCATATTTTGCATAGAAATGTTCAATTAACGTCAATTATTTTCTCACGCTTTAATTAAAATACAAACGATCATAAACAATAGTATCAAGGATGCAAAAGCTATTTGAATAATATGCATTTGAGATAAACTTTACATGTTAAGCAATTAACCTTTCATTTATAAACATATTGACATCAAGCCGTCAAAGAATTATAATTTGATCTTTATTGGACCAATCACAAGATACTAAATTAAATTAATCCAATAAGTAGCATACGTTTTAATGTACTTTTAACAGGAACATTATCACAGAAAACAAAGACTGGCAAAAATGTGAGGAAGAATTTGGGAAAAGGGAAAAAGAAAGTTTCTAATCAAAAATCTGATGCAGCTCAGGAGACAAATGGACCCTTCGATAAAAATAAGGTAATATAATAGATAAAATGAATAAAAAAAGTTTACATACATTACATACTGATAACTTATTTGTTGTATGCTCTTTTGTGTTGTTATAAATAAATAAACTATCTTCACATCAACCCTTTAGTTTAGGCATTATACATTTGATGGCTATTTATTTTGCAAGTTGGGTAAAAGATACGGTAGAAAAAGATAGTTTTTAGTTAGATGGATAATTTCGTTTCAGAGAATAAGGTAATATTTTACGTTTACAATAACTTTTAGGTGGCATTTGATAGCTGTTTCCAGGAGACAAATGGACCCTTCGATAAAAATATGGTAATATAATAGATAAAATGAATAAAAACAATTTACATACATTACATACTGATACATTAAGCAGCTCTTTTGTACTGTTATATATAAATAAACTATGTTCAGGCATTTAGTTTAGGCATTATACATTTGATAGCTATTTATTTTGCAAGTTGGGTAAAAGATACGGTCGAAAAGGATGATATTTTTTAGTTAGATAATTTAATTTAAGAAAATTAAGTAATATTTACAATAACTTTTAGGTGGCATTTGATAGCTGTTTTATTTTGCAAGTTGAGTAAAAGATACGGTCGAAAAAGATAATAGCTTTTAGTTGGATAATTTCGTTTCAGAGAATGAAGTAATATTTACATTTACAATAACTTTTAGGTGGCGGAACAATGTCATAATTCTGAAAACGATCACATCGGTCAAGGTGACGCACCAGTTGCTAATTAAAAATTTTTTTTTTTTCACCCAAAGGTAACATGTAGTACTATAGTTTTATTATTCGTAATTTTATTCCAGTGCACTTTTTTCATCTTATTTTGAACTATTAATTATAGGTGGTAACTTTACAGATATTTAGGAAAGGTTCACAATTTTCTATACAATGCAGTGTATACATAATACAGTTTGATTAAACTTTGTTTGCCAAAGCCATTAAAAAATAATGATTTGTTATTAAAATGTTAAATAATCATTCAATATAAAGAAAATTGATTTTAGAAGTATTGTTTGAATAACCCTTTGCTATAATAGTGTAAATTCGGTGATAAATGTATTGTTTAAAAATTTGTATTCTGCTATAAAAAAAAAATAATTTCGCCAAGAACTAAAAAAAGCATAATTAGTTTATGAATAAATGAAAATGTCTTTAAAAATAGAATAAGTAGTGTTATCGTCTACGTCCGATAACGCTACGACACATCCGTGAAGCGAGACTACAACGCTATCGGAACATTAATACTAACGCCACTATATTAGAGATAATCAATTCTATACATAAATAAGAACAATTACAGTCAAAATCTGTTATAACGACATCGAAGGGACTAATCATATTTAGCCGTAAAAACCGATAGTCGTAACAACCGGTGATGTTTTCGAGGTACTGTTATACCCGAACCATGTTTATCTCAATTATTAACCGATGTACAAATTTCCAATACCAAGAAAGAGGAATTGACTGGCCATCTGGCAGCTATGGGGGATTTAGCATTACACATATTTACTATAGGTTTACATCCGAGATCATCCAACATATTAAGGAGTAGAACTCCTAAAAATTTAAATGATGCTATAAATTTAGCTGTTTCTGAGGAGAAAATCCAGCAAATTATTTATAAAACTACACCAATAAAATCAAAACAGACTGAATCGATTTATAAACAACAAAATAATAATAATTTCCGTAACTCAAGGCCATGGACGTCGGGTAACAAACGTCCTTCCATAACTTTTTGTCGATATTGTAAAAAGACCAGACACATGTTAGAAAACTGTCGCTTACGCGAACACAATAATAAGAAATACGGAACGGGCCACAAGCCCAAACCCATGGTCAAACCACATTTGACCACAAACCAAGATTCCCTTATAACACCAATCCGCGCGTAAATCATATCGGAATATCAAATGATCAGGAACCACAAGAAAATAATGTAATCCAAGACGATGTCGAATATCAAAACGACCATTATTTAAACGAATAGGCGTTCCGTCTACCTGTCGTGCGGGACGTTTACCACGTAAAACCGACACACTCAAATCCAAATATCCTGATGGTAAATACAGTCATATGAAACATATTCCTAAAAATTTAAAAGTGAGAACCGTCGAATTAAATAATGATTCAAAACCTACTAAACCAATCTCAATTCATAATTCTAAGTCCGAATTCAAAACCCGGGAAATTAAGAACAGTAAGTTAAAAACTAGTGATCCGATTGCAAACTCCGAACCTTCTACGGTTCACGAAATTAATATAAAGGACCGATTCTTACCCTGCGTAACCATCAAAACCTCGGTGTCTATTGACCCTTGTCGCTCCTCGTCGACACTGGAGCCGGCATATCTTTAATGAAAAAATCTTCCGTGGAAAAAATGCCACACTTATCAGAAAACAAGGTTATTAGTCAAGGGGATAACCCCTCAACAACCCATCAAAAGTATGGGCGATTTCCGGCTAGCCTTATTTCTCAAAAAAGATGAGCCTCTTGGCCATCGATTCCATATCCTTGACGGGATAAACATACCATATGATGGTATCATAGGTAATGACCTATTCGAACAGTAGAAATGTAGGATTGATTACAGTACTAAATCCATTGATATAAATCCATGTTCTCCAATTACAGTTTAAAGAACCACAATATGTTATTCCTCCTCAATCGGAAGTAATAATAGAATGCTCAGTGACGAATCCAGAATTGAAAGAAGGCATTGTTGTTGATCAACATATCGCTGATTCACTCCTCGTCGCGAATTACATCGTATTTGTAAAAGATAATAACCGTATAAATACTACTGTATCGAGCGTATAACGAGTCTACTATCGTAAGAAATAGGATAGTAGGCTAGTCCGTTCAAACGTTCCACGAGCGATAAGAAGTAATTAAAGTTCCAGTGCACTTTTTTCATCTTTTTTTGAACTATTAATTATAGGTGGTAACTTTACAGATATTTAGGAAAGGTTCACAATTTTCTATACAATGCAGTGTATACATAATACAGTTTGATTAAACTTTGTTTGCCAATGCAATTAAAAAATAATGATTTGTTATTAAAATGTTAAATAATCATTCGATATAAAGAAAATTGATTTTAGAAGTATTGTTTGAATAACCATTTTTTATAATAGTGTAAATTCGGTGATAAATGTATTGTTTAAAAATGTGTAAAAAAAAAATAATTTCGCCAAGAACACCATAAGTCCATAGATAACATTGATTGTATACAGTATATTCTGAAATCTGTAAATTTGTATGCACTGTACTGTCATAGATTAAAATATCCTCGAGTTTATGGTTTATGTTAACATTCACAAATATTTCTTTCCTTTTATCATATTAGTTGTTTTTTTTTATTTAGGTTATATTTAAATTTATTCAGTTATGTTTTTTTTTCCATACTTACTGGACGGTTTAATTTTGACACTTAATAAGTACATGAAATAACTTGTACCTATTATTACCATCCGAATGAAATGATTTAGCACGTTCTTATAAGAATTGCGTAACATTATTTTGTATGCAAATCGCTGCAGAATGACTAACTTATAAATTAGTTATTATCTGAAAGGTGAATTTTATGATCTACCTAATGTTAAGTACGTATACGTGCCTGAAGATCTAAAAGACTTCCCTATTTTGAGACTGATTTTGTATTACTATAATTGAAACAATAAGTGTTCAATTAATAATAATATTAAAGACAAGACGACTATCTATTGAGACAAATTTAATGCCTCTAATATCCCTAATAAGACAAACGCCTTTGCCATTTTAACATTTTGTGATGTTACCAGAGACAGGGTCTAATATAATGACTCCTCTCAACTATAAAGTTGGTAACTAAAGGCAGCACAATAGAAGTACTAATATGCCGGCATCTAAAATAATCCACATACATACAACTAGTAACAAGGCGAAGATTGGCAATAAATAGAACACTTAGTGTAGTAGTAAAATTTAGAATGTGGTCTGCGACCATTGATATATAAAAACTCAAGATGCACAGACAACGTCTCAAACCCGTCCGCATAAAATGAGTGCACAATTGAGAATTCCGAGCTCATTTTAAATAGTGTCTCGTCACTCACGTCTTTGGACTTTTTGTACACTGCTTTGTAAAAACAACTTTAGATAATTCGCGTAAGGTTATATTTGGCGAAAATGTAAGTTTATAGCATAAGTATAACTACTTAGCTATATCGGTGAATTTTTTCGGACGGTTTTGAACGCTACTTTTATTCATGACTGTGCGACCTGAGTTTTTATACATCAATGTCTGCGATATTGAAATTTAATAAATACTAGACAGCATACCAGCAATCTAACAGCAGTTGTTTGGTAGTTTAACCGGCGAGGCAATAGACTCTTTCGACATACGAGCCTCACTAACAATCTTGACAAGTGATATTTTAAATATATAATTATATATTACTAAATTAACCTGTTATTGTTAAGTCTCTTTAATTGCGAAGTGAGATGACTTAGTGAATAATATGTTTTATTTTAAACATACGGGAAGACTAAGTCAGCATTATTTATTTACAGATAGTATATTTACAATTTACCAAATCATAATTTTTTTTTTGTTTTATTTATAAGATGGTTTGGTCTGTGTGATCTTTTAACGTTCATACTTAGATAAGTATTTTAAAAAATTGCATGTGTTTTATTCCACACTTTTGTTTATCCTTACGGTTTGATATGTATATTAGTTGTTTTCTATAATCAGTTCACTCATATTAAGTTATATTAGATAATTCAAGTATATTGAAAGTCAGCGATTTTGATCGCATAGACTAAACCAAAAAGATTTCAGACTTGTTTTTGGTATTTCTCTAAACATTGTTTTTGCTATTCGGTAAAATTATTATTGTAAAAAAATTGTTGTATTCTACAGGGTTAGTAAATCTTTGGATGCATTGAGGGACACTGAAACAATTATAACATCATAATAGCATAATAATAGCACATCATTAAATGTATGTATAAAGTGAAACCTTAATATCGTTGTGATAAGAAGATTGATAGTATTAGTATAGAGTTTGTATTTATTGATATATTGTTGGTGCTTTTAAATCTATAGGACTGCCCGAAACGAGTCTGAAACTAATAGATTTAAGTCTAACACGAGACATGTTTAATGAAATGTAATGAACATTTGCATTTTGAATTTTCTACACCTGTAGGGTATTATTTCGGTAGGAAATCTTAGGATTTATTAGTAATAATATATTTAGGTATATGCAATTTTAGAACATTCAACAATGCGAATGTTCCATACCTTGATATGTATTTTTGTAAATTTGTTATATTGTTATACTTAAATTTAGCTGGAATGACTAACAAGAAATTTGAGACGATCTTGCTAAGATCATTTGTAAATTGACGCAACTGTAAACATAAAGTTACATTCCATATTGGTTACATGATGAACCTTTGAAGTTATTTGAACAGTTTGCGCCAAGCAAGAATGGAACAAAATGAAGACTACAATAATTCTGAAAGCTTATAGTACCCTGGCTGGAATAAAAACATAATAATATGTTGCTACAATAACATATAAATTGATTTTTAATATCAAAACCATGATCAGAGTTGAGTGCCACGCACAATACAGCAGCCACGATGCTGTTTCCAATGACAAATATTGCAAAAAGAAGTATCTTAACTTTGTAAAATAACCACGGCGAGTGGTGAAGGACCCAGGTCCTGTTAATACGAGTGTTTGTCTACATACAGACACTATTCGCTAAGTATTCGCAAGCTGTCGCTGTTCGCGATATGCACTTTATATTATACATTTAAACATTTATATATTATTGCTTGCTTACTATATAAACACAATTTTAGCATTTAGAATTTTAACTTCTATATATTTTGATTTATTTAATAATTATGTGTAACGGTTACAGAGGCATGTGGAAATTAATCACCCATGTGGTGGATAAAGTGCGTACATGTTCCACTAAGTATTCTTAATGTTTGAAATAAAATTAGTTTGTTTGTAACGGAATCTTTGGTGATGGTGGAACTTGTCGTTTGTAATACATTACGTTGTACACATTATCTCATATTTTAAAGTAGCTCGATTGGAAGTAGCATGTTTTACTATTTTAAATACATTATTCGCTATAGTTTTAGATATGCAACAGTCTTATACTACATTTTACTAACTCGTTTGCCGATATTATGGTCTTCTACTACTATTATCAAAATATTGTAATCAAAATATATTAGAATAACTTGTCATGTAATGAAACATAACATTTTCTTAACTGAAGTAGCAAACGTGGAACTGTGGCTTTTTTGAAAACACTTATAACTTATACCTACTTAAACCCCGCTATACTAAATTATGAAGTTGTTCATTACTATGTAAGTTTATGAACACGAAGTATTGGATGAATTAAATTGTAAAGAGTTGTATCTGTCTTCAAATAAAACGTTCCATTATTAAATGTTGTTTTATTTCATTCTCCAGTTAAGTCGAACCTTTTATGAATTTCTGTAACAGTTGTATTTTGAATATTTGCGAGGTGATTTAGAACGATCTGCGTCGCATCTTTAATATCATTGTATTGATGTAATAGTTTGACTTGGATATGGTTTTTGCCACTTAATAACTGATCAAGCTTCATTTCCGTTTCTATAAGCTTGTTGTGTGATTCTTGTTTATCCTTGTTCATCTGCAATATAGACTACAGGTTATTCTGCTAATAAGAAAACCTGGTAAGATTGGATGGGATTTTTTTTATTGAGCAGGGTAATACATTATACAACAGAAAAAAAACTAAATCCAAAAATAAATTTATTCAATATCCATGTTACTTGAATCACTAACACCCATTGCACATGCTAGCATACTGTTTATATGCCGACCTTCTTCAGTTTTAAAAATATATCCATTAGCTTTGTCAATAAGGTTTTTAACATTCATTAAACTCTCTTCTTTCAACATATTTACAAGTTGAAATGTTACTAAGCTATAGTCTTCTATAATGGATACAAATGCACTGTTGAGTTTTTTATACTTATTCATAAAATTGTCAGTGTCTAAGCAATCTAACAAATAATCTAAATCTAACACTTCAGTATAAAAATCAATTCCAAACTGAAGCTTATCCATGTGTTTTGTTAACAGGTCCACTTTGGTTATTAAATTGATGTGTGGCAAACCAATATTCAACATGGCACTCAGTGATAGCATTAATGCTGCTATATATTTACCAGCATCAGAACAGTGATGTGAATCTACCAAGTGCACAACACACAATTGTAACTTTCCTGTATTTGTCATTTGATCAAATATATTTCTTAAACTCTTATGATGGCAATAAAGTTCCACCTGACCAGGAAGATCAAATAGAAAGTTTGTTGAATTTTCACCTTTTATTTGATCTAAAAGCCAGTCTAAATTTTTTTCTAAATATTCCATGCAATAAAGAAGTGCACCATTAGGGCCAAGTTTGTATTGATCCATGACGTCTTCAAGAACAATTAATTTTCTTATATCTATGTCTGGTTTATAGCTCATTTTTTCATTAGCCGGATCCAAATTGACTATTACCACTTTTCTTCCTAACTTACATAATAATTCGGACATTTTAGTGCAATATGTTGTCTTGCCAGCACCAGGGGGGCCAATAACCAATTGACCATAATATCTTTGCACAGTTTTAAACTGATTCACTGATGTCATGATTTTCACTTTTCAAATCCAGAATAATATCTTTACAAGCCTTGATAGTTTCAATATCATATGATTTGAGGTTGATGAAAATATAAAGCGGCTTTGTTATATTTATTGCCTCTGCTAAGTATCTTGCTGCCACCTGCTGCTCCTCCCCTGTAGCACCAAAAATAATTTTTGTTGTATAAATGTTCTCAGTGCCAAGATGACTATGAATCTGATCCTTCTGTACAGTTAATAAACTCCCAATTTTCTGATACTGTGATACAAATAGCAAAATTTTGTCAGTGTATTCAGCTAAAACTATCTCAGTTGGTACGTCATCTATATCTGCTGCAATAGACTTAAATAATTGTTGTTCAGTTTCGCTCTGTGAGTGTTTTATTGTTAAGTTTTTCATAACATTTAGAAGATCCATCTCCAAACTTATATCTAAAAAATTAATATTAGTTTTTTATTTATTTCAAATGACATAGTTTGCTACTGATAATATATGTTACTATAACTAACAAACACTCATATTTAATTAAACTCGCTTAAATGTAAATTTACATTTGTAAAAAACATTATACCTATATTTTCTATTTAAAATAATTATCCAATATTCAATAGCAAACTATTAAAAAAAATTGTAGTAATATGACTTATACATCCCAAAACGATACACACCTTTGATATATTTAAATGAAACATTTTATATCACTGCCTACAATTAAAGGTTTTATAATTTTTTTTGTTTAGATATTTAGTTTTTGAACATAAAACTGAGGAAATTAATGACGGTAACACATTAAACTTACAAGAACTGACACAAGTTATAGGTGTCAGATACTTGCTGTGTGATTTTAAACTGGAGGGTTATTAACTGAGCAAACATTACAAAACACATTGCGACTGCTACGGTTTCATTACAGCCAATTCATATTCAAATAATGGTATTGGCCAAAACAACAATATTACACCTTTAAGTTCAGTTACTTGTTTTGCTGTTTATTACCAAATGGTGATGTAGACCTCAGTGTATATAACACATAAACAAATGTTTGTTACAGTTATGAAGAGTTTTACTGAAAACAATCTACCAACATTCAAATATAGTCTAAGAGTGTACATTTTATGTATGTATAAATCTCTCTATGGCAAATACTTTTAAATCCGGTACTGAATTATAACATGAGTAGTATTTTTTCAGATGTGGTGTGTTTATATTGTTTGACATAGAGAACCTTCATTATCACATAATAAATGTAAGTCACTATATGACATTTTAGGTACACTTTCATCAGTTCAAAAGCTTCCAGTGTAACAAGAATCACTGAATAATAAGTAGTCGGTAAATAATAGATCTATATAGTACAAACAATTAACATTGTATTATAATATCTATCCTAAAAACCATTTATATTATACCAAATATTCTTGATACACTACTTATGATAGAGCTAAATTATATGTACACTTCACCCCGGTAAACTGATTACAATAGATTATTTATAAATAAATACAAAAATTGAAATCTTAGGTATGTATATAATTATAAAAATATGTATTTTATAAACGACAAAACATACCTTTAGAGGTTAAATTTATCAAGTTTCTATACAAACTTCACATACAAGTTTCGCCTAAACGCCACAGAGTACCTTATAAAATATACAATATAGGTAGGTACGCTACGGACGCCACAGAATTAAATTCTTCTGGCGGAGATGGTCGCCGATAGGGATGCAAATGATACAGTGATATAACTTTCAAAAACATCAATGATTAAACTCCTAACATTGACGATGCATCGTAGTCCGGTGAAGCTGTAAAGACCTTCCCAGGTCAAGAACGTAATCAGTTCGAGAAAAGAAAAAAAAATTGATGATACATTACTCTATATGAATGATGGTTCGTCGTGTGTGCTACTCCGTAACTTAACTCCGTTTAATTTTTTTTCTTCCCACTAACGTTCTCAGTCACACGTAAGAATGCAAATAATACATCAGTATTTTAAAACATTGATCTATCGTTCATAAACATCATAGACTACTAAGAGGGTACTAAACATCTATGTTGATACCCGTAACGTTCTATGAAAGCTATGTTTCACCATGTGTAGTGTCATCTATTCTAGTTACCTTGTCTTGAATGTATATTTTCATCTTCTACATCTTTCTTTCATTTTTTTTAAGCTGCTTAATATCGATGTTTTTATAAACAATTTTGCATCCCTAGTCCCGTATAGCCTGTATCCAATGCTACCAACAATCAAAAATTATTTTCCCTTACATCGAAAAACCGAAATTATAAAATTGTCACAATTATTTGAAAATCCCCCAAGTTACGTTTTTTTCCCCTCGAACAGACTAAGTTATTGACCTGGCAAGGGTTTTATAGCTTCACCGGACTACAACCTAAGTTAAGACTTATTCTTCACTTTAGTAGACTCCACATTCTTAATTAAGAGGACTTGGGCTATATAGAACCACGTGTTGCTAGGTAAACAAATAAAAACAAGTCCAAAAATAATTGTGTTCATTTATTGGTCTAAAACTCACATAAGCCATTCGTAAAGACTACCCCAGTAACAAAACCCAGGATTTTTAAAGCTTCATTTTTTTCAAACGCTCGTTCAATTAATACCTGATCTTTTTACGATAAGCTCGTAGTCCCAGGTCTTCATTTAAAACCCTTTTGGTTGTGGTTTTGCTTAGTCTCTTCTGAAGAACTATCATGTTTTGTTTACACATGGTATTTCGTTAGATTCGCACCTTAACTGGTTTGATGAACGTTGTTGTTCTATTTGTACAAAGTCGGTTGCTCAGCTTACGGTCTTCGAAGTTTGAATCTTCAGTGTAAAGTTTGATAACGCAATCGATGATGTTTGTGTATTTAAATTTTTTATAGAATGTTGATATTTTCCTGTTGAGCGTTACCACAGCGGTGCAACGCTTTAAAATTCAAAATTAATTGTAGTATATCCGGCCAGCGTTCCAAAATAACAATAATAAGGTTGTGACAGAACTTAGAACCCAATTCACTATATATGTATATAAACGTCTTAACTACTTCACCAATCGTTATGAAATGTTGCATAAACGTTTTCATGGGTACAGAAAAGTATATAGAGTATCTTCCACCCAGAAAAAAAAAGTAGTATTCCCGAGGTGTAGATAAAATCTATATTACCACAAATGAAGCAGTGAGTAAAAGTTAATTTATTATACATTTATGATATATACGAATATTTAAATTGATCACATCTTGAACACATCATTTTACCTTTTCAAATTATTAAAACTAAGATTGTATATTATAGTCTAAAACCATAACTATAAGTTTCAATTATTTGGGGAAGTTGTCAAAATGGTATTATTTGGGGAAATTTTTGACTACTACGGGGGAATTTCAAAAATTAATCTGGAAGCCTTGGACAACAGTATATAAATTTCTTTTTCTGGTTGTCAATATATGGCAAGATGGTAGTGTATTTTTTTAAATAAAATCTAAATTAATCATAAGTTTTATTTGATGAAATATAGTAATAATCCTAAAATTATTTCGTTTATTGTTGAAATACATCTAGAAATTGTTTATTAGTGGCATCAGTGTTGTTTATCAATACTTATCATAACCTTAAATACAAATTTCAGACGAAAGGTACCTCAAGCTTTGGTAAGCGCCGAAATAAGACTCATACACTGTGCAGAAGATGTGGTAGATCATCGTATCACATCCAGAAATCGAAGTGTGCGCAATGTGGTTATCCTGCGGCCAAGTTGAGATCTTGTAAGTAATGTAAACTATACTTTCTGTAACATTCTGCATAAAATCTTGAAGTGTGTATAGGCAATTTCTGTATGTAAAATTTAAATACTGATCGATTAAGTACACGCGTAGAATTGGGACTGTTGTCTGTACTTTTTACTTTATAAAAAGTGCTTATTGCGAGTAGATCGAGATTTAACTTCTATAAAGAAATCTAGTAATTATTGTATATATTATTGGTATTACTATACGGTATTAACTACAAAATTGTTAAATGTGTTCAGTTTATCAAACTGTATGATTGTATATATTATCGGTATTACTATACGGTATTAACTACAAAATTGTTAATTGGAGATGTGTTCAGTTTATCAAAAAGTATGAAATTATGTATTGCCATTTATTTTGACAATTGAATACAGATTGTCATATAATTGTAGCTTGGAATATTTATGTGTACAAGTTGAAGTTAGACTTCAAATTATACACTTTTACTTGATTGTAAAAATGTGTGTAAAGGAAGAGGAACCTAACTCTCCGTGAAGAAAACCCCTGAAAACAATTAGTCTTTGAGAAATAAAATTTTAAAACTACATAGTTAAATTGATGTACATTAGCAACACAAATAGTGTTCAAGTACAAACTTTTAAACCAAGTAAAGTCCAAATTCATTATATAATATAATATGTTCGTATAATAATTAGTTTTAGTTACGAATAATAACAGAAAGATCAGAAACTGAGGAATATTAAGCTATATTGTCGGAAGTTACTAATTGAATTTGAATTTAAAAAGATATTGTCTCAAAAAGTATGTGTCTATAGTATTTTTTTAAAATCTAGTATTCTTATAGAGGGATGTTAGTCTAAAAAATATGAATTCTCAACACAACAATATATATATTTAAATTTAGGTGTCTCATGAATTCTCAAGAGTATGCCAAGTAAAGTCAAATTTTCAAATTAATTATATGATATAATAATTAGTTTTAGTTATGAACAATAACAGAAAGATCAGAAACTGAGGAATATAAAGCTATATTGTCAGAAGTTACTGATTGAATTTAAAAAGATATTGTCTCAAAAAGTATGTATCTATAGTATGATTTTTTAAATCTAGTGTTCTTATAGATGGATGTTAGTCTAAAAAATATGAAGTCTCAACACAAAAATATATCATTTTAAATTTTGGTGTCTCATGAATTCCTCTTGAGAATGAATGTTTTTTTTTTTTCGAACTATCATCAAAGTCTTAACAGCTTCACCATACTACTACAATATGAATTACATTAAGATGTAATAATAGACTTATTAATATCCTACTCTGATTGAGGAGATATTCAACTTTTAGGATATTTCCTTGTAAAATGTAGGTATAATAATTGTAGAAATATGTTAATAATTCATATTACTCTATTTTATGAGTTAATTGTATTTCGCACAGTACATTTCTAAGTAGATTATTTGGAATATTACATTGAAATGAGATGTAGTTATATGAGTATGTTTATATCTCATTCATATTTTTCCTGGTATACAATTCTTAATATTAATTACAATCTGATACAGTAGAAGCTCCATAAGTTAAAATCCAAGGAAAACACAAAATATTGTTACTTATAGGAGTTTTTAACTTATCAAGGATTTATGTTATATACACACTTTCACTGCACACTTTGTTGAAGTCCAAATCATGCTGTTTCTGGAAGATTTCTAACCATCCATTGCTACCTTTAAAATTATTGTTTTTTAGCGAATTGGTGAATTCTTCAGTTTCCTTTCATTATGGTTGTGTAACACTGATGTTTTGACTTAGACACTGTTTGAACCATGTAAATAAACATTGCTCCAAAATAGGGAATTCAGCATTTTTTTTGTCTTTGACATAAAAGACTTTCTTCAGATTCTTATTTTTTCAAGAGTTCAGCTTCTTTGTTAATTGTAAGTGATAATGTACTTTCGTGTATTCCAAACTGAATGCAACGAAAATTGAAATGAAATGAAAATTTCCTTTTTTTTCCACTTTTCAGATTTTATTGCCTTTAATTTAGTAGCGTATGTTAGTTTTGTTAATTCTCGTTTTGACCTTAGTTTACTTAGGTTACTTTTATCACACAGCACATTTTCCTGGACAGTGGTCAAATAAATCATCTAAGTAAACTGCACCCCAATACAGCTTCTAGGGATTTCAAAGAAACAATAGGTGATTGTATACTTATTGTTTGTGTTAACAATTTAACTTGTAAACACATGCAACCAATACATTTTGAAAAACATTTTGTTTTGTACATTCATTCAAAGTGACTCATTGGTAGACAGTTTATGTTACAGAGCTCATTGAAACATTTCTTTAAGTAACTGAGGGCTAACACTGAAATTCTTAGCTTAAGTTATAGAGGTTGCATATTTTAAGTAATAGAAGGTAGGCCCTAGTGACAAAGGGAATAGATTATTTTTGAAGTTATAAAGGTTTTTACCTTATCGAGGTTCTACTGTATATATATAAATCTGTATTTCTGTGAGTATTTCATTTGTTCCAATAATTTGTGCTTGATCACTGTTATTATAAGGCACCATCACTATAGGATGTTTTTTCCACATATATTTCTGTTTATATGTTTGTATTTTACTTACAAATGATGTCTATAATTTTTTTATTAAATTTTGTAAAGAGGAATTTGTACATATTTCTCAACTAATATGATACGAAAAATATCTAAATAAAACTTCTGGAAATTATAAAAAAAACATTTTAGGAAAAAAAACTCTTTAAATAAAACAATATAACAAGTTGTGAATAATTACTGCATACAAAACATTGGTGGAGTACAAAACATGGGCGTAGTTGCCAGTCTAAATATGAATGTGTTTAAATATTATTTATTTATTTTGTATAATAATGAATTGTATCAAAACTAATTATAATATATATGTATTATCATTTCAGACCACTGGTCAGTTAAAGCTAAGCGCAGGAAGACTACTGGAACCGGCCGCATGCGTCACTTGAAAATTGTAAGAAGGCGTTTCCGTAATGGTTTCAAGGAAGGAAAACTTACACCTAAGAAAGTCGTTGCTTCGTCGTAAACTTACTATTTGCTAAGTTAATAAAAACAATAAAACATCTCTAGTTTTTTTATACCTACTGATCTGCCAATGTTCCTATCGATATCCAGTACAATGTCTATGTAATACTTAAATATACATTTCAAACAATTATCGTAGTATTCGTAACTTATATATAGTGGTAATTCTGATATAAGATACCTTTTTAATAATATTTCTTTTATATCTAACTAGCGATCCGTCCCAGCTTCGCACGGGTGCAAGTTGGATACTAATATGGGACAGTGGTCATATTTTTCCTGGTATACAATTCTTAATATTAATTACAATCTGATACAGTAGAAGCTCCATAAGTTAAAATCCAAGGAAAACACAAAATATTGTTACTTATAGGAGTTTTTAACTTATCAAGGATTTATGTTATATACACACTTTCACTGCACACTTTGTTGAAGTCCAAATCATGCTGTTTCTGGAAGATTTCTAACCATCCATTGCTACCTTTAAAATTATTGTTTTTTAGCGAATTGGTGAATTCTTCAGTTTCCTTTCATTATGGTTGTGTAACACTGATGTTTTGACTTAGACACTGTTTGAACCATGTAAATAAACATTGCTCCAAAATAGGGAATTCAGCATTTTTTTTGTCTTTGACATAAAAGACTTTCTTCAGATTCTTATTTTTTCAAGAGTTCAGCTTCTTTGTTAATTGTAAGTGATAATGTACTTTCGTGTATTCCAAACTGAATGCAACGAAAATTGAAATGAAATGAAAATTTCCTTTTTTTTCCACTTTTCAGATTTTATTGCCTTTAATTTAGTAGCGTATGTTAGTTTTGTTAATTCTCGTTTTGACCTTAGTTTACTTAGGTTACTTTTATCACACAGCACATTTTCCTGGACAGTGGTCAAATAAATCATCCAAGTAAACTGCACCCCAATACAGCTTCTAGGGATTTCAAAGAAACAATAGGTGATTGTATACTTATTGTTTGTGTTAACAATTTAACTTGTAAACACATGCAACCAATACATTTTGAAAAACATTTTGTTTTGTACATTCATTCAAAGTGACTCATTGGTAGACAGTTTATGTTACAGAGCTCATTGAAACATTTCTTTAAGTAACTGAGGGCTAACACTGAAATTCTTAGCTTAAGTTATAGAGGTTGCATATTTTAAGTAATAGAAGGTAGGCCCTAGTGACAAAGGGAATAGATTATTTTTGAAGTTATAAAGGTTTTTACCTTATCGAGGTTCTACTGTATATATATAAATCTGTATTTCTGTGAGTATTTCATTTGTTCCAATAATTTGTGCTTGATCACTGTTATTATAAGGCACCATCACTATAGGATGTTTTTTCCACATATATTTCTGTTTATATGTTTGTATTTTACTTACAAATGATGTCTATAATTTTTTTATTAAATTTTGTAAAGAGGAATTTGTACATATTTCTCAACTAATATGATACGAAAAATATCTAAATAAAACTTCTGGAAATTATAAAAAAAACATTTTAGGAAAATAAACTCTTTTAATAAAACAATATAACAAGTTGTGAATAATTACTGCATACAAAACATTGGTGGAGTACAAAACATGGGCGTAGTTGCCAGTCTAAATATGAATGTGTTTAAATATTATTTATTTATTTTGTATAATAATGAATTGTATCAAAACTAATTATAATATATATGTATTATCATTTCAGACCACTGGTCAGTTAAAGCTAAGCGCAGGAAGACTACTGGAACCGGCCGCATGCGTCACTTGAAAATTGTAAGAAGGCGTTTCCGTAATGGTTTCAAGGAAGGAAAACTTACACCTAAGAAAGTCGTTGCTTCGTCGTAAACTTACTATTTGCTAAGTTAATAAAAACAATAAAACATCTCTAGTTTTTTTATACCTACTGATCTGCCAATGTTCCTATCGATATCCAGTACAATGTCTATGTAATACTTAAATATACATTTCAAACAATTATCGTAGTATTCGTAACTTATATATAGTGGTAATTCTGATATAAGATACCTTTTTAATAATATTTCTTTTATATCTAACTAGCGATCCGTCCCAGCTTCGCACGGGTGCAAGTTGGATACTAATATGGGACAGTGGATTGATTTAATAATATGAATAGTTCATACCACAGGATGTGTTTGTATAAGAACGACGGAACTTTTACGGCCTGCCATCCACTGTCCTTCCGCTTGTTAAATCTGATATCTTGAAAGATATCTATTTTAATGAAATACTGTTAAAGGTTTTGATCTGCATGACATGTATAGTATATATATGTATAGTGTATATATATATACATGATATGTATAAAATAGCTTGGTAAATAACACGATTGTTTTTTTGTAAAAAGATAAAAATGGTTACTCCGAGTTATCCTTTAAGATAGATATATACCATCGTTAACTTTTTTATCGATCTTAAGATATACAATTCCGTAGTACATTGATTTCATCTGTCTCATAAGGTTTAGCCAGCGTTTGCGATTTTAGCGCACAAAAATATGTTTCTTACGACATCATATTACATATTTTTTTCGGCTTTTTGTACTATATGTATGTGTTACACATATAAACCTTGAATCACTCTATTTATTGCTGACTGTATTAAAATCCGTTAAATAGTTTAAAAGATCTAAGGCTTCTAAGCGAACATACAGCGGAAGCGACTAGAGATGTGGATTCATGATTTCACTGCATTGCTTAGAAAAAACATGAATTGTCAACGCTTGTTATAACCGTATAGTTTCTGTTATGAAGTAATTATTCACATGTATTTGAAAAAGAACTAAGAAAGATTAATTTGTAATAAATAGAATATGCAGGTTAGACGCATGTGTAATTTATGCTACATTAGAATCATCATTTTAAGAGGCCGATTACTAATCACTCTTTTAATAAAATGTAAATCCTTTTTGTCTAATTACATTGGGCTAACGCTGTCTTCAAGTAGGTATTACTGTGTCTAGCAGATGCTCTTTGAAGCACTTTGAACCGTTTTCTGACTTTAATTAGTGTAGTTACTACTAGTTAAAAATAAACGTTTTCTTTTGGAAATATGAATAGGAAATTATTAGTATATCTTTCTCATTATTATCCTTCTCATCATATCATTATATCCTTCTCTTATCATTGTGTTCCGGTAGCTGCTCCCGAGAACTATTTTTGACCACATCACAGTAGGTTCGACCAGTGGTCGTCAAACTTTTTTGGTCAAGAGCGGCACAGAACCATATGATTTATAACTGGGGGCCGACCACAGCAAACATTTGGCATATTTTTACGAGTTATCAAAGTGCAATCGCCCTATAAATTTTGTATAGCAGCTATTGCTTGTGAATTCATTTATGGATTATGTGAATTGACTTTAACTATGAACTAATTTCAAAGCAACTAAAAGTCTCATTTGCGGTTAATTTCAGGGTTAAAATAAAGTCTATCTTAGAGAAGTGTTATCTTGGAATTATAGCTTAAGATGCCAATCACTAAATTTAGTATTATTATATTAGTATAACAAAAAGCATTATAGAAGTGGTTATGAATACATAACAAAAAAGGATAGTACATTAATAGTAGTTAATTTTACATACACAGATATTATGTGCTCGCTCACTCGCTCTATTTTGTCTTGCCGGTGCGGCCCGCGTACTTCCATATAGTTAACTACATAATATGGGAAATCCGTTTTTATATGAATTCTCTACTAAAATTGTTTCCTATGTCGCGGGCCATTGTCTGATAACCGGACGACCACGGTGTTAGACTGTCCCCATGTTATCATATAATTAACATCGGTATTCAAATATCAATGTAAAATAGGTGGTACAACAGTAGTTTCCAGCTATATAATTTAGCGGCAGTTCACGGCATTAAAATATGATCACACGAACGAAGTGTTGGGCAGCGGTTAACATAATAAAATAGAATGGTAAAAATAAAGAATAATAATAAATTTTTAAAAGATGGAATCAAACCCTTTTTATACAATTTGTAACTACAATTATACTTGCTGGTTGTGACGTACGTAATAAAGTACTATGCTTCGGATAGCGCGAGCTCGTGGTCGAGCGGTCGCGGGCTGGCCACAGAGTACGACTGGCTCACTGTATCGTGTAGCCGTGCGCTAACTCACAACTCGATGGCGTTTAACGGTTGAGCCCGCAGGTCTACATTAGTCAGTAGTCGACATTTGGTCGCCGTTCAGCCACTACGTTCATTAGCGGATATGTGCGCTTTCAACTAAACATCGCAATAATTTCACTCAATATCGCCATTGGGCGATAGCTTATCATTTGCTATGACGCGGCGATATATTTTAAAGTTCTCACAAGATAAGCGGCCGTGTAGTGATTAAAATTTTATGGTGTTCGGGTGGAGAATGTGTTGGCACTGACGTTGTTCCATAAAGAAAAGTTATTACAGTTACATACAGTGATATTATACTATGTCGTTATTCAAGAAGAAGGCGCCAAAGTATACGCCACCTCCAGTGCCATCGACGCCAACAGAGGAGACACATCAACAGTCAAACGGAGTCGACAATAATAATGGTTCACAAAAATCACAACTCGTGTTCCACTGCCAGCAGGCCCACGGTAGTCCACTTGGACTTATCTCTGGGTTTTCAAATGTCAAGGAGCTCTATCAGAAGATAGCGGAATGTTACGACTTTCCACCTGAAGATGTAAGTTTATAAGTTTACATTACCTATATGACTTAATTAAGTTATTCTAATTTTGGTCGTATTCTAAACTTATAATGGAAATTCCAAAAAGATGCATACGTTATACATATTTTGATATTGTCATATTGTGATTTATTTTAATAATGAATTTATATTAGCCTCTCAAATCAATAATGCATTGTGGAATGTATGGTGACTAATATTGGTAGTTATGTCATCTGAGCATTGTATTCCTACGTCATTAATTTAATTAGCAAATAATATAATACGATATCGTATGATTGGTTAAAGATATAATTTATATGTAACAAAATTCATACTTGGCTATAGAAATATGTAAGGTTTGTGAATCTCTAATGTTTTTTGAACTACAATATTTATGACAAGGTTACATGTAACTACTCCTAATACCTACCTATTTAAAATAGTTGAACGAAACAATGCAGCTAGCGAACAATCGACGAACTCGCTCAGTGATAACAAAAAGATAAATGTATTTAATGGAATAAATTGTGCTAACTTCCTTGTTTGTTATATAAGGATAAATAATTTACTATGTAAAAAATGTAAAGCTTTGTTTAATAAAATATAGATTCCGTAGAAGTCGTTATAATATGACTAAATCTGATTTTCATTGGGGTCGGTGTATCACGAGTCACAATATTACAATTTACGAGTGCTAATGCCCATTGTGCAAACTTTATATTGCCTACATTGTCGCACGGTATTACAGTGTGAGACCTAGCCCGTGCATAGGTATCGAGTTAGACTTGGCTTCTAATATTATGCTCATGCATTACAATTTTACTAACTATTACTTTCATTCGACTCTGTTAATTAGGAGATTTTAGTTCACTTATAAAATGCACTACAAAGTATAGAGTCATTACATTACACAGAAATGTGTTGACCGCACACTTGACTGTGTTTTACAAAAAGTAGGTCAAAAGGAAAAAACACGACAAAACAGAACGTGGAAACGTTTCCCATATACATGTACATTACACTATAGTGTATATACACTATACCTACATACGTAGGTACTGTATATGTACCTACATATACACTGTAGTGATTTTCATGAAATGTTTTTTAAACAGACTAACTCTGTTAGGGTACAGTATTACTATACACAATTATTACTCTGTACATATAAATGATAACTTAAACAAAACCTTATAAGTGAGTAATTCACTTAGATATTAAACGAACAATAAAAATGGGTCGTGAGATTTCCGAGAAAATGGGTCATATAAAATTATATTAAAGATTTTTGAAATTATTAGATGTCAGTGAATAATAATTTTTTTTTTATAGTAGCACGGCATAATGACTGCCATGTGCCTGATGGTAAGCACAGTACAATCCAAAAACAATGGCGACCACCGAGTGACACACTATCCATCGCCGGTCGCCGCTGTCATGCCGGCCTGCGAAATGCTGGATATGCACAGGCTGATCCCGAAACGCGACCCGCAGAAGCGAATCACTATGACGGGCTTTTTCGCCATATACATGGTGGTTGCGACCCAGTCGGGCTGTAAAACCCTACCACCCCGCAAAATTTATAAGATTTTTTATCTCTGTTTTCTGAAATATTAGGTACTTATTACATATATTGATCCGTTTTTTAAAACTCGATAGACTAATTCTTATCTACTCCATAATGTAAAGGTAAAACGTACCACTTTTGGTACGGTTCTTTATTATACATTAGATATAAATATGTATTATTGTGTATTAATAGTATTCTATACGCCCAAAAAAAATCGCGAGCGTAACTATTATTTTCCTTTTTCATGCAATTCCTTATGAATCGTTCTTTCCTTTTTTCTCTTACACACACTTAAACATAGATACGTCATGCGCTTTGTATAAATTTCACGAATGTTTGCAAAGTAAATTGCGATAAGAAAATTATGTTTTAAATAGTGTGTCATGCATATGCAATTCGGTCAGCTAGGAAACGTTTAGCAATAAATGTCTAATAACAAATAAACTGTGGTAAATGCAGTTTATGAAAGGCGAAATGTTTCACTTGGACAGCTATCTATTTTTTATAGGTACTTATGGTTTTATTAACACGAGTCTTTGGATGTAGTCTCGAGATATATTAAATCTACTATTCTATCTATTAAGGCTATAGGTACAGATTTAAACAAAAATTTCGCTGATACACAAAGGACTTTTCAGAGTACTATTTAGGTTTCAAATAATTACATTCGTCACCCCCGGATTCAGAGGGGGCAGATCGGGGCACATGCCACGTGCGGCAGTTTCAAGGAGCGCCAAGATCATAATGCAATATGATTAAAAATTTAAAAAATACTTGCTCCACACAGTGCCTAGCATATGAAAGCCTGATTGGCTCACCGTAGACTTCTGAAAAGGCGCCACACAGGCCCACAACACTACTAAATTCGTGTATCGGTCCACTACTGAACTTGTGGACTCGAGATGTAAATTTGAGATTTGTCGTGTCAACAATTTTATGTCAAACAAATGAAAAAGTTCGGTTTTTTGGTTTAATTAGGTGATAGGTCATAAAGGGTACAAATGAATTAAAGGGTTTTTAGTGTCCCTTTCACGGAAAACGCCAAACATTATATATTTGTGAGTTTTTTAAAGTAATATATCTCAAACGCTGGAGAGAGGGGTCTTTCTTGTTTATGTCCTGGTTCGAAAAAAGATCCGGGGCTGAGGCTTGTTCGTACATTACGTACGTACGTAATGAATGAATTTAACAAGGGTAACTTAACATCGGTGAACATCTAGGGATATTTAGGATGTAGTTGTTATAAAATAACAGAACATGTGTGTGCATGGTTATGGCATGCAAGCTCCCATCGAAAATGAACGCTGCAGTACTACTTACTGTATTGCAGATTTTTGCTGAATGGGTTCGCCAATTGTTGGACATCTATTTTTCATTTTAATGTTTTTTTTTTTCTGGCTTAATAATTTATGTAATTTAATTTAATTGTTAAGTATTTCTTACTTTTTTTCTTTAAATATTGAAAAGTCGTGCAATGTCACAAAATTTATACATACATGTTGAAATGTTTCGTTGTTAATATTTCTAGGATATAAAATAAACAAATGCATTTTGCAAGATTTATTTTTAATTAGAAATAATTTTAAATTTCTTATATATTTAAAAATATATTATATATTTTTCACTAAAACATTTCATAAATATTTATTCCAGTCTATGTTATTATTATGATCTGAATCTTTATATCGACACATTTTTTCTAGTGTGCATATATTTTTGTACTTAATAACAGTAAAATAAATTACATAAATGATGTCCTATATATATGCCCTTTAGATAAAAATTGTAATATCTTGCAGCTCATTTTATCTGTATCTAATACACGCTTTACGAGTAGCAACACAGCGTTTTAAAAAAAAACAACTCGTTTATTTTTGACAAAACTGTTATAATTTAAACCTATATTTTTTCTTTATTATTCTTGATACGAATAAGATATTAATCATTTTTCACTGTAAAGATAACATCTAACACGCAAATGATTTTAAGTGATAAATGATAACACTTTATTATTAAATTATCGTTAACAAGAAATTCCATGTTTGCCGGCTATATATAAGCATACAAAAATTGACAACAAAAACTATAAAAAATAATGTTTTTTCATAATAAACTTAATTTTGTTATTTTTCAATATTATTCATGAAAATCACTGGGTGACTAGATAATCTTATTTTGTATGAGTTTGGTTTAAATCGAATAAGATAGATTCTTCTTCTTACCCTTATCCCACATAAGTAGGGTCGGTACAACATGTTTGTCATGTTGTGGTATATGATTTGGCTTAATTTTTACGATTGGCCGCCTGCCTGACATCAACCCTTTATTTTATTATTTTGTTGAACAATTATATTTATGATTATTATTATATAGTTACGAAGTCTGATGGGAGCATTTAGCCTTACAATTTTTCTCTAGGCTTTAGTTTTGGTAGGCTATATATAGTGTCTGCTTGAACTGTAATAGAAAAATTAATTAAATCGAATAAGATAGATTGTAAACTGTTAATAGATAAAATATGCAATATGCGGCAACATTGTCTACAGGTCATTACGAAGCACTATGGAAAAATAAATTATTTTTAGTCACATACTCTATTAAAATTTAATAGTTTAAAGATGATAGTGTAAAAATATATTTTAAATAAATAAAATACACATATAGTTTTTTGAAAGAAATATAAATCGTCTTAAAACTATTTAGCAGCGTGACTGTGAATACAATTGTTATGTATTTTCATTAAAGAGGGAATTGAAAGGGAAAATTCTATTAGAAACTTCATCGTTTAATAACTTCAAGACTATTCAGTAAATAAACAAATAAATTACAATTATATAGTTTTTAGGTATTTATTATAAAATTAGATCATTTTAGTTATGTACTCTGTATTACTAGAACTTACTAAGTATTAGACTATCCCCGAAGTTCTACAGTAGGTTTTGATCCAATTTTGTAGTCCCATCCATTCAGTTCCATCTTAAATCATACATTTATATAGAACCTTTTTTAGTTGAGAGATAATGAACAATCAAGTTACAAGTAAAGAACAAAATTAAATATGTATCTTCTTCTTCCTAACGTTTTCCCGGCCTGGTACCAGGGTCCGCTTTCTTACTAAACTTCGTCCACTTTGCCCGATCTTCGGCATCCTTCTGTGTGAAGTTATTTTCCTTTAAGTCCGCCTTTACCACGTACAGCCGGCGTTTCTTGGGCCTGCCACGAGACCTTAGGCCTTGTACAGTTATGTTGAGGCATCTATTTCCGACGTAGTCTGGATGCCTGCGACTTATGTGGCCGTACCAGCGGAGTCGAATCTCCTGCAGCTTGTCTGCGATGTCACGGACATCTTCGGCAGCATCTAAATACCAAAAAACTACATATTACCGGTTCATCGAAAAATCTATCTATGTCCTTTAGAAATTTTTGAATAACTACAATTGAATAATTACAAATTGTAACCCTACGCGGTCACATATTATGTATGTGAAAAACTTTTTGGCGTTGATGTTCTCAAGAAACACGATTTATCAAACTAAATTCGCGTAAATCGTTGCCTGTTTATTCTAGTAAACAAATTATATAAATACTTGCACAGAAAAAATTAAAATTCGTTTGTTATTAAAAAATATTAATAACTTGGTGCGTCACCTCACTCTTGTATAATTTGCAATAATTAATTAAATATCTTTAATATAAGTCATTATTAAGGGATAGCATAGCTGCTAATTGTTTTTGCTGATGATTCAATTAAAATTCAATTATTGTCATTAGTTGAAATGAGTTAGATTTTCAACAGTTTTATAGCGACGATGTTCTTTATTTTGTCATTACATTAATAGTAATTCTTAAAATAAAATAATCATGACAATGGATGATAAATCGACGAATATTATACCTACTTACCTCGGCGCGATACCACGTAGCGTCAAATTATTCTGCCGTAAAGGTCAGCGACGAAAATGGTACGCGGACTAATTTCCTGATATTTCATGGCTTGTGAAATTGTTCAATGTTTGCGACAATTTTTATGAGTTGTCAAGGCCTTACAGTAAGTCAAAGGTATTATATTAATACTTCGCACGAGTGACTTTTGGAAACAATACGTAGTTAGACGTTTCTGTGCAATTGCACGAAACTAAGTACCTGGATACAATGTTTAAAATATGTTGCATATTACACATATTTAAAGTTTTGAAAAGTCTATAATGAATAGTTAGTTATTAATTAGATGAAGTATTTCTTTTACCCAACTAATAATACTATTATATGAAATAAAAAAGTTTAGCAAATTATGTGACTAACAGAAGTTTTAAATTTTAAATTACTGTATAAATTTACATGAGGCATAATGAATTACCACTGATAATGAAAATTTGATATAATCATCGGATCTTGTAATCTATACTGTTATCTGATAACAGATAATTTCTAACGGTATCTTTAGAACGCGAGGTATATTTTTGTTATAGGGGAATTTTTATGATTTTGATTGTTGTAAAATTGAAAGTAACACTGTGTGCGGAATCATGCACGGCTGCACAGCCAGGAAATGGTTCAGCCCAGGGGCGCAGTCTCTCGTGTGATATAAACGCGGAAAGTTATGGAATGACGCTCTGCCAGTATAAATACGCTGAACGATGTACGATGGCCTACTACTCGTGGGTCAAGGACCGGACGAACAGCCGTACCTGTGTACCTGGTTATACCCCTATCCAATGGCACTGTGAAATAAAACTTATCATATACAAACACCTGCCTACCGATAAAATGAACACGAACGTATGACAAACAGTTTCGTAACAGACTCTATTGATTTTGTAATTATACTTTAAAATGTGAATATTTAACTTATAAACACAGTTGGTTAATACTTATACTTCATAATCGTATGTAAAAAAGTTAGATGGATTATTTAATTTTATAATTTACATTTTCGTAGGGTTGAGTCGTTTTATGGATCGCTATAGTAAGAGAAGGAAAATATCCAATGATCATTTTAAAACTTGATTTTATTTAACACCTTTCTTGCACGTTACACGTGCTTTGTATATTGATAAGAGAAAGGACAGATGAGTTGGATGCGTGTGTAAAAACAATGAAGTCTTAAATGTACATATAATGTTATCTACTAGCTGTTGTCCGTGACTTCGTTCGTGTAAATATGATTTTGTTGTTTCAAGGTAGCTATGTATTGTATCTGGATTAATTGTTGTTTGTCCAACGTTTTGTTAAGTCTACATCGACTCTCTAACCCTTTTTAAGTTTCTTCACACTGTCGAAAAGCATAAAGTCCTGTATTTGCCAGTAAAGGTCAAGTCAACATCGATTCAGCTGTTTCCATGATTGTTCCAGACAAATAATAAATACTTCTGTTTTATTTACATGTGTGGGCATATAATGTCACTAACAGTATGTACAACGTTTCTGGAACTTTAATCCCTTATATAACCAACCTCCTTAGGTAAAAATTCGTTTAAGTTATCATCTACTTTCCATAAAGTACTCCTGTTGAAAATATATTGCTTCTGAAGTCGCTGCTTTAAAATGTTACAAAATATATGTTTACGTACAACGTTCGTTCGCCGTTCGTACATATAATGTTATATACTAGCTGATGTCCGTGACTTCGTTCGTGTAAATATGATTTTGTTGTTTCAAGGTAGCTATGTATTGTATCTGGATTCATTGTTGTTTGTCCATCGTTTTGTTAAGTCTACATCGACTCTCTAACCCTTTTTAAGTTTCTTCACACTGTCGAAAAGCGTAAAGTCCTGTATTTGCCAGTAAAGGTCTAGTCAACATCGATTCAGCTGTTTTTATGATTGTTCCGGACAAATAATAGTCACTTTTATTTACATGTGTGGGCATATAATGTCACTAACAGTATGTGCAACGTTTCTGTAACTTTAATTCCTTATGTAACCTCCTTAGGTAAAAATTCGTTTAAGTTATCATCATACTTTATATCATACTTTCCATAAAGAACTCCTGTTGAAAATGTATTGCTTCTGAACTCTCTGCTTTAAAATGTTACAAAATATATGTTTACGTACAACGTTCGTTCGCCGTTCGTTTTTATATAGTCCGGTAAAATAGAATAATTAAAATAACAAAGTTGATGATTTATAAGATTGTAACGATATATCAAAGATACGATAATATCAACTAAATATTATCGATAGCTTCGTGCTGAAGATACAATAATATCGAATAAGGAGATACCTAAATAAAAAAAAACCTTGTAGATATATGCTGTCGTTGACTTTTTTGTAGGCATTATCATGCTCTACAACTTTTGTCTAGAACTCAATCATATATCTCTCATAGTTAAGGCAGCATTCGTAAGAAACGTTTTCGTTCAACCGTTTCTTCTCCGATTTACTTTGCAAATCCGACTACCACAAAAAAGTCTTTTCATTTTTTGGGTTACTATATAGCCTATGACACTCATAAATAACGTGGCTTTCTATCGGTAAAAGAATTTTCAAAATCGGTTTAGTAGATTCAGAGATTACTCCCTACAACCTCACAAACTCACAAACTTTACCTCTTTATAATATTAGTATAGATAAGTGAAACTTTAAAACAAATCAGGAACTTCAATTTTGGTTATATTTAAATTAAGCGTGGTTCTCACCCCGCCTTATACAAAAAGTCATGAGACATTTCGTTGCCATATTAGTTCCAGTCTAACGCCTTTTTTCAAAAGGCCACAACGAATATGACGAAGTATCAGAGTGGGATGTGGAGAAAAAGATAGACACAATAATTTCGTTAAGCTTAAATAAATCTGATTGCATTATGATTTGCGTATTAGTTACTATCATATTTGATTAATGAAATAGCGTTAATATTTAGTTAAGATAGTTAATATTCCATCTATCCGGACACGAAAACATGAATTTGCTATAATAATAATACTGGTTTGTAAAAATATTAACAATTGACAAAAGAGGTTAGGAACGAGATCAATCATTACGCCAGCCTAAGATATGTTGTCGATTTCAAACACCGAAAATCGATTGTTCCCCGATTTTTAATAAACTATGATAGACACTTTGCACAAATTGGTTAAGCGTTGAAATTTCTTCACAATATTAGCAACTATACGCAAAGTATGATAATTCGATGGTAACACCAACGTCAGATATACATTCCATTGCAGTTAAAAGTTTCATTTACGCAGTATCCTCTAGAAAACAATACTTATCATAAGAAAAACGACAATTTTGAAGGTTTATATTTGTATTTTCGGATTACAATTGTATATATGTATGTCTGGAGATATAAAGTTATATTTATGTCTATGTAATATTTAGTTGTAGATGCTAG
Organism: Antheraea pernyi; assembly: GCA_015888305.1. Taxonomy (NCBI): domain Eukaryota; kingdom Metazoa; phylum Arthropoda; class Insecta; order Lepidoptera; family Saturniidae; genus Antheraea; species Antheraea pernyi. The sequence goes on along the minus strand of MU159391.1, from coordinate 53,114 downwards.
AAATGAAGTTATCCAACTTCATTTATAAATGACAGTGCTGTCTGAATTTCAATTTTAGCGTTTACTTCTAAATTAGAGAAACCTAGTATCATATATATTAATACGTGAAGCCTAAACTTTGTATCCCTTTTTGAGAGAAATGCGCGAACGGATGAACGTGAAACTTGGCATAGTTAAAGTTTATATGGAGGAGAAGTGCAGAAAGCTATTTATTTTATATAAAATGCATTAGAAGTACATTAAATTAATTAAAATATGCATTACTCACACTACTGCTTCAATTTTACACAACATATACACACATGTAAATAAAAAAGTCATTTTGACATCCGTCAATAAAGGACTTCAAGACTTCAAAAAAGGTTATGAAGGAGGTTGCTATGCTCGACTGTATGTATTATTTTACTCTTATGTTCCAATTACCCTTTTTCATTCTACATTCAACAATGATATTACAACATACAACTATTATTGTAATAACTGAGTAACCATGATAAAAACCTTTAACCCTAATAAAGTTCAAACTTTAAAAAAATCAATGAACTATGGTCAAATGTCGACCACTGGGCGCCCACTAGTAACTCATTAAAATATAATTTAAGACGCGTTAGATTATGTTTCTATAATAATGCTTTGTAATCTTTGAATTTGATCATAAACATTTTATTTTATCTGACTTTGGAATAATAGGTTTGTCCGGTGATTATAAAATACAGAGCTGCTGATACCAACTACTCTAATACCATAATATTTATTTATACATAGATGTGAACAGGAAGAAATTGCTAATAGCAATAAGGCCGCCCTTTGTACCAATATCAAAACGTGAAATGTTTCTGAAATGAATGTACATATATAATTGGTGTACAATAAAGTTTAAATAAATAAAAATAATAAATAAAAACAGTTGTAATAATCAATAATATCTCGAAGATTAATTCGTAATCACAGAGTGGTAGAAATAAGCATTTACAGTATAAATTCTAAGTACGTTTTCTAATTTTCTAAAGAATGAGTAGGATTTTATTTATTCGGTTTTCAATGTGATGGACATATCGGTGTTGCATACTAAAATGTCCATTAGGTATTTTCGCTAAAGGCTAAACTTAAGGTAGCTGTCGTTCACTTCGGTATACAAGTAACGCGTAGATTGACTTTTTTTTTTGTTTTTCAATGTACAGAGGTGCTTTCCATTATTCATAATGGTACTCATTGTTATTTCGTAAAAAAACGTCAATTAATTATGCACTTAAACGATCACGGATTTTAGTGTGAATTAATTGCGGGTGGCTAGTCGAAATATTTACATTAAATTTGGTATATGAACATCATATATTTCTTTTTAAAACATTCATGATCTAAGCGTTTAGGAATATACGAATAATTTAATTAGCATCACGTATAGATACCATTTATCAGTAATTAAATTCTCGTTCAAACTTTAAAAAATCAATGAACTATGGTCAAATGTCGACCACTGGGCGCCCACTAGTAACTCATTAAAATATAATTTAAGACGCGTTAGATTATGTTTCTATAATAATGCTTTGTAATCTTTGAATTTGATCATAAACATTTTATTTTATCTGACTTTGGAATAATAGGTTTGTCCGGTGACTATAAAATACAGAGCTGCTGATACCAACTACTCTAATACCATAATATTTATTTATACATAGATGTGAACAGGAAGAAATTGCTAATAGCAATAAGGCCGCCCTTTGTACCAATATCAAAACGTGAAATGTTTCTGAAATGAATGTACATATATAATTGGTGTACAATAAAGTTTAAATAAATAAAAATAATAAATAAAAACAGTTGTAATAATCAATAATATCTCGAAGATTAATTCGTAATCACAGAGTGGTAGAAATAAGCATTTACAGTATAAATTCTAAGTACGTTTTCTAATTTTCTAAAGAATGAGTAGGATTTTATTTATTCGGTTTTCAATGTGACGGACATATCGGTGTTGCATACTAAAATATCCATTAGGTATTTTCGCTAAAGGCTAAACTTAAGGTAGCTGTCGTTCACTTCGGTATACAAGTAACGCGGAGATTGACTTTTCAATGTACAGCGGTGCTTTCCATTATTCATAATGGTACCCATTGTTATTTCGTAAAAAAATATTTACATTAAATTTAGTATATAAACATCATATATATCTTTTTAAAACATTTATGATCTAAGCGTTTAGGAATATATGAATAATTTAATTAGCATCACGTATAGATACCATTTATCAGTAATTAAATTCTCGTTGCGTTTGATAATGTACTAAAATAATGATGTTAATTATGTACTCTAATTATGTAATTTGTGTTGATGATTAACCCACATTATTTACTAGTTTATTTTAAAATGTGAGTAACAGATCAGTGACGTAAATAAACATTAATTTTAACAATAATCATTTCATAATAAATATCCTTTAAGCATAGTAATCGTTTACAGAGAAATTGTATTACAATGGAGATCATAATTGGTATTTTTCTATACTATTTTAAAATCAAGAGGTAAAGTTTCCGAGGTTATAGGGGGTAATCTTAGAAACTACTATACCGATTTTGAAAATTCTTTTACCAAGAAATGCCACGTTATTTGTGAGTCTTATATGCTATATATTAACCCGAAAAATGAAAAGACTTTTTTGTGGTAGTCGGATTTGCAAAGCAAGTTGGAGAAAAAACGGTCTGACGAAAATGTTTCTTACGAAAGCTGTCTTAACAATGAGAGATATATGATTGAGTTCTAGAGAAAAGTTGAAGAGCTTAATAATGCCTACAAAAAAGTCACCGGCAGCGTATGTCTAACTTTTATATTGAAGTCACCAAAAGTAGTTTTTTATAAATGTTTACCGCGCAACGAAGTATATAGTAAGCGATATTTCGGAGCGATAATGGTTCAGTTAACAAAATCTTTGGACACCATTTCGATGGACGTAGGTTCGACACCTTGCGACTGAGTTCCGAACTTTCGAATTTCGTGATGAAACCTTAGCGGTTGGTAGGGTTTTTTCTAAGTTCACCTGAGATACTCTCACGTAAAATATCTATCGTCAAGCACCTGTTGGAGTCTATCGACAGCTGCAATAGAGAATCAACACCTTTAGGTTTAGCGTGTTTATCGTCTTAGACTACATCGTCATTTAACTTTTTTTTTTAATGTCAAAAGGAGGCAAACGAACAGGTCGGTCGATGTTAAGTGATCACCACCGTCCATAGACAGTAGCAATACCAGGGGAGTCGCAAGTGCGTTGCCAGCCTGTGTATGGGGAGGGGTAGGGAAAGGGGAAAGGGGGTGGGCCTCCGGCGCTCTCACTGACAGAACGAAACGCAACAATGCTGGTATTCACAACAACTGTACAACAATTTACAAGTATACAACTGTTACTTCACGTCGGTGTTCTGTGAGAGGGTGGTAGTACCCCTGGCGAGCCGACCCATTCGTGCTGAAACTAGTACTACAGCGTGACTCTACCACCTCTACTCCCTTCAGATGAGATTGTGGTCAAACGATTACTTACCACATCAGCCTGTAAAAGACCCACTATAGGGCCATAAGCTGCTACCCAAAAGAAGGTATAGGCATAATCACCACGCTGACTCACGACGTGATGGCGATTTCAAACACCGAGAAATCGACTATTTTATTCAACCTTCATTTGAGCTACATTCAACCGGCGAACGATATGAACCTGGCCATATTTAAATAACTTACGTTTTGACAAAGGTCGATTTCCGAGTATGTCCAGTAAATGGGCATTCAATTTTTAATTTGTACAAAGACATATTATGGTTATTATAATCGATATCATTATATTGCTCTACAATTACATCTTCAATTATTAGAGTTATTATAAAAAAAACAATACAGATGACCTCTTTATTATAAAGTTAGAAATATAACAATTCTATTACATACAACATTTATTCGAAACCGAAATACTACATTTTGCTGCAATTTTATTTGTAGATACATGCATACTAATCGGTAAACCGTGTCAACTCGTAATATAACACTTGCCGACAACGTATTTTGCAATTTAAAACAAGTGAAACTAACTATCAGGAAGTCGGATTAAATATATAAAATGAAATTGTAGCTATAACCCTTCTCCTCCCCATCCTCGACTATGCTGATACTTGCTATTTAGATCTTACTGAAGCTCAACTTGATAAAACGGAACGACTACAAAATGTATGTATTAGGTTCATATTTGGTTTGCGTAAGTTTGATCGCATATCAGAATTTCAAACGAAGCTAAATTGGCTCCCTGTGAGGCTACGCCGGAACGCTAGCTCTCTTTATCTTCTATACGGTACTCTCTTTAACCCTATCGCTCCTCTGTACTTAAAAAATAGTTTTCAGTTCCTGTGCGATAGGTATACTCGAAATTTAAGGTTTATCAGATGATTTAACTTCTAGTCCCTGCTCATTCCACTAGTTTCAGCGCCAAGTATTTCACAATTCAGGCTGTCCGAGTATGGAGTGCTCTACCGATTTCTATAAGATGGGCGCAAACGATGGGCATTTTTATAAACTCTGTCAAAAAATATTATAAGAAATATTTATTTCTCATCGTTAAGGCAGAGATCGTAATAAAACATTTTTTTCTCGGACTTACTTTGCAAATCCGACTACCACAAAAAAGTTTTTTCACTTTCCGGGTTAATATATAGCATATAATTCTTGTAAAAAGGGTGGCTTGCAATTGGTAAAATAATTTTCAAAATCGGATTTGTAAATCAAGTGATTACACCCTACAACGTCACAAACTCACAAACTTTACCTCTTTATAATATTAGTATAGATATATCAAAATAAATATAAGCACTACTATTCAAACTAGTGGGCGCCCAGAGGTCGACATTCGACCATAGTTCATTGATTTTTTAAAGTTTGAATTTTATTATGGTTAATATCATTGTTGAATGTAGAATGAAAAAGGGTAATTGGAACGTAAGAGTAAAATAATACTGTATGTAATAATACTGTAGTCGAGCATAGCAACCTCCTTCGCAACCTTTTTTGAAGTTCTTTATTGACGGATGTCAAAATGTCTTTTTTATTTACATGTGTGTATATGTTGTGTAAAATTGAAGCATTAGTGTGAGTAATGCATATTTTAATTAATTTAATGTACTTCTAATGCATTTTATGTATAAAATAAATAGCTTTCTTCACTTCTCCTTCATATAAACTTTAACTATGCCAAATTTCACGTTCATCCGTTCGCCCAATTCCGTTAAAAAGGGATACAAAGTTTAGGCTTCACGTATTAATATATAGATACTTAGGTAATAACAAATAGGCACAAAAAGTTTTCGCCACGGATTAATAATCAACATACGCGTTTCTTTTTAAACATCTTTTTTTACCAGTTCACAGAAGAAGTATCGTGAGAGATAGTATGAAGAACAAAATCGGTGTTATTACAAAGACGTTAAATATTTGGATTAAAAAGGTTTCGAATTAAATGCAACGCGCTCGCCCGAGGCAAGTTCGCGTTATCCTTTTTCGCAAGTCTAACTTAACGTAACCAAAGCGAGACAAAAGAGCAAGATGGCGAACATTCAGCGACCGCGGTGCATTTAATTCGATACCTTTTTAAAGCAAATATTCAATACGTATTTAACTTTTTTGTAATAACACCGAATATGTTTTATTAGAATTTAATATTTAATGAAATGAACTACGTAAGTTATTGTTTATCAGTGAATTTATAATCATAAATCTTTTAAGTATTGTTTCGAATATAATCTTTATTTATTGTAGGACGTGGTACATTAATACGTTAGTATAATTGGTTTCCGTCCAATAATTAAACTTCTCGTATTTAATTTTTTTTATGAGATTTTTAATCTTTTTCCAATAAACCTTGGTGAGTCACAAAAACTATAGTACGTGCGACAGATGTAATTAAATAATTAACTCAGCAGATCACTGCAAATGAGATGGATGGCTAACCATCGTGAAATAGAAAATTATATTCTACAGTCACGCACTACAGAAAGTCGGGTGTGGTTCATTAGATTAACGTTTTACCGATAACTGGGACATCGGAATTTATTGCTTTCGCAGATATTAAATTATATTATATTAGATAAGCATACAATATAATACATATAAGCATACGTATTAAAATAAGCGTATATAATATAAATGTACAAGGTTAATGATGTTAACGATGATAGTAAACAGCGAAATGTACTTAATATCAATGTTAAGACGAACTGAAGAAATACATCGGTTAAACCATTGAATCTAGCAACATAACATTTTAAATTTCTTATATAAGCATTATATCTTATACTATATACATACTATATATATCTTATACTAAGTAAGAATAACTGAAAAGAAATCTCTATTAAAACCATTGAAATATAAAAACCTAAGACACAGTCTCGAATAAAAGTAGCGCTCAAAATCGTCCCGCAAAAACTCCCCCATATACCTACATACGTGGTTATGGTCATGCGATAAATTTATGATTTTGCAAATTCGACCTTACCTGAATGATTTAAAGTTGTTTTTACAAGGACGCAAGCGACGGGAGACTATTTGAAATCAGTGCATAATCCAAAATTATGCACTCATTTTTGTGTGCCGGCTGTGAGACTTTAAGTGTACATCTTGGGTTTTTGAATATCAATGATTAAAACAGCATAATTTCTAAAATGTTGCCGGTAGCACATCCCATCGTGACAATAAAATGGTTCATTTTGTTTTATTCACAGTTCTTATTTTGTAAAGTTTACCTACAGTTTACTGTCTGTTATTTCATCATCAACAGCCTGTATTAATTCATTCCTGGACATAAGACATGTCTGTCACTTAAAATAACAAAATTGCATTTCCGATTTCAGATTCTCTTCTGCACATTAAACACCCATAAAGTGGACATGAGAAAGCTTTTGGGTGGACAAATAGGGTTAGAAGATTTCATTTTCGCACATCGAAAGGGACGACCGAAAGAAATTGAAATTGTTAAAACAGAAGACGCGTTAGGATTGACGATAACAGATAATGGTGCTGGATATGCATTTATAAAAAGAATAAAGGAAGGATCTATTGTTTCAAAAATACCACATATAGAGGTAAGCAAACTGTGTTTCCTATAAACAGTCAAACGAAAAAAGGCTAAACAAAAACCCTTTATCAAGAGTAAAGCGACAACCGTCTCTAGATTGGAATAAAAATTATATTTAAGCGATACACAAACGAGCAATAGAATTTATAACACCACTTTTGATTGTTGTAACCTGTACAGTTCTGAACACAAGGACCTTCTACGTAAAATATCATAACTGCAGTCGTATAGATATAGTTTCTTGATGATCACAAAAATCACAAATAGACGTGCAATTACTTGAAAAAAACTTATTACTGGAACTAATTAATATTATTTGGTAATAATAAAAATGCCAATTAAAAAGTATAACAGATTACTCAATCTATTTAGGATTATCATTTGGCTGTTCGCTGAATTTTGATAAATACAGTTACGATATTATTTCTTTTAAATTGTTGTATTAACCTTTAATAAAAAAATACTAAAACATCAAAGCTGGTCAATTTTTGTATTACTCGTTAAATTAAAATATTTGTTAGGAAGTAGGACATAATAACAGGAGGCATGAGTGGATGAAAGTAATGTTACATATTTTGATTTTTACAGAAATACGTTCCAAAGTTTGGTTAATCTTTGATTATACTGTAGTTCTGATACTTTGGTTATTTTCATTTCCATTCCTATTTGCGCGGATCTTGTAGGAACAGAATACGTATATGGAAATTATAACACTTTCATCTAGGTCATTAAATAAAAAAACTATAAAATGTCTCATATCACCATCCATTTATGTCTTAAATTGTGTCTAACTAGATAGCCGAGTGTAATACCCGCGATAGGGGTAAGCTTAGCCCTGTTGTGTTCCAAGATCATACGGTGTACATAAGTAACCAAGCAGGATGGCAGACATCTGTAACTGACTAGATCGCAATCACCATGTACATGGGGATAAATCCACAATGATTCTCTTTTACTTTGTCTTTTGAGATTAGCTTGTGTCGGCCTCGAGGCCGCCATGACATGCCGGCATGTTAGCGATGAAAAGTGATGGATTACCGATCTTTAAGTAGTAGACGTTATTTTTGGGTTGTATTTCACTTACCGTTAGAAACAGTGACGTCACACTACCGTGTTACTGTAAACATAATGTGAAAAATGATCACAATCGTAGTATGGTTACTCTCAATTTGAAAATCTATTACCAAGCAGCACCTATCTGTATGTACCTACAGTTGCACTGTTATGTTATCTCTCTTTTATGATATCAGGTGTTATTGTGGTCATACATTGACCTAGAAATCAACCACACTATGTAGTCGGTAAAAACAAACAACTATAAATAGACTCCTTCGAACCTTATTAATTTCAAAACTAGGAAATTTTCATATATTCTATACGAGTGATATATGTTATCAATGCGTACTAATAAATCACCTAATTTTATATGGTCGTATTTTTACTACTGTCGGAAAATTAACCCGTTGATTTGGAATATACAATTTCTTCCCCTCACGACCACGATATCTAAATTGCATCGATCGAAATGCATACAGCTTTGAGTGAAGTCTGAGAAGACTTGCATCATCAGACGTTAATTTTGTAGATACATAATTAATAACAAGAATATAGCGTTTCAGTGATAGCAAGGTAATCGTGATATAAAATATAGGCTGTTTGCAACATAGCATCGTGATGGCAACACACTTTATAAAAAAAAACAACTAAGACACTCATTCCGGTGCATAGGATTTGGAATTAAATAATATCTATCCGGTTACTGTTATATTTTTTATAGTAGTATTTGTTGCTCGGTGTAACAGGTTATTATCTAACAAAAAGTTCATAGATCAGATACTATAATTTTCTTGCATACCAAACAATTTCAAACTAGTCTCTTGCACCTACTTATAATTAACTTTGAGATACAAATAACCGGTTACAGTTAAAATTAATATAGCTTGATTCTGATGGCACCTGTACGTCGTACGTTCGTACGACGGCCGGGAAGAGGTCATTCGCCTGTTTAATAATTAACAGGAAATAAACCATTATAGTGTTAACTTGTTCGTTTCATTCAGGTTGGAGATCACATTGAGAAATTGAACGGGGAAAATATGATAGGGAAGAGACATTATGAAGTAGCTAAGATATTAAAGGATATACCTAAAGGAACGACTTTTATCATGAGACTCGTAGAGCCATTAAAGAGCGGTTTTTTTTTGAGCGGTTTTGGGAGTATTGGTCCTAAGACTGGTAGCGCCAGATCGGGAAAGAAACAGGCCTTTGGTTCTGGAAAAGAGACATTAAGATTTAAAGCGAATGGTCAAGCTACAATCGAAAATGAGGTAATATACTATTAAGGTTTTACATTAAGTACTATTCAGATGGTAATGTACAATAAAATTTAATATATCCAGTAAAAGTGGGCATAACTTATTAGACGCCGCTCCGTAAACTATGAGTTATGATCTTTCGCAAAAGGACAAGATAATTATAGTAAGTGACAGAGCGTTTTCTAGTGTTCGCCTGACATTTCGAAGCTGAAAATTTTGTCTTTAAAAGTGTTTAGACACGCTTATGTTTCAGCATTTGCAATTGATTTTTAGTGTAGATCTATCATTATATGAGATTTCGACATACCAATAATTAATAATGCATGTTAAACGTTTATTTCTTGAACGAAATTAGAAAAGAGCTGAATCATATTTTTTGGATTACTCACAATTGCTGGAAATAACGAATGAATATTAAGGAAAAGAGTAAGGACATAAACAACATTATGTCTGCTTTATGTATGGTATTACGTAGTTATGATTAATATACGTATCTATAAACCAATAATAGTAATGACTTTGTAAATTCCTATTTCAGCACGACGATAAGTCCAAAGCTGGTATCGAGAAAATCAACGGTCTATTGGAATCATTCATGGGTATCAACGACAGCGAGTTAGCGACGCAAATGTGGGACCTTTCCGAGGGCAAGAATAATTCAATGGAACTCGCAGATGCAATAGACAACAGTGATCTGCAAGAATTCGGATTTACTGATGAGTTTATTATTGAACTATGGGGAGTTATAACTGACGCGAGATCTGGTAGACTGTCTTAAGCCTTTATAAGTCCGTATATCAAAAGAGTATTAATCACTCCATTTTTATCACGATACATTTTATTATAAAATGTAAGTACGTGTAACTGTAGATAGACGGAGGAAGACAATTAGTGCATTTTGTGAAAATGTAAACACTGTTAAATTGTTTCACATAATTTAGATAGTTTATGATAGGTGACTATAATTTTTAGAGTACAAGTAACGGCGTACATGTGATATAATTATGGCATACCTATACTAATATTATAAAGAGTTACATTTTGCGAGTTTGTAGGGGGTAATATCTGGATCTAATAAACCGCTTTTGAAATTTTTTTTACCAATAGAAAGCCACTTTATTTGTGAGTGTCATAGGATATATATGAACTCGAAAAATTTAAAGACTTTTTTTTGGTAGTCGGATTTGCAAAGTAAGCCGGAGAAAAAACGATCGAACGAAAACGTTTCTTACGAACGCTGCCTTAACGATGAGAGATATATGGTTGATTTCTAGAGAACAATTGAAGAGCTTAATAATGCCTACAAAGAAGTTACTAACAGCATATGTTTAATTTCAAGGGTTTTTTGTTGTCAGGGTGGGACACGGTCCGCCGTGCCCGCTAGTGTATGATATAATAATATAATATTACTATATTTTATGTTATATCTTATATCAGTTATGTTTGGCCTAAAGTTATTTTAAACTGTGCTATACTATAAAGAATAATTTATTTAACTGTGTTCCATAAATTGTGTCTTAGCTTACTTTAGCTGTTTAACATAATGTTATAATTTGTTTCATTCTGAGTCTAGAATTAATTTATAGATTATTATTTATGCATATCATAGACTATTTTATATGAATAATATTCTATATGTGGTCATAAAAAATTGTCTTAGTGTTATTATGATATATTTTAATATTCTTTTATGTAAATAGATCTTATAACCAAATCAGTTCTTTTCTTCAATCTTTCCGCTTCTTTTCGTCTTTCTTCCATATATTGGTAGATCAAATATGTATTTCACGGAATATTTTTATTATTTCATTAGTTATATGTTACATTGTAGTTTATTTAGTAACGCTATTGTCTTTTATTTATGATACTTAAGTATAACAATACTCATTCGAGCAAAACATATTATATGCAAACTGACGTTTTTTCTTGATATTATAAAAAAAATGTATAAATTTACGACTATTTGTGTATAATTGCACAATATACGAAAATACAATCATCAATAGTAGATTAGTGAGATATGTTCACACTGATAAAGGAGTCGTGGTTATAGTCACATATTTCATTTTTCAGATAAAAACCTATTAAAACATTCATGAATTCTTGCTTTACTTATAAGAGTTGATTAAATATTGGTAATGCTTATCATTAGTTCTATTTCTTTCTAACCGTATACAATAGATAAAAACGCAAATACTTTAATCGGCGTATAAATTTTGACGGGGGCATAAATGAAATTGGATACATAATTGGATGCTTATACGTCATAGAGTTGCGATTATACAGACGGTTACAGTGACTCGTTTCGATACGTACATTTTCGGAATAAATCAGTGTACATAGATGACGTTTGACATGAACACAACAACTATGCATGGATTCTCATATATTGCTGGTCATGACTGCTCTTCGACTGTCCTTACCGTCGCGTGATCTGACGTCGTTTTGCCGAGTGTTCATAAACAAATATTAAAGAGCACATAAATTTATCAAAATCTGATATACCATTCATATAAGAAACGTCATATTGTGTCTTACCTACACCTAGTTCAGTGGTATAGCCATCAGGCAACTTTAGAACAAATAATTTTTATCTCGAACTGACTACTCTCTATTGGTCTTACGGGCCTTCACAGCTTCGCCGGACTAAAACATTCCATTCTTAATTCTTCATTTATTTGTATTATAAAAAAGAAAATGGTCACTTATTGTCTTTATTAAATATTTATGTTTTAGAGAAAATAGAGTAATTTAATTTGTAACTCATTTATAAATATTGATTATATAAAAATGTACAAGTAACAGTTTACATCACAAATATATTCTATGTAACATGTATTTTATTACGGTCACTTATTAGGCTTGTAAACTATAGATTATTTTTGTGGACACTAATGTGCCACAATAACTTAGTATTATTTTGCTTAAGTAATTTTTAATATTTTTTTTAAACAGTTCAAGTCAACTAGTTTATAAATATATCATGTCCGTACATATTTTAGTATAATCGACCTTATTTTCAAAGTTCAAATTTTATGGAACATATTACATTTTAGTCTTGAGCGTTTGTAATACATAATGTACAAATATGATAATTGGACATACAAAGATATTAATAATTCAAAGAATAAAGTATTTACTTTTAATACCGCTCAGTGGTTTTATTTATATTAGTAATGTTTCTTTATGGTCCTATTCAAGAAATTACAGTTTCATATGTAAATTTTTTTTTAATGAGGAATACGTTTAAATTTTATTAGCCGAAGAAGTGGCGTTGACGATGCACTTTTGCCATTTTCATAGGAGGTCATTGATTCCTCTTCTACAGAAATACTGCAATGACTCTTCTATAGAATACTGAAGGCGGGAATTGGTGAACTCTTTAAAAACGTTTTTAATTAGTAATGTTTCTTTATGTCCTATTCAAGAAATTACAGTTTCATATGATTTTTTTTATGAGGAGTATATATAAATTGAATTAGCCGAAGAAGTAGCATTGACGATGCACTTTTGCCATTTTCATGCGAGGTCATTAATCAATCACTCTTCTATATAAATACTCATGGTGGGAATTGGTGAACTCTTTAAAGACGTTTTAAACTGCCTCACCGGATTTGAACATTGTCCCGTGTAAATAATTATGCAATCTCCAAATCAAATTTAAATAATTTGGAGCAAAAAATAGGGGGTAACAAAGTGCCTCCAGTTATAACTGTAGCAATTTTGAGATGGTCTGTTTTGCAGTGTACACACCAGTGTTCTTAATAAGGATCGGACTTGAGCAATTTAGAAGTCTCGGTTGTTTGAAAGTAAGATTGTCCATCATCATTTGCATATTATCACTTTCCGCTTCGGCAGTAATTGTTATGCCATATCTTAAGAGGCTATCACAGGCCTAGCGTACACACATATGTAGCTTTTTTTGTCTCAATTAGTATCTAGGATATAGATTACCCTTTTTTTTACGTGGGGAAATCCCTTATCTAAGTCTCTATCCCGGGGGAGAGAGTGAGTTATGTTCGATTGGCACGGACTAAGCCCCACGGTGTATATCCGCCGTTATAGTTGGGGGGTTTTTTTTTGAACTTACTACCCTATCGACCAATCAAGGTCTTAACAGCTTCACCGGACTACTTTGCTATAATTGCGACAACATGAGACCTCTATAGACTTCATCGTGCCGCCCCAACGGTTGGCCCAGCGTCAGAAAAAATGCCACCGTCAAAAAAATTAAACACACCGACCGTCTCCTCCATCCGCAAGACCTGTGCAATGGGGAGATGGGCCCTCCGACCCATCTTCCCTAGGTCCGGGCTACGGTGGCGGGAACCGGACTACTTTGCTATAATTGGGACAACATGAGACCTCTATAGACTTCATCGTGCCGCCCCAACGGTTGGCCCAGCGTCAGAAAAAATGCCACCGTCAAAAAAATTAAACACACCGACCGTCTCCTCCATCCTTTTTACGTGGGGAAATCCCTTATCTAAGTCCCTATCCTGGGGGAGAGAGTGATTTATGCCCGACTCGCACGGACTAAGCCCCACGGTGAGTACATCCGCCGCTATAGTTGGGACAACACGAGACCTCTATAGACTTCATTATCATACTAGCAGATACGGTGGACGTTGTCCGCTTTGTTAATAAAAAAACTTGACAAATTATATACCTAAATCTTCCTCATGAATCACTTTATCTACTGGTAAAAACCGCATGAAAATCCGTTCAGTAGTTTTGAGTTTATCGCGAACAGACAGACAAACAGACGTGGTAGAGGACTTTGTTTTATAATATGTAGTAGTGATATAGAATCCATTTTTCATAATAAGACGATCCGATTCAATTCCCTCATTTGTGTGCCTATTCAACAAGTATAATGTAACCTTGACGCAACTTTCTTTATGTTATTGAATGATTTTAAACGGTACCCAATTTACAAGATTTTTATCTTTCCAGTTTGACGTAAATTAATCGATATTTTTAATCATTCAAATTTTTTGTGACGAATCTGCCGCCTTTATGACTTTCAACTCGTTGACGCATCGGGCCCATTGTTGTGATTAAAAATTACAGAACGGATGCTATCAAACTAAAGATGAACCGCGTTCACTTGTGCTACCTGATTTATATACGTAGTTAATACTGCTTGCTATCTCAGTTGCTTTAGTATTATGACAGAACTCGTATTCTACTACATATTCTAAAAGAAAGTCCTATTTATTTGTTCGCTATAAACTCAAAAACTACTGAACAGATTTTCTTGCGGTTTTGTTTAATACATAAAGTGATTCACGAGGAAGGTATATAATTTTTCAAGATTTTGTGAAAACCGGTTGATATAGCTACCTATATCAATAATTGTTGGAAGTGTCGGAAGAAGTGAAGACGCCTGGGAGCTTTTACCGAAAACGCTGCCTAATCCCTTTGAGATAGATATAGCGAAACAATTAAGATAATAAACGGCGCAGGGGGCTAACATCTGTAGGGACGCAAGCGCGTGACCAAGGACGTGGAAAAGCTTGCTAATCGTAACCCCACAACCTTCGCTCACATACGCGCTGATCGCCTAGTGGAGTTTTAGCCAATAGGATTCTAGCATAACCCTCTCACTGTCCCCCGACGGTGTGAGTAGATCTCCAATGTAGAATTTCTCCACTGCTATAAAAAAAGGTTACTAATATGCGTTTCGTTAGGTAGTCCGGTGAAGCTGTTAAGACCTTGCTAGGTCAATAGCGTAGTCAGTTCGAGAAAAAAAAAGCGTTTCGTTAGTTTATAGTTCGTTAGTGTGAAATGAAAAATGTTTATCTCAATAGATTCAATATATAGATACATGTAATAATTACAAACAATAAAAATAGAATAATAATCAATTGCGCAGTAGGTATGGAAAATCACATATAACATTTTAAAATATGTAAATATCTTACCACTAGTCCCTGTTGACCTCGAATGCGTGGCAAAACAACCGATTCTTCGTTTCTTATCATATATTGTAAGTTATCGCGGTTAGGTAACAGCTTTATTGTATCTCGTTTGATATTTCTGTGTCGTTAATTTCGGTACTATTGTGTTGATTAATAAATCTTCTTCACTTTATAAAAATCCTATATAATTATTACAACGCTTTTATCAAAGTACAGTGTTGATTAAGTTCAATTTGCTGTAATAATTATTTTGACAGTCAGCTGTTGAATTTTGAAGTCTTTTCTGTTTGTGAAACATCATTACCGAAAGAAACAATAGAAAATAGATCTTATATAGTGAACTGGTGGCAGTAAATAGTGAAATTTTGTTGATAGTTATAATATATAAAACAATACGACCAACATGAGTCCACAAACAATGGGAAGAGTTTTTGTTGTGAAGCTACGAGCATATACCAATGCAAAACAATGTTTTATGCTTAGAAATGTAAGTATTTAGCTTTTGAGTTTCATTGTTATTTGTCGTATTATTTATAATTGTATTTTTGTATATACTTATGGAACCATTTAAACTTATATTTTTATTAGACTTAACTACTCCATTTGCGCAAAAAGTAAAATAAATAATTCGACATAAATGTTGTAACTAAATGTACCTAAAGATATTATTCATATTTAATAGATTCTATCATCAGCGAGCTACAGTACTGGTTTACAGAACCATAAAATATATAAGGATGCAAATGAAGCTGTAAAAGATATAAAAGATGGTTCAAAACTTTTGGTTGGAGGTTTTGGTCTCTGTGGAATACCGGAAAACCTAATACAAGCACTAAATGGCAAGCAAGTGTCTGGTCTTACAGTAGTTTCTAATAATGCAGGTAAAATGAATACTAGAATAAAATAAACATGTGGCAAATTATGTTTATTATGTCTGATTTTCATTGTTTATTGTTTTAAAAAGGAGTTGAAGATTTTGGCCTTGGCATTTTATTAAAAAGTAAACAGATCAAAAGAATGATATCTTCATATGTAGGAGAAAATGCAGAATTTGAAAGACAGTTTTTGAGTGGAGAATTAGAGGTAAGAAAATCATATTTACTAAGTTTATTTCATCTTAATTTAATGAGTACCATTTATCTTCCTATAGTTCAGAGTTAGCTGTAAGTATTTAATAAAATAATATTTTTTAATAATGTGTGGGGTAATTTCTTTTAGGTTGAGCTCACACCTCAAGGCACTTTGGCTGAAAGGATCCGTGCTGGTGGTGCTGGAATACCTGCTTTTTTCACACCAACTGGCTTTGGTACCCTCATTCATGAAGGAGGTTCACCTATCAAATACACTAGTGATGGAAAGGTATATAAGTAACGGAAATGATTTATTTAATACTTGTTTTACCCACATTTATACTATTATATTTTATAGATTAGTAGAAACAAACATACTAATAAAATGTAAGTAAATTAACTGAAAGGCAACTAATCTGCAAATCAGAAATACACATGTATTGTATCTCCCTAATTAAGAATTGAAATCACAAAAATAAAAGATGTAGTTACAAAATTGGATATGATTGTAGGTAGATAAAAATAAGTTGTTCTATAACCTATTAGTAGATATCTGTAATAATATTGAATGATAGATTGTCTTATATATTTATCTATGGATCATTCTTATCCGGTAACAGTTCTTTTTCAATATTACTACCTGATCAGTTTTCACACAGCATTATCCACTTATGAGGTAATAATTGTTTACTTAGCACATATCCTTAACATACTGGTTAAGGAATTAATAAAAATTAATACATTTATTTACTATGTTCTTTAATAACATCTTTTAGATAGATATCCCAAGTGCAGCTCGCAGTGTAAAACAATTTAATGGTAAAGACTACATCATGGAAGAAGCCATAACGGGTGATTATGCCCTTATAAAAGCATGGAAAGCTGATAGACATGGAAATTTGTTATTCAGGAAGAGCGCAAGAAACTTTAATCCTGCAATGTGTAGAGCTGCAAGAATTACTATAGCTGAAGTTGAAGAAATTGTTGATGAGATAGATCCAGATATAGTTCATGTGCCATCAATATTTGTGCACAGAGTAATCAAAGGTGAAAAGTTTGAGAAGAGAATTGAAAGAAAAACAATAAGAAAGGAGAATACAAAAGAAAAGAAGTCTGATTTAATGAGAGAAAGAATTATTAGACGAGCAGCTCTTGAATTTAAAGATGGAATGCATGCTAACCTTGGAATTGGTAAGTTGGTTTTTAAATATTCAGCTATTTATATACATTGTGATTCTTCATATAACTTTCTAATGTGAAACACCTAAGGGGTGGAATTAAGTCATGAGGTGTAAGGAATTTATTGTCAAATCTGTTTTAATACCCTCTACTCGCTCATTATTCATACTACTTTGTTAGTTGTGAGTGTTGAATATTTTTACTAAATGTTTTTCGAATACCATTTAAATTTTTATTATTCGATAATATTATTTAAATTAGTTTTTTTTTTAAATTTCGTGGGCATTTGCATGTATTTAGATAACGTAGCTTGGTTTACAGCCAGGATATTGATGATAAATAGGTAACTGATTTATTATTTTTTATTTTGGAAAAAGGGCTATGCAGGTCTTTAATCCTGTATCACTGCGATCAGTGTTGATCTATTTTGATCGCCCCATATTACTAAAGTTCTCCGCCTAGTCCTATAGTATGTGATTTATTAATTTAAAATACAGTTATTATTTTTAAAATTTAAATGACAATGAATTTCCATATTTTTCGTTTTCCAGACATGCTTATACTGTTTTATTTCAGGAA
>MU159391.1:0-34832 GCA_015888305.1 Antheraea pernyi | reverse complement strand
AGGAATGCCTATGTTGGCCAGTAACTACATACCACAAAATGTGAAAGTGTTGTTGCAATCTGAAAATGGAATACTTGGGCTTGGACCGTTTCCGACGGAACAAGAAGTTGACGCGGATCTTATAAATGCTGGGAAGGAAACTGTTACCATCTTACCAGGTATGTTGGGAAAGTACATTTAGCTCATGTTGAGAATAATTGATATAATTATTAGGAGCAGTTCGAACCTCTTCAATTTTTTTTCCAATTATCCTCAATAGTGAAACTTATGCAAAGCAAGGATGAATCTATGATAAAGTATAAGTATTGCCATTAATATCCTTATTAATTATACAAATGTTGGCAATCGTTTTTGTGTAATAAAATAATTATTTAAATCTAATTACTACATAACTAGAGCATGTCATTCCAAAATTGTTATAAAAAATATTTTATCAATAATATGTACTTCTAAAAGTATTGAAAAATAATCTCAATAAGTTAACCAATCCTTTTCGGTTTCGATGAAATTGTATGCACCACAAAAATATATTTCTTTTTTTTCTTTTTTTTCAACTGACTATGCTATTGACCTAGGAAGGTCTTAACAGCTTCACCAGACTACCGGAAATATAATTATGTGATTTCAAAATTCATAGAGTATAAGAGTTGTCAATAATACTTTCAGTATTCATAAAGTAAGTACTTTGAAGAAATTAAAGTGTGTCTCATTTTGAGATATTAATTAGATTTTCTACACATTTCTAAATTCTATAGCTTGTTAAAATTATCAGTGATACTTTTAGAATATTACTATATAGAAAAAAAATTATGTAGGTGGTAGAGCCACGCTGAAGCTATTACTGGTTTCAAGATGAATGGGTCGGCTCGCCCGGGGTAGTACCACCCTCTCACAGAAAACCGACGTGAAGTAACAATGCTTGCATTGCTGCGTTTCGTTCGGTCATTGAGAGCACCGGAGGTCCACCTCTCTTCTCCTTCCTCCTCTCTCCCTCCGTTTCCCTTCCTCCCTCTCCAACACAAGCTGGCAACGCACTTGCGAATCCCCTGGTGTTGCAAGTGTCTATGGAAGGTGGTGATCACTTAACATCAGGTGATCCACTTGTCCGTTTGCCTCCGATGACATAAAAAATAAAAATAAATAAAGAGTCAAAAATAATTACTGAAAAAAAATGCCTCCGGAATCGAGAATAGCTACTAGTATATAGTATATGTGTGTAAACCGAGTCAATTTTGATTTGTTAGAGTAATGTTTAGTAAAACATTTTCTGACATTTCTAACTTTGAATATGATTCAAAATGAACAATACAATTAATGTATTTCACAAATTAATTATGGTTTTAATTGGATTTGAATGAAAACTTTTATGTGACCTAGGAAAATATATAACGAAGAAAAAGTAAAACATTTAATAGAGTATGTTCTTGTATTAAATTTTCATGGTAGGTACAGCTGTTGTGTTTGCAAGCATGTGTGGGTAAATGTTACATGTAACAATCAACTATAAAATAGTAATGTATATAGTGGATATAGTCTGTTAGACTAGTAATGTAAATAATAGGTATTATTATTGTGCAATGTTAAAGTACATCTTTGCTAATATTATAAACGCGAAATAGTTTGTTTGTTATCACTCCTTAACTGCTTAACTGATCATCAAAAAATTAGATTAAATTGGTTGTCTGTAAAGTAGGTTTATGGACGATAATTTTACGTGATAATTTCATAAAAAAACATTGATGAAAAATTGCATACCTTTAATGAATTGAATTATTACCCCTGAATTATCATTATTTTGTATGATACAAAGGAGTTCGTTGAATTTTTTTTTTTCATAAATTAATATTTATTTGCAGTCGTTAATTCAAATATTTTTTTACTTAAATTATACAGATTAATTACATGCGTCACAAGCTGAACGCTTAGGCCGATTGCGCCTCTCTATCGCTCGTTCCGCGCTCTCGCTTGCATGCTCGGCTCAGGCGGAACGTGACAATGAGTCATGCTGTTTCGTGCGTGCAGCCGGCGTTCATCGATTTATAAGACGTTATCACATCCAAAAAAGCCTATATGCTACATAAACATACATTTTTTCTAACTCATTTAATTTACTCTGTCATTCCTTTCCAACATATAAGGATTGTATTAGACCATTAGGAAATTCAACAGATTCTAGATCTGATATATTTACGTTCCATTAATTCCATCAACGCAAACAGTACTAAACGAAAATAGTATTTAAATAAGTCGAAGGGCAAATGTTTTTAATCATCTGAAATAATCAGCACAGAATGTGATTTCATGATAAATTATACGTATCTATCATTGATTGTACAAGTTTACGCAAAATAAATAATCTATTTTGATAATAAACGAAAACAGTATTTAAATAAGTTGAAGGTCAAATGCTTTTAATCATCTGAAATAATCAGCACAGAATGTGATTTCATGATAAATTATAGGTACATATATATCATTGATTGTAAAAGTTTACGCAAGATAAATAATCTATTTTGATAATAGAATTGATTGGTTAACACTGGAAAAAAGCTATTGAGAAATGTCATAAACATTTTGCTCTGTTGATATAAGTAGATAATTAATATTTCATATCTTGTTTTACTCGCTTCAACCATATGATAATATATTGCCGACAGAATAGCTAATTGACTAAGGCGCAAATACTGGTAATGGCTTATTAGTGAATTAGCCTTTCTATCCTAATCCTAACTAATCTATACTAATAATATTATAAAGCTGGAGTGTTTGTTTGTTTAGTTGAATGCGCTAAGGAACTACTGGTCTGATTTGAAAAATTCTTTCAGTGTTATATAGCTCATTTATCGAGGAAGGCTATATATAGCGGAGTATCAATGAAGAATCTTTCTAAATCGGGGTTTTTTTTCTTTAGAGAGCTTCCGCTACATGTTAGTATTATCCCAAAGTAAGTCTTCCACGCTGACGAAGTCGCGAGCAGAAGCTAGTCTTTTTATAAATACGAAAATGAGTTTGTTTGTTTGTTACGCTTTACACCTTAACTTTTAACCGAATGTCATGAAATTTTACGTACACGTTCTAAGGGATACAGGTAAGAACATAGGGTATATTTCATCCAGACAAAAACGTGATGGTTCCGAAGGACAGATCAAATCTATATTAATGCGAGCGAATTCGGAAGCAAAATCCAGTGGTTAATAAATATTTTGTAGGTGGTAGAGCCACGCTGAAGCTACTACTGGTTTCAGCAAGAATGAGTCGGCTCGCCCGGGGTAGTACCACTCTCTCACAGAAAATCGACGTGAAGTAACAATGCTTGCATTGTTGCTGTTCGTTCGGTCAGTGAGAGCGCCGGATGCCCATCTCCCCTCTCCCTGCTCCCTCCTCCTCTTCCCCTTCCTCCCAGAAACACAGGCTGGCAACGCACTTGCGACCCCCTGTTGTTGCAAGTGTCTATGGACGGTGATGATCACTGAACATCTGCTGACCCACCTGTTCGTTTGCCTCCTATAATAAAAAAAAAAATAGTCTATAATGGAAGATTCATATATTTCATCCCTTCTTATTTCGTATGCTATCATTACTCTATTTAACGGTACCAGCTGTTATAAAAATTAAGATAGTCGTCGATAAATATATCGTTCTAGAAGTTTCATATACATGTTTGATTTATTCTTATTTTGTATGCTAACATTATGCTCTTCAACAGTATCAGCTGTAATAAATGTAAACCTAATGGTCGATAAATATGTTGTTTTGGAAATTTCATATTTATTTATTTTATAGGCATACATTACAGATAATAAGTAACTATGTTTACAATTACAATTTCTAGTTTATTTTTTGCCTGCTGTATCCTCCAAAACTATATGCATTCACATCTATGCTTAATAAATATAATCATACAATCTTATACCAGTATGCTAACTTAAATATATGATATTAAGGAGAAAACCTGTGTTCAAATATGTCTATGTCGATATCGGCACAGCAGGAGATACCTACAGTTAGTGATAGTATTGTATGAGCGACACATATTAGCAATCGGATTATTAAAGGAAACGTTATTTATATAGAAAGGAATGTATTATTCAATTCCTCCCTTGTTTAATATGCTAACATTACTCTCGTCATCGGTATCAGCTGTTATCAAAGAAAAACTTGTGGTTGATAATCAAATTATATTGTTCTAGAAGTTTCATATATTCGATTCCTTCTTGTTTCATATGCTAACATGACTCTGCAACTGTTAACATTTTGTTTACAGGCGCATCATTCTTTTCGTCAGATGATAGTTTTGCTATGATTCGTGGAGGCCACATTGACTTGACTATACTTGGAGCTATGCAGGTATCGCGGTTCGGTGATCTGGCAAATTGGATGATCCCTGTAAGTTTTTTTTCTCATTTGCATACAATATAATTTGAGATTACATCTTTAGGATGTTGTACAAAAATGTAGCTACTACTTTGTTGAAGATATTATTAGCTGACAAACAAGTATGTACATTATTAAATATTTTACTCTATTATAATTTCAACCAGTGACAGCGTTTATCATTTGGATTATAGTAAATTAACCGAAAGAGGTTGTTCTGATTGAATAATTTAAAAAAAATTGAAATCAGATGACAGCGCCTACTATCTCTTGCTGTTATCACATACATAGAATTATATATACAAAGAGAGTATTTTATTGTATTTTCGGTGTGTACTCTATTGAATAAATATATCGTTCGCAAAATATTATACTTGCAAAGGAATAAAACGTATGCTGAAAAATTATTATATTTAAGCGAAAAAACGAAACCTATCTTAACAAGGTGTTCAGCCTTTTTGAGATATGTCTTTGATTGGATATCTATTCTTAACTTGGACATTTTTTTATGATGCGTGATAATAATGATTTATAGTCTACATTAATTATACGGTTAATTAATTCGAAATGTAACTATGATTTATGTTCAAAGATTATTTCCGAAAAAAAAAGAACCGACTGATGAACAGATAATATAAAATAACGTCTGTTTGAGATCTGCTAACATGCAAGGGGTAATACAAGCTTAAGCTTATTTTTAAAATTACATAAAAAAACTCTTTTTTTATGTGTAGATTTTTTTTTTATATCATAGGAGGTAAACGAACAGGTTGGTCACCTGATGTTAAGTGATCACCACCGTCCATAGACACTAGCAACACCAGGGGAGTCGCAAGTGCTTTGCCAGTCTGTGTTTGGGGGAGTTGGGTATCCGGGGCTCTCACTGATCGAACGAAACGCAACAATACAAGCACTGTTACTTTACGTCGCGTCGGTGTTTATCGTAGTCCGGTGAAGCTGTAAAGACCCTACCAGGTCAATAGCGTAGTCAGTTCGAGATAAAAAAAAGTCGGCGTTTATGTGGGTCGGGTGGTAATACCCCGGGGAGCCGACCCATTCATGCTGAGACCAGTAATAGCTTCAGCGTGACTCTACCACCTACAAATACACACCTAGATGAATAAATTATAAACTTCTTTTAAGAAAATCGTACTGTACATACAGATCGCTATGAGTTTCTAATTAGTAACAATATTTTAGGGGAAAATGGTAAAAGGCATGGGAGGAGCAATGGATCTAGTATCAGCTCCAAGGACAAAAGTTGTTGTCACAATGGAGCATACCGCTAAAAATGGAGCACACAAAATACTTCCAGAATGTTCATTACCACTTACTGGGAAGAAATGTGTAGACATGATAATCACGGAAAAGGTAAGTATCTAATAGCTACGATGCCATTATCCTATTCATTTATATAATGTTTTTTATCTAGATTAATAATTATTTTAATAGTTATTAATAATTAGTTTAATATTACCGCATAGCCACTATTAGGTATAAAGTTTTGTGAAGTACAGCCCAAACATTAATTATTATATTTAAGCGAAAAAACGAAACCTATCTTAACAAGGTGTTCAGCCTTTTTGAGATATGTCTTTGATTGGATATCTATTCTTAACTTGGACATTTTTTTATGATGCGTGATAATAATGATTTATAGTCTACATTAATTATACGGTTAATTAATTCGAAATGTAACTATGATTTATGTTCAAAGATTATTTCCGAAAAAAAAAGAACCGACTGATGAACAGATAATATAAAATAACGTCTGTTTGAGATCTGCTAACATGCAAGGGGTAATACAAGCTTAAGCTTATTTTTAAAATTACATAAAAAAACTCTTTTTTTATGTGTAGATTTTTTTTTTATATCATAGGAGGTAAACGAACAGGTTGGTCACCTGATGTTAAGTGATCACCACCGTCCATAGACACTAGCAACACCAGGGGAGTCGCAAGTGCTTTGCCAGTCTGTGTTTGGGGGAGTTGGGTATCCGGGGCTCTCACTGATCGAACGAAACGCAACAATACAAGCACTGTTACTTTACGTCGCGTCGGTGTTTATCGTAGTCCGGTGAAGCTGTAAAGACCCTACCAGGTCAATAGCGTAGTCAGTTCGAGATAAAAAAAAGTCGGCGTTTATGTGGGTCGGGTGGTAATACCCCGGGGAGCCGACCCATTCATGCTGAGACCAGTAATAGCTTCAGCATGGCTCTACCACCTACAAATACACACCTAGATGGATAAATTATAAACTTTTTTTAAGAAAATCGTACTGTACATACACATGGCCATGAGTTTCTAATTATTCTCACAATATTTTAGGGAAAAATGGTAAAAGGCATGGGCGGAGCAATGGATCTAGTATCAGCTCCAAGGACAAAAGTTGTTGTCACAATGGAGCATACCGCTAAGAATGGGGCACACAAAATACTTCCAGAATGTTCATTACCACTTACTGGGAAGAAATGTGTAGACATGATAATCACGGAAAAGGTAAGTATCTAATAGCTACGATGCCCTTATCCTATTCATTTATATAATGTGTTTTATCTAGATTAATAATTAATTTAATAGTTATTAATAATTTGTTTAATATTCCCGCATAGCCACTATTAGGTATAAAGTTTTGTGAAGTACAGCCCAAACATTAATCTGCAAAAAATTCTATAGGTACATATGTATAAAAGTATCGTCAGAATTATTTTTGAATGTCATAGGAGGCAAACGGACAGGTCACCTGATGTTAAGTGATCACCACCGTCAATAGACATTTACCACAGTGGAGTCGCAAGTGCGTTGCCAACATGTCTCGGGGGAGAGAGGAAGTAAGGGAAGGGGAGAGGGGAGGGGGCCTCCGGCGCTCTCAGTGACCGAACGAAACGCAACAATGCAAGCACTGTTGCTTCACATCGGTTTTCTGTGGGTCGGGTGGTACTACCGCGGGCGAGCCGACCCATTCATGCTGAAACCATTTGTAGCTTCAGCGTAGCTCTACCACCTACCGAATCAGCTTAACCGTGTCACAGATTATCTTGCACAAAAAACATATATTTAAATTTTATTTATATATAACCTAACTGATAACTGCGACTTAGTCTGCGTCGTTTATTGTCTTAACAATGTATTTTATGTATAGAGGAAAAAACAGGCAACACACCGCTTTTCCCAATTCTTTACGGCAATAAAGCATACTTTGCTGAACCATTAGTGCTTATAAAGGTTATTGTGATAAATTTTTTTCGATAAGAACCAAGTGTCTTTTTAGTAAAATTAAAAAAAAAACATGGAACTATCTAGTCATTTTTGAGTTGAAGCCATGTATGCCAAGCAATTTGAGGTTGAACTTTAACCTTGAATAACTTTTAAACGAGTCGACTTAGTGAAAAATCATATCAGACATTTTTTGAAGATCGTTCAATTTTCTTATAAGAATATGTATTGGTTTCTACAACACGCTCATTCATTAGAACACAATAAAATTGTAGAGAAAAAACCCGTTTTATTTATAAAACGAATGAAAAATTACTATTATCTAATATTATAAGCTCAAATTTAACCGGTTTTTTCATCAACTTTAACGATATTTTCACGGGAATATGAGAATGTGTATAAATACTTTGTTTTCCATCTTATGACTATTCTGATTATATTATTGTCCTCAAGTACCGTTTTTTAAATATTTTGTAATCGATTTTAGTGTGTCTTTGAAGTGGATTCAGAGAAAGGGCTAACGTTAACTGAACTGGCTGAAGGAGTGAACGTAGAAGACGTAGTCGTTAGTACCGGATGCGAGTTCAATGTGGCACCGAAACTTAAGGTCATGGGTGACGTCACTAAACCAGAAACAATTAGTGAATAGAATTTATATATACTTCACGGCATTTAACTACGTTATAACCTAAATTTTGGTAAGTTTATGGTTACATTTTCTAATCATATATTGTTATATTGATTGTTATGTTATGTTGTTATGAATGAATACTAACCAAAATAATAGAAGCGTATTACCTTACAATAAAACGCATATTAATTTACTTACCTTATTCGAAGCTTATTTATGAGATAGGCACTTCCGTTTCCCGCCGGCATGCCCACTTTTGACAGTAAATACAGCTGACTTCCGGTCATATACCCTTCATGTCTCTCCCCACCATGGCAGAGAGGCGTGATTAGAGCGACGCCATCTTTTAACTTCATTGGCGTCTTGTTCCCCGCCGAGAACAGACCGTGAAAAATATTTGCGGAAAATATTTTATTTTACTTTTATACGTATATAAAAGAAAACAATAGTGTGATAATATTATCATAAAATATTATAAATCTACTTTTCAAGTGTATGATGTTATGTTGTTATGAATGATTACTAACCAAAATAATTCATAAATATAATTGATACAAGAATACTTCATATCGTATAGCTACGTTATAATCTAATATTTGGTAAATTTGCAGTTATACTTTCTAATCATATATTGTTTTTTTGAACGTTTTTCGTTATTTTATGTAGTTACAAATGATCATTGACCAAAACAATTAATGAAGAGAATTTATAAAATGGTGCTTAATATGTTATGTTATATTATAATCTTAGTTATGTTATAATGTAGTTTTCGCTAAGTTTGCAGTTAATTTAAAAAAAAATTGTTATTTTGACTGATTTCGTAATTTTATGTTTTGATCACTAATCAAAGTATCTCAATATAGTGTTCGGTATATTTAGCTAGTCCCGTCTGAATCAAAGCGATGTTTTCTATTGATTTTATCTACTTTTTGGATAAAAATATCCATATTATATATAATGTACTGTAGTAGATAAGAAGAAAATTAATTATATGTTTAAATAAAACTTGCCTTATGTGTTTAACGCTATAAGTGTTGTTATACGGTAAGCAAAATAATATATTTTTGAAAAAGTATTTTTGTTTTATTTTTGTTCATTAAATTAAACACAGTTTATTTAAATACGCGATAGCTATTTTTCATACATACATCTTGTTACTGTTGTCCAGTTTTGGGGAAATCCTAACTTCATAGGCCTTATCTTAGTGTACCTTTTGATATATATATATATTCTTAGTATATCGCCGTACAAAAGATATATGTTGTTAACTTTTATGGGCAATCTAATCGAGATATCCACTCGTGAAGTCATATATGGCTTTCATTGTCGGCTATAAACAGATTTGCGATATTTTTTTCGAACTGTATACGCTATTGACCAAGCAATGTCTTAACAGCTTCACCGGACTACTAAGGCGAGCGCTTAAGGTACTCAGCCGATTTTATTTTGACAATAAGCTAACTATTCATACATATATGAGTTGTTGAAACATATATGTGTACCAAGCATACATATCTCAACAACTCTTATATATATTTCGTATCGGATAATATTCTAAACTATTTCAGTTTGATAAGGGAAAAAAGATAAAACCCTTCCACTTGCATGTGTAAGCGTGTATGCGTGCACGTGTGTGGAGGTGATATGAGTAATGTTGTCGCAGTGATGTAAGATTTTTTCAAACGCTCTGTTTGAAGAGACAGGCTGGTACTGATCGTTCACTGCCGTTATTTCATCGGGAGGGTCGGTCAGATTTGCGATGTTTTAAGTTATTAGGTTACTAGTGTTCGCTCACGTTAATGTAGATTTAATCTATCTCTCAGGAAAAATACATTTTTCAGGATGATACCTCATTATCTTTTGTACTTCTGTCAATGTGCAAGCAAAATTTCATGATGAGCTTTTGAGTAGCTAGGGCGTGAAGGCATATCAAATAAACAAATTTCCTCCTCATTTATAATATTAGTTAGGGTTAGAAATACAAGATATAAAATGAAGTCATTCGTTCTGATGTTATAAAAATAAATAGTAAGAAAAAAAATCACGCATGCAGGGTAACATTAAAAAAATATTTTTCTGTCTCATTCGTGAAGTGGACACGTCTAGGTATACATATAGTAAAAGGCTAACGGGACGAAATCTATTCATTAAATATTTTAGAGAGAAACACTCTGGCGGGTTTTATAATCGAAAACGGAACACATTTCGTAGTATAAAAAAAAATTACCTCCCTGTCGTTTGTTAGGGATTCACGCAGAAACTACGAAGACATCGAAAATATTCTAACACCCCTTTATAAATAAACTGATTGATTTATTACCTTGTAATACTCAATATACCCGGGTAATACTCAATATTTATGCACTACTTTACGCCCCTTGTCGTACTCTCGCAGCCATTCAATCATTATTATATACATACCCAAATATTTACACACACACAAACACGCTCATACTTACACACTCAAGAGTGAACCTCTTTACCAAACAATTTCATAAAATTAGTGGAGTTTGCGCTGGCGTCTGTGATACAGGCTCAAGTTTAGTACGGACGCAACGTGAACTTAAATTGGCGCCGTCAGTGACATTTTAATTTTGTAAAAACAATTGAAGTAAAACTTTTTGCACAATAAATTATTATTATGTAATAGTTTAGCGCAACACTGGTTGTATGATAAAGATAGCGATAATTGTGGCAGCGCCTGTTATAGACGCATGTATTCAAGATGGCGTCAGTCCCAAGTCATATGTTTACGTTTATCGTTGTTTTTCATTGTTTATAGTGAAATCTCAATATCATAATGGTTTTGGTAGGTGGTAGAGCCACGCTGAAGCTATAACTGGTTTCAGAACGAATGGGTTGGCTCGCCCCGGGTAGTACCACCCTCTCACAGAAAACCGACGTGAAGTAACAATGCTTGGATTGATGCGTTTCATTCGATTAGTGAGAGCACCGAAGGCCCACCTCTCTTCCCCTTCCTCCTCTCCCCTTCTGTTTCCTTTCCTCCCCTCCAACACAGGCTGGCAACGCACTTGCGACTCCCCTGGTGTTGCAAGTGTCTATGGACGGTGGTGATCACTTAAAATCAGGTGACCCACCTGTACGTTTGCCTCCTATGACATAAAAAAAGAAATATGTTCTTTGCAATGGAAAAAATAAAATGGTTTGAAAAATAGTCAATACACCGGTATAACATATAAAATACGTTTTTCATATACAATACATTCGTATATAAGTATATATCATACTTATAAGAAAACACAAAAGAGAAGGCTTATCATAGGGTGATTCAATGTGTGAACAATTTTGATGTCTGGAACTAACACCTCTCACTGTGCATTCGTCAAAAATGAACGTAGCTATAATGTTTTTCAAATATATACAATGTACAACTAAATGCTGTAGTGCCATACTGTATCTCTGAGACCAAGATCGTTCATAAAAGGTGAAGCCAATGAAACCAGTAACAGCTTCAGCATGGCTCTACCACCTTAAATCGTCTTCTAACTCTAACACTTCTACTAATCGGCATTAAATCGATTAATTATCCGATTAATGAGTCGTGGTGGTCTAGTGGTTTGACCGGTGATATGATTTCGATGTCCACAGGTTCGAACCCCGGCATGTACCAACGAATTTTTCGGAATTCGCGTACATTTATTAATTTAAATTGGTAACACTATCGGCTGACGGTGAAGGAAAACATCGTGAGGAAACCTGAATATACGTGTAAATAACATAAATAAACCATAACTAGGAATACCTGAAATCTTAAAAAAAATGTAAATTATTAACGAACTTAAGATATGTCATCTCACATTGTGACTACACACCTAATACGAGAATTGATTATGTTTTACTTGTACGTAATAGAGTTATTAGACATTTTTTATTATCGTTAATATCAACCGTAATAAATCGAGGCTATATTAGACTTGCATTTGATGTTATATACCGATTATAATGGAGTAATATATGCTTAAACTTAATAAAGCCTTTTACTAACGCTAGTGATTTCACAGCGCTTGTAAATATTAAGTATTTCATACATATGATTATGGCGGTAGAGCCACGCTGAAACTATTACTGGTTTCAGCATGAATGGGTCGGCTCGCCCGGAGTAGTACCACCCTCTCGCAGAAAACCGACGTGAAGTAACAGTGCTTGCATTGTTGTGTTTCGTTCGGTTAGTGCCATACCTTCGGGAAGAGTCCTATGACCCTGCAGTGGGTCTCTTACAGGCTGATGATGATGATGATGAAACTCCAACACTCAACTGTTAATTTATACACTTAAAATTTATTTATTTATGCATATATATTTTATACAGCAGAACTTTTTCTAAACTTGACAGTTAAATACCAGAAAATGTATAAAGCGAACTTTTTACTTGATAGTTTTTGACACTTACAGCTGTCTTTGATTTAGTATAATAATTTCACTGTCAGTCTGTGATTAGATTTCACAAATTTATAATTATATTAATAAATGCAGTCATCTGGATTAAATCACCCATTTGTTGTATGGGCTTCCTTTTTCTTGTGGTTAACTTCGATTTTTTCAATAACTTGGTCACTATTATTATTCTTTTGTAAGTATACGCACATCTTTTTACACGTTATCTTTGTTTATCGAATCTACATAATAATTTTATGAAATATGTAGATTAGATAGTAACGTTAGTCAAACAGGTCAAAATAAAGGTCACCTGAAATTCGATTGACTGAGTATTTATAAGAAAAATAGGCTAGAAATAACATAACTAAACCGTCATCATCTTCTTACCCTTATTACACCTAAGTAGGGTCGGCACAACATGTTTTCCTTTTTCACTCTTGCGTATCAGATGTCATCTCAGTATTCACAAATTTATTTATATATGCATATATATTTTATACATTAAAATCTTTTCTAAACTTGACACTTAAATACCAAAAAATGTATAAAGCGAACTTTTTACTTGATAGTTTTTGACACGTGCAGCTGTCTTTGATTTAGTATAATAATTTCACTGTCAGTCTGTAATTAGATTTCACAAATTTATAATTATATAATAAATGCAGTCATCTGGATTAAATCACCCATTTGTTGTATGGGCTTCCGTTTTCTTGTGGTTAACTTCGATTTTTTCAATAACTTGGTCACTATTATTATTCTTCTGTAAGTATACGCATACCTTTTTATAAGTTATCTTTGTTTATCGAATCTACATAATAATTTTATGAAATATGTAGATTAGATAGAACGTTAATCAAACAGGTCAAAACAAAGGTCACCTGAAATTCGATTGACTGAGTATTTATAAGAAAAATAGCCTAGAAATAACATAACTAAACCATCATCATCTTCTTACCCTTATTCCACCTAAGTAGGGTTGGCACAACATGTTTTCCTTTTCCACGCTCGTCTATCAGATGTCATCTCAGTATTCACACCTTTTACACAAATAATTTTTACACAATCCATCCATAACATTTACGGTCTTCCTCTACTCTTATATCCATCGGCCATCATACTCAAAACTTTTCTAGTTACATAGTCTTCATCTCTCTATACCATGCTAACCTATTACTCCTTAACTTCTCTGTCACTGGTGCTATTTTCAAACTTTCTGTGATATATATATTCCTAATCTTATCCATTCTAGTTATACCACACATCCACCTTAACATTCGCATCTCTGCCACATGTAGGTTTCTCTCATCCGTCTGTCTCGTCGCCCAGCACTCAGATGCGTACAAATATAAACTCATGTCGACAAATCCAGAAGAAGCTATTCGACTTTAATTCGTTTTAACATATTTTAAAACGGATTACCAGCATTTAAATATCGGATCGAAATCAAGAGATAAAAATTAATCAGTTTATCACAAATTGTTACTAATTAGCCATAACTTCGGTGCATCATTTTATATTCTGACTGTAAGTTTAATTCGAGATATCTTTATTCTGGGAACAAAAAACCCAAGGAAATAAATTCTCTTTTATTCTTTCATTCTCTATTTCTTTGTCTTGCTACGCATAAAAAACCTTAACAAATATTATAAATGTATATGTGAGTTCGTTCATTTGCTTATTAAGCTTTCAAGCCTTAACTACTCTACAGAACATCATGAAAATTTACATTCATTTTTTTTATTGTAGCTCCGCAAAATGACTGCACTATACCTGATGGTAAGCACATTACAATCCAAACACAACGGTGACTACCAAGAGATACGCCATATCGTCAGTGGTTGCTATCATGCCGACTTCCATAAATGTCTCTTCACGTTACGCTTGAAGGACCCAATCTTATAGGTAGGAGGGAACACACTAGTTGGGTGATTGTTCCACAGCTTCATGGCACGGCAAAGATAGGATGTTGCGAACTTTTTAGTCCGTGCCCAGATAAGGTTTACCGTAAAACTCTGGCTCCGAAGACCAGAGCAAGTGGTTCGATTGTGAAAAGGAGAGGAAAGGATTAAATTGAATAACTATTCAGAACACTTGCCATGATACAGACGGTAGAACACGCAAAGTGAGGTTATCAGTAAATCCAACTTCGGACATACGTGTAAATAACATAAATAAACCATGACTAGGAATACCTGAAATCTTAAAAAAAATGTAAATTATTAACGAACTTAAGATATGTCATCTCACATTGTGACTACACACCTAATACGAGAATTGATTATGTTTTACTTGTACGTAATAGAGTTATTAGACATTTTTTATTATTGTTAATATCAACCGTAATAAATCGAGGCTACATTAGACTTGCATTAGATGTTATATACCGATTTTAATAGAGTAATATATGCTTAAACTTAATGAAGTCTATTACTAACGCTACAGTGATTTCACAGCGGTTGTAAATATTAAGTATTTCATATATATGATGTATCTAGGCATCGAACTATAATATATTGTATAGGTTGTTCTAGTAGATGCACATTAGAGATACTTTTTTAAACAGTATATATATATAATGTAATCTGTGCAAATTCTCTTAGGACTCGACCACATTCAGAGCAGTAACTACCGCAGTATCAATGATAAGGGCTTCCAGCTCCTAAGGAGTCTAACTTTTGCTAACAAATATACATAACCTCAAATTGTGCTAGTAGTTAATAGTGACTTTTTGCGTTGTTGTGGACGTTGTGGATAGTACGATATAATTCAGCAGTAAGATTTCCCCAGAGCATTTCACATTAATACCCTTTAAGACTAGCTACGTTT
This sequence comes from Antheraea pernyi, assembly GCA_015888305.1. Lineage (NCBI taxonomy): Eukaryota > Metazoa > Arthropoda > Insecta > Lepidoptera > Saturniidae > Antheraea > Antheraea pernyi. The sequence continues at coordinate 19,388 of MU159391.1, read as the reverse complement.
GTGGCCACATCATTATCTAACAGTAAGCGAGAATATTGTTTTTCTCTAACCCTATAATGTACCTATTTGGAAATGAGTATTGTATATGATACTTGTACATTATTATTGTGTGTTGTAGGTGGCAGTTAGTTTATTGAATCTTAAATTCGTAAATGGTTTACAGGTATCGGCGATATACTAACGTTGACTGGGACAGAATTAGTGAACGCTATTGTATTGCTCTTGGGAATAATAATGTTGCCAACGAATGTGTATATGTTGCATTCCATCGGAAGTGGGAAGACGATCGAGTATATATTTTTTTCTGTTTAAATCCTAATAAGATAATAATATATCTTAACTATGTCATTTTAACATAGTAATGATACTTTAACCACCTTGTTTCAGCTCAAGTATATCTATTTCAGTATGTTGTTATTAACTTTTTTTCAGTAAAAATTGAGTTGTTGATATAGTATTTAAATGTATTTTACTATAATTAATTTGTTTGTTTCCTTAAATATTTTTAGTGGCAAGAATCTATTTATACAAAATAAGTATAGTTGTAAAGTAGTAAACTTTTGATAACGTCGTTCGTTGTAACGAATAGCTTTCTATAACGTAGAAATCAGTTCAATTTGGTTCGTTTACCACAATAACATTTATTTGTTTTGTTCTCTCCCTTTAACGATAAGTCTCTCGGTCCCTTGAAATTCCTTGTAAAGATTTTACACTGTATTTATTTTGGATAATGTTACTTCTAGTTACATTCTTACAAAGATTGGTTCACCCAGGACTGGTATGATAAAATACGCGAATACGAATGGAATCCTACTATAAATATACGGAGTAAAAAGCACAATGTACCAGATATTTCTGTAACTGACAGTGTTCCTTTAAGGTATTCATATTTGGTGTTTTACTTTGTGCTAATAATGCTATTTGTATTTCATTAAGAAAATGAAAAGTCATCTATCATCTGTAGTTATTGTCCTCGTAATCTTCATCGGCAAATCATAAAAGATATATGCGAACTGATAGATAGGGGCGTTAAAATATAGGTATTAGTGTATAATACCTACGCGTGGTAGTCCAGTGGTAAAAAAACGACCATAATAAGTGATACAAACTTTTTATTCGCGTGTTAATTTTAAGTTTCAATATTAGGGAAAAATGCGAAATATTTTATAAATAGTAAACAGAAAAAGAAAAAAAGAAAATCCGTTGAGAAACAGAGGAATATGTGTTTAACGGAATTGCCTTTGTTTTTTTAATTGTTATTAACATTTTACTTTTTAATACCACATAGTAACAAAGAGGTTTACATTTATGTTAAAAAAGTTACTGGAGCCCTTAGCTGTGTGTATAAAACTCCAAACGAAGCACAATGAATTTTAGTTTGTAACTCCTGAAAATTGTTTTATTAACGATTTGCGTGCGAGCGGGTGTTGTCGACCACACTATTCGGACCAGTAGTAGTGCTCATTATATCTCATAAATATGATCCCTGCTGACTTCTGTCATAAGAAGGGCCGGGTATCAAGTTTGGAAGGCACCGAAACAACGAAGAAGTGGAGACCGAAAATCATTTTGAATATTAATTACTTATCAGCACGGATGTACCTAATATATTTCTTCATGACATCTTTATGTCACGCTTAAGTGACTGAAACACCTGCAGCCATCCTCTAAATTCAGCTCTGGCCCGGTGCTTCAAAATTCACTATGTAACAAATTATGATGGTATGATTAGTGATCGAACTACGCTTGTTTCATAATATTTTAACAAAAAAAACAATGTTTCAGTTTATGAATGTTACAACGTTTATCGTGTTGTTGGAACATGAAAGCTAAAATAATTTGTTATTTACTATTCTAGTGTAAATCTTGTTGGTGTTTCTAAATAAATAAATTACGCTCTTTACAGCCACAAAGCAAAAGTTGTTTGCTGTCCTTTATGGTTGTGCATATTATGGATAATTATCATTTGTGTTGTTGGCGGTGTTCTTTGTATTTTACGGATACGTCAGTGTCAAATCACCACAGATAATAATGTTCTGATGGGTATTAGAAATTACAGAAACTATCCGAAGTACAAACATTTTATAGATAATGTACAATGGTCTCTGGGATGTTGTGGGGTAAATTATATATTCCCTCAATTGCCTATTATCTTAGAAAATCGAGTTATTAGACGCGAAGTAGCGTTAACGTTACGACATTTCTTAAAATCATAATACCAGAATAACAGTAAAAATTGAGTTGTTGATATAGTATTTAAATGTATTTTACTATAATTAATTTGTTTGTTTCCTTAAATATTTTTAGTGGCAATAATCTATTTATACACAATAAGTATGGATACAGTGTAAACTCTTGATAACGTCGGTCGTTGTAACGAATAGCTTTCTATAACGTAGATATTAGTTCAAATTGGTTCGTTTACCACAATAACATTTATTTGTTTTCTTCTGTCCCTACAACGTAATAAAATGCTCGGTCCCTTGAAATTCGTTATAAAGAGTTTACACTGTATTTATTTTGTATAATGTTACTTCTAGTTACATTCTTACAAAGATTGGTTCACCCAGGACTGGTATGATAAAATACGCGAATACGAATGGAATCCTACTATAAATATACGGAGTAAAAAGCACAATGTACCAGATATTTCTGTAACTGACAGTGTTCCTTTAAGGTATTCATATTTGGTGTTTTACTTTGTGCTAATAATGCTATTTGTATTTCATTAAGAAAATGAAAAGTCATCTATCATCTGTAGTTATTGTCCTCGTAATCTTCATCGGCAAATCATAAAAGATATATGCGAACTGATAGATAGGGGCGTTAAAATATAGGTATTAGTGTATAATACCTACGCGTGGTAGTCCAGTGGTAAAAAACGACCATAATATGTGGTACAAATTTTTTCTTCGCGTGTTACTTCCAAGTTTCAATATTAGGGAAAATGCGAAATATTTCCATTTTTTTATTGATAACACTAAAACTAGGGAATAAATAGTAAACAGAAAAAGCAAAAAAAAAGAAAATTATTTGAGAAACAGAGGAATATGTATTTAACTGAATTGCCTTTGCTATTTAATATATTGATATATACCAATGTATAGGTAGTTTTATTATTTATACTTTTGTAGGTGGTAGAGCCACATCGAAGCTATTCAGCATGAATGGGTTGGCTCGCCCGGGCTAGTACCATCCTCTCACAGAAAATCGACGTGAATTAATAGTGCTTCCATTGTTGGGTTTCGTTCGGTTAGTGAGATCGCCGGAGGCACCCTTCCCATTCCCTTCCCTCTCCCTCCCCCCACAAACACATTCTGACAACGCACTTGCGACTCCTCTGGTATTGCTAGTGCATAGGATGGCGGTGATCACTTAAAACCAGGAGACCCGTACTCGAGTCCATTGGACGCCTATCATATAAAAAAAATCTTAGTTTTATGATCGACAGTGGTCCAGCGATTCTTCTAAATTAAAATAAATCAAATACGCGATCCCGTGAGGCCGAAAATGATTTTGAATTGGTATGATCATTGGTTGATTGGTATTTAACTTGCAGGAGATTCGGGCTCACTACTATAAGATTATAGACTGACACGGACTGCGTAATACTAATACTCGGAATGCATAAAATAGAGTGTATTTATATGACCATATAAGATATTTATAGATACGCGGTCATTCATTTGTTGGTGTTTCTAAATAAATAAATTACGCTCTTTACAGCCACAAAGCAAAAGTTGTTTGCTGTCCTTTATGGTTGTGCATATTATGGATAATTATCATTTGTGTTGTTGGCGGTGTACTATGTATTTTACGGATACGTCAGTGTCAAATCACCACAGATAATAATGTTCTGATGGGTATTAGAAATTACAGAAACTATCCGAAGTACAAACATTTTATAGATAATGTACAATGGTCTCTGGGATGTTGTGGGGTAAATTATATATTCCCTCAATTGCCTATTATCTTAGAAAATCGAGTTATTAGACGCGAAGTAGCGTTAACGTTACGACATTTCTTAAAATCATAATACCAGAATAACAGTAAAAATTGAGTTGTTGATATAGTATTTAAATGTATTTTACTATAATTAATTTGTTTGTTTCCTTAAATATTTTTAGTGGCAATAATCTATTTATACACAATAAGTATGGATACAGTGTAAACTCTTGATAACGTCGGTCGTTGTAACGAATAGCTTTCTATAACGTAGATATTAGTTCAAATTGGTTCGTTTACCACAATAACATTTATTTGTTTTCTTCTGTCCCTACAACGTAATAAAATGCTCGGTCCCTTGAAATTCGTTATAAAGAGTTTACACTGTATTTATTTTGTATAATGTTACTTCTAGTTACATTCTTACAAAGATTGGTTCACCCAGGACTGGTATGATAAAATACGCGAATACGAATGGAATCCTACTATAAATATACGGAGTAAAAAGCACAATGTACCAGATATTTCTGTAACTGACAGTGTTCCTTTAAGGTATTCATATTTGGTGTTTTACTTTGTGCTAATAATGCTATTTGTTTTTCATTAAGAAAATGAAAAGTCATCTATCATCTGTAGTTATTGTCCTCGTAATCTTCATCGGCAAATCATAAAAGATATATGCGAACTGATAGATAGGGGCGTTAAAATATAGGTATTAGTGTATAACACCTACGCGTGGTAGTCCAGTGGTAAAAAACGACCATAATATGTGGTACAAATTTTTTCTTCGCGTGTTACTTCCAAGTTTCAATATTAGGGAAAATGCGAAATATTTCCATTTTTTTATTGATAACACTAAAACTAGGGAATAAATAGTAAACAGAAAAAGCAAAAAAAAAGAAAATTATTTGAGAAACAGAGGAATATGTATTTAACTGAATTGCCTTTGCTATTTAATATATTGATATATACCAATGTATAGGTAGTTTTATTATTTATACTTTTGTAGGTGGTAGAGCCACATCGAAGCTATTCAGCATGAATGGGTTGGCTCGCCCGGGCTAGTACCATCCTCTCACAGAAAACCGACGTGAATTAATAGTGCTTCCATTGTTGGGTTTCGTTCGGTTAGTGAGATCGCCGGAGGCACCCTTCCCATTCCCTTCCCTCTCCCTCCCCCCACAAACACATTCTGACAACGCACTTGCGACTCCTCTGGTATTGCTAGTGCATAGGATGGCGGTGATCACTTAAAACCAGGAGACCCGTACTCGAGTCCATTGGACGCCTATCATATAAAAAAAATCTTAGTTTTATGATCGACAGTGGTCCAGCGATTCTTCTAAATTAAAATAAATCAAATACGCGATCCCGTGAGGCCGAAAATGATTTTGAATTGGTATGATCATTGGTTGATTGGTATTTAACTTGCAGGAGCTTCGGGCTCACTACTATAAGATTATAAACTGACACGGACAGCGTAATACTAATACTTGGAATGCGTAAAATAGAGTGTATTTATATGACCATATAAGGTATTTATAGATACGCGGTCATTCATTTGTTTGAAAGACATTCTATTTACAATATATACAACAGTTTCAGCCAGTCTGCCAAAGAGGATGACATACTCGATAGCTACAGACTTATAAATATCCTATATACCCAATAGAAATTAGGACATTCAGTAACATGTATATAGAAGAATACATTTTGCGGTATTCTTAGTAGTGATCTAGAGCTCTTATCCAGCAGTGGAAAGTAAGAATGCTGAAAAATACATTAAGGTAGCTATAATTTAAAATAAATAACTTCATCCTTAGTTGCTGTAAAGATGGAACGTGCATATCCAATTACTTATTGGAATTGGGAACCGATTCCATTAATACAAAGGGTTGCGGTAATATGATGTATCGTATAATAATGACGTCTATGGTTGCTCATCTTGTTATGTTTATTTTTATTATGTCTATGGAGGTGAGTTTTGTTTTCTGTTGTAAATATGTTGCAAGCTATTTTGGCAAAGGAGATTGAATCTACTTTTTAAAAATAAATTAGGAATGACATAAAGATTGAAAAGCGAAGCATCATATTTATATTTTTATATCTAATTAATCTAGATTTCATACAATTAATAAAAATATAAATATTGTTGGTATGATCATTGGTTGATTGGTATTTAACTTGCAGGAGCTTCGGGCTCACTACTATAAGATTATAAACTGACACGGACAGCGTAATACTAATACTTGGAATGCGTAAAATAGAGTGTATTTATATGACCATATAAGGTATTTATAGATACGCGGTCATTCATTTGTTTGAAAGACATTCTATTTACAATATATACAACAGTTTCAGCCAGTCTGCCAAAGAGGATGACATACTCGATAGCTACAGACTTATAAATATCCTATATACCCAATAGAAATTAGGACATTCAGTAACATGTATATAGAAGAATACATTTTGCGGTATTCTTAGTAGTGATCTAGAGCTCTTATCCAGCAGTGGAAAGTAAGAATGCTGAAAAATACATTAAGGTAGCTATAATTTAAAATAAATAACTTCATCCTTAGTTGCTGTAAAGATGGAACGTGCATATCCAATTACTTATTGGAATTGGGAACCGATTCCATTAATACAAAGGGTTGCGGTAATATGATGTATCGTATAATAATGACGTCTATGGTTGCTCATCTTTTTATGTTTATTTTTATTATGTCTATGGAGGTGAGTTTTGTTTTCTGTTGTAAATATGTTGCAAGCTATTTTGGCAAAGGAGATTGAATCTACTTTTTAAAAATAAATTAGGAATGACATAAAGATTGAAAAGCGAAGCATCATCTAGATTTCATACAATTAATAAAAATAAAAATATTAAATGATATAGGAACTATTGAGGTATTAAATATATAGATATTTATTTTTGAACTATTCTCACAGTAAATTAACTTTAATATCCAAACTATTTTATTGAAAGATTATTCGAGCCTGTTTGAATAAGATTATAATAACACACAAGGAAGATTGCTAAATAATATTTTTATATTATTCAAAATATCAAATAAATTTCATAATGATGTAATCTTGCGAACTGTGTTTAGGTCTAATTTATATTTGATAATAAATTGGTTATTCTTCATAGAAAAGGATTTGCTAAACTTGGACAAAAAACTATTTGTTATTTTTACTCTAATTTATTACTATTTAAAAAAAAGTATTAAACACAGCTGTTAAAACTAGGTACCTACTTGAATATATGACTGTAGAATATATTAACAAGGATATAGATATATAACAATAACTTTTATTTGTTAAACAGCTTATATCCTTGATATACATTATGGGGAAAAACACAGACAGGTGTTCGAAATCAAACAGGAATCAAATCAAACACGTGAGACACATTATGCCAGTAAAGGACAATTTTGAAATATCTAGCGATTCGTATCAATTAAATCCAAACGAGAGTGAAGATGATTAATTAGTTGTATCATGTCATTATTTTTATTTCAAAATGTTAATATAGCTTTCGGAATAAAGGTACTCCTACAGTATTAAAGCATAATATTTTATTTTATTGTGAAAATTTTAAGTATTCAAGAGGCATAAACTTTTGCTGTACAATTTTTATTTACTATGCAGATAATGGAAAATAAGATATTTGTTCATAATGTATTATATGTCTTAAAAAGTTTTTTTTTTCGAACTGACTATGCTATTTACCTAGCAAGGTCTTAACAGCTTCACCGGACTACTAAGGCGAGCGCTTAAGGCACTCGGCCGATTTTATTTGACAACTAGCTCAAGGGTGCATGGCACACCTCGGCTTGGGGTGTTGCCTGATACATGCAATTCGCGTCCTAAGCTAAGCTAACTATTCATACATATATGAGCTGTTCAAATATATTCCTTAACAATTGTTATATATATTTCGTATCGGATAATTGATTTAAAAAGTAGGACGAACAATTGCTTCCTAATTAAGACTTCAGAAACCGTATGCCACAGCTTAAAACCTCGCGTCCTAAATGAACTCGCTCATCAAAGTTTCAGCATGTTTAGGTACTTAGGAGAAATGTTTAATTTGGGCCCTTTAGCTGTCTCCATGAGTAGTTTTGCTAGAAGTGACTAACACAGTTGGTTGCTAGGGCCTTATAGCTACAATGGACTTGATGACGAGTGCGAATGGCACTCAGACGAAATAGCAACGAGCGCGAGGATGTCAGTAGGCGATTCTCAGAGGGAGCTGTTGCCTTTAATGCAAAATGTATGATATAATTTCAAACTGACTACTCTATTTACCAAGCAAGGTCTTAATAGCTTCACCGGACTACTAAGGCGAGCGCATTGGTGTTGGATATAAATTCTACTACTATGGGAGTAACGGTAAGAGAAATGGGGTAGGAATTGTATTAGACAATGAGCTTAAGAAGTGTGTGACAGATGTAAAAAGAGTAAATGATAGATTAATATTGGTGAAATTATTGATAGAACAAATGACGGTAAATATAATAAGTATGTATGCGCCGCAAGCTGGGTGTAATGAGGCTGTGAAAGAAAAATTTTGGGGAGATTTTGATGGGGTGATGGGTGATATTTCACAGAATGAGGAGGCCTATATCGAAGGTGATTTTAATGGACATGTGAGAAGAGAGAGTGGACGTCATGAGAGAGCACACTGAGGCTGGGGTTTTGGGAATACAAAACAAAGAAAGTGAAAATCTTATTCAAGCTGCAGTTACTTTCGACCTTGCCGTAGCTAATCTTGGTGACGAGTGCGAATGGCAGTCAGACGAAATAGCAACAAGCGCGAGGATGTCAGTAGGCGATTCTCAGAGGGAGCTGTTGCCTTTAATGCAAAATGTATACATTTATGCAATTAGTATAAAATAATTAGTATAAACATACATGATTTGACGTTGACGTTCGCTTTCAAAACATCTAACTTTATAATTTTGTAAAAAGTGGTTTTTGGCAGTAAATAGCGAAAATATTAGAAAATTTTATAATAAATTCATTTATATATCGACATAGTGTGGACTGGGCATAATAAGGAGAAGTACTTAGTGCCTAAATTGTTATATTGAACAAGGATCGTTACTGCCATAAGCTTGTACTGCTAAGAAGTAATAGTGGAAAGGAAGTTTCCTTTTATCCTATTTTAGTTCTAGTTCTTATTTTTGGCAGTAAATAGCGAAAATATTAGAAAATTTTATAATAAATTCATTTATATATCGACATAGTGTGGACTGGGCATAATAAGGAGAAGTACTTAGTGCCTAAATTGTTATATTGCTTCCGATCTGTTACTGCCATAAGCTTGTACTGCTAAGAAGTAATAGTGGAAAGGAAGTTTCCTTTTATCCTATTTTAGTTCTAGTTCTTAAATTTTATTATGTATATAGTAATAAATAATATGTATTTATTTCAATATGTATCCTACAAGTATTATGATTTATTGTATTAAGGCGAGTTACAAAAGGCTTTGAAAGAAAAGAAATAGCTTCCAATGAATGGCAATGTATTGAAGACCAAGATAGTACGATTAAAGAAAATAAGAGAATAATGTATGTAGATTGTAAAAGAAATGCAAAAATAGCAGTTAGTTGCTATTGCATGATTTGTACCAATCACACTGGAGAGGTCACAAACACAAACATATTTGTACCGATTAGCAAAAGCTAAAGAAAATAATACAAGAGATATTACACACATTGTATGTACAGTCAACCCAAAACGTACGTTAGGTTCGAACATGATGAGTATGAAAACTGGATTAGGGTTTTCTCAGGGTAGGACTCAAAGTAAGAAAGGAATTCGGGATGTAAGGTTGAGATTTGCGAGTTGGAATGTGGGAACAATGACTGGAAAGGGAAGAGAATTAATTGATGGAAAGGGACGAAAGCGAGAGAGATTGGTGTTGGATATAAATTCTACTACTATTACAGTAACGATAAGAGAAATGGGGTAGGAATTGTATTAGACGATGAGATTAAGAAATGTGTGACGGATGTAAAAAGAAATGAAATTATTGATAGAACAAATGGCGGTAAATATAATAAGTGTGTATTCGTCGCAAGTTGGGTGTAATAAGGCTGTAAAAGAAAAATTTTGGGGAGATTTTGATGGGGTGATGGGTGATATTTCACAGAATGAGGAGGCCTATATCGGAGGTGATTTTAATGGACATGTGAGACGAGAGAGTGGAGGTTATGAGAGAGTACACGGAGGCTGGGGTTTTGGGAATAAAAACAAAGAAAGTGAAAGTCTCATTCAAGCATTCAAGCAGTTACTTTCGACCTTGCCGTAGCTATTACTTTTTTCCAAAAAAGAGACCAACACCTAATTACATACAATAGTGGTAATCATACTACCCAACATAATTATTTTCTCTTACGAAGAAATAATATTAAAATAGTAAAAGATTGCAAGGTTATGCCTGGAGAGATATTTGCTACTCAATATCATCTAATAGTGTTAGATTTAAGAATAAAATTATAACTGGCAGGAAATCGATCGAGTACCCCACCTAAAATAAAAGAAGTTAAGGATTTATTAAGATTAGCATGGTATGGGCATGTCATGAGAAAAGCTTTGAGTATGATGGTTGATGGATATACGAGTAGACGAAGACCGAAAAAGATATGGATGGATTGTGTAAAATGTGTAGATACTGAGATGACATCTAATAGGCGAGAGTGGAAAAAGAAAACATTTTGTGCCAACCCTACTTAGTAACTACTTACTACATGTAAAGCGGGCTTTGATGCCAAAAGGTATTAATGCATAATGTTAATTCCAGCACCGAAAGTATTTAATTGAAAGTAGTATTTTTAAAATCGTTTATTTTTCAATTCAAATTAAACTAAATGATTTTGCAAACAATTTTTGTTTTGAAATTTGTATATATCCCAATCAATTTGAATATCAACAATTCAGATACTTTTTAGTCGTCTTTAGTCGATTTCTCTAATAAACAATGTTGATATTTTATTGAAACGCTTCTAATAAATTTTTGGTCTTCCCAAATTTGAGGAATATGAAAATGATTTTTAAGAAATTTAAAAAGTTTTAGTTGACAAAACTAATCAAAGTATCAATTATTAATACTTTAAATACTATAACATTGATTTTTATGATTGACAAATTGATGTTTTAGAAAAATATGAAACAAAATAAGGAATATATAATTATTTATCAGAAAAGAATCGAAAACAGTAACATAATAGCTATAAAGTGCAAGCAAATTGTTAAAAGTAATTATGCCACTAATTATAGTCGATTATAGCATTTATCATAAAATAAAATACCGATTCATTATATAATACAGAAGGTAATAATAATATAAGAAAGTTATAAATTTCCTCATTTTATTTTTCAAATGCAAGCGAGTTGCCAAATAAATCTTCAATGTGATATTTTTAAACCAGATCTTCGTATTGACGCGATAGTCTAGGAACGATGGAAAAATGTCATATTGGATACCTAGGTAATCTGGAAGGCATATGGTAAATTGTTTCAAGGATAGATAGATTCGTAGTATAATATCGATTACGATAATCGATTTCTCTTTGTCTAAAAATCAATTACGCAATATCAATTCGGCATCCCTAGTACAGTTTTGAGATTTTATTTACCGTGCTAAAAAGGTTATTATATACAAAGTTGTTATCATATTATATTCTGTATAATTGCCTATTTTTATTTAGCGGCAACTAATATTGACTTGCAATGGTATTTCTAACTGTAGCAAATTTGATACGTTGTCGAGGACCTGATGAGTTTTGGAGAAAAAGAAAGATTTTCAGGTTGGCTGCTCATTACATTGGCCGAAGACGAAATTGTTATTCAGTGGCAGTGAGAAACGTACATCGTGCTTTGGTTTACGCAACAAAAGCGAGGAAACTTAAAAAGGAAGACATGAAAGATTTATGGAATACTAGAATCACGGCTGCCTGTGAGCAACACAATATCACGCCGTTCACACTAAAAGAAGGTTTAGATCGAGCAAACATTTTACTGGACCGAAAATCCCTGTCGGATTTAGCTTGTTGGGAACCTCGTACGTTTGAATGCTTAGCTGCAATCGCTAAACAAAAACTGGAATTAGATGGATTAACAGATACTTCTGATAAGAATTATGCCACAGGAGTAAACTTAAATCTTAAAGATGTTATGTTAGAGGCCTGGTTAAAAGAAAAGAAAGAACAATAATATGTAGTATTTTATATTTAGCTTAGTCCATAAATAAATAAACACTATCTAAGATAAAGGAATTTTATTTTTGACATATTATTGGGTTCCTAATTCTTTTTTCAGTTGTTTTGTCAATTCATTTTGTTTTTCTAATACATATATATTTTCTATTTTCCTTTTTTGCTGATATTCCATATCTCTTAAAACTCCTTCGTGCATTTTCTCTCTAAAAGCAGGAAAAAATGGTTATAAATTACATTCCAAAGGATTATTTTCCCATGAATCTATCAATTTTCTTCTTGATGCAAGGTCATATTATGTTATTTGATCCTGAAAACCAGGTCAGATTAATCTACATTATTTATCTATTAAACATTGTCAGGCATTTGGAACTTTTTACATGTATGTAATTGTATATTGGAATAATAATACTAAGTGCTAAAACATTATATATGATATAACCACATATCTGAAATTCATTTGTATTTATTACAACTGGAAGTAGTATCTTATTTTATACTAGCCTCTGCCTGTGACTTTGTCCACATGGAATAGTTACTTTTGGCTAATGCTAACATGCAGCTGAATCTCTCAAGAGGAAAAAACACCCAATTTTGAAACATTCTTCATTGGTGCTCCGCTGCTATTGGTCTTATGGTCTAATGTCATATTGGTGTAATTATATATAGCTTATAACCTTCCTCAATAAATGAGCTATAATTTTTCAGTTCGGACCAGTGGTTCCTGAGATTACCCCCTACAATATCGCAAACTCACAAACTTTACCTCTTTATAATATCAGTATAGAAGTATAGATTGATAAAAAAATAATAATTTTTGATACCAGATTAAGTCATGCATAGCAATTTTATTGTTCTAACATGTCTAATTTTCATTCTGTTATGTGAAATATTTCATTTAATTTCTTTTAATTCATTAGTTATTTTTTGTTTCTTATTGGTATATGCAACAATATAATTGAAACTAAACAAATTTTAAAATACAAAACATCATAATAATTTTAAAAAAGCAAATGGGTTAAGAAATACAGTCTACTTGATATTACATAGTCACCAGATTATAGCCATATAAAACCAATCAGAAAAGGTCCATATTCCCTGAGGCCATTCATAATAAAGTTACAGGAGGTCTAAGGACTGAGTTGAAACACCTTTTGAACTAGTATAGGTTACCAACAATATTACTAAGTGTAAAATACTCTAACAAAAAAAAATAATGGTTTTTATTAAACAGCTCTACTAAAAGAAGCTAAATATGTAGGGTGTAATTTTTTTTATATGTCACCTTTCAATGGTGCATTAAAGATTTCCATTGCTGTATGGCATTTTGTTTAAAGAGTATTTTCACCATTTATTCATGACACTGACAATGTTTTACATTCATTTCACCTCGAGCGTTGATTGTTGTTGTTTATAATATAGTCAAACTTGGGGAAACAGCCGTAGCGTTTAAAAAAATACAAAATTAAATCACGAATTGAATTTTTAATTCAACTGAATTCTTATGTGGCTAACTACAGACTGACTTTCTTAAACTCTATAGCTTAATTGTAGGCTATGCATTCCCATCATACATCATTCGATGTCTGGTGTGTGGGCAAGCGGTGACGTCTCGTCAGCATAACAATCTTTGTTGTTATAGTGCTATGAATATAGGGTGATCGGATGGTGTTGCTGTTATAACTATATTGTTAATGTTTTTGTTTTAACAGGACTGTATCATTTAAGGTTTATTGTCAAATTATAAAACTTTATTTTTCTAGAACATACAAAAGGATTGTGTATTAATTGGAGAATTGGCATTGTTTGAACATACCAAATAATCTAGGATTACATTATATTATTTGAGTGTTTCTAGAATCAATCCTTTTAATATTAATTCTTTGTAATACTGTTTTAAGTAAGTTATAGTTGGGAAAAAAATGTGTAAGTTTAATATAAAACACCCTCTCACAAACTTTACCTCTTTATAATATTAGTATAGATTATATAATTAGGTAATAGCTTCTGCCTGCGATTTCGCACGCGCGGATTAGTTATTTTGTGCTAAAACGCAGCGGAAGCTCTCAAAAGGAAAAAGTACCCCTTCTTTAAAACATTCTTCATTGTTGCTCCGCACCTATTGGCCTTAGCGTGGTGATATGTAGCCTATGTCACTCATAAATAACGTGGCTTTATATTGGATATAACAGAATTTTCAAAATCGATTTCATAGTTCCTGAGATTATCCCCTACAACATCACAAACTCACAAACTTTACCTCTTTATAATATTAGTATAGATTAAGTAGAAGCTCCAGTGTGCTATTTTTTTGTAGTAAGAGTAATGTGAAAAAACAAAAATGTTTCTTTTAAATTCCAGTAAAATTAACAATAAACTGTGTTTTAGGAAGTGATATTGAATCATTCTGAAATAAAATTGCACCATAATCTAGCTGAAACCAATATTGCCCTTTGCTCACCAACAGTGCCACCACTGTTTTCTGATAACTTTGACTTTCAAACAATGGATGATTTTATACATGGCATATTGATAAATGAGGAGATTCTGGCCAGTTCTTTGTATTACACTTTGTTGAAATCAAATCAATATGCAGCAACTGTTTCAAATTGGAAAACCTATCAAACTGTGAGGTAAGTTATCTACCTATAAAAGTTGTATATTGGCAAGAAATTAATTGCAAATTGTACTTATACGTCCGAACATGGTTTAATAAGTATCAAAAGTAACAATTTAAGATACAATAACCTCATCACCACCCTCTCACAGAAAACTGACGTGAAGTAACAGTGCTTGCATTGTTGCATTTCGTTCGGTCAGTGAGAGCGCCAGAGACTCCTCCGTTCCCTCCCTTCCTCCCCCTCCCCCAAACACAGGATGGTGCAACGTACTTGCGATTCCCCTGGTGTTGCAAGTGTATATGGATGTTGGTGATCGCTTAACATGACTCCCTGTTAGTTTAACTCCTGTGCTATAAAAAATATAATGACAGGAATACTATACATACAGCATTCCTGGAGTCACAAATTAAATGCATTAAATTACTTTGGATTTCTTAAGCTATTGTGTTGTCTATTTTCCAGTTTACAGATTATTAAAGTCCACATCAATTTTTTTTTGCCCAATCTGAATATAGCCGTTATGTCTGTTGGGCTTGCATCTCAAGAATTTAATTGTAAATAAAGTAAAAATATTATAATAGCATTATTTTAAATTGGCATCTATTTATTCTTAAGTTGCCTCAATATTACACATATGTATAATATACTTAATACTTAAATTTGTGTTCTACACATATATATTCCGAGTGGTCGAAAAGTTTAGTCAGGTCTAACTTTAAGCTACTTAGTGCAACTCGCAGTGAATGTTAAATATCATACTGTGTCTTGTATTATATACATATTTCTAACCATAAACAAAAAATACATGTTTTTAATTTATTTATTACCCCTACATTCTTGTTTATGGTGATGAATATTGGTGAAATTGGACATCTTTAGTTTTTACTAAGTAATAATAAGTTTTAATAACCCTTTCTTTTCAGCCATGACATACTCCATAACTGGGCCTATCCATTGTCTATTGAATCTGGAACATTTAGTCAAAATAAATATGTTTTTATGGTTAGTCCCAACTTCGTAGATAAAACCGCTACACTGAGTAGGTATGTTGTTTTAAAGAATTTTTATTTTAATAATAACACATGTATACAAATAGTAACATTGGAGTGTTTATGTCAGAATAATAGCTTTTCGTTAAGTAGATATGGAAGTATATAGGTACTAATTAAAACATTTTTTTATAATTTGTCTGTCTGTATTGGCTAATATTCGAAACGGTTAGACTGGTTTTGACGTAATTTTCACTGGCCTAATTTTCATTCTGTTATGTGAAATATTTCTTTTAATTCATTAGTTATTTTTTTGTTTCTTATTGGTATATGCAAAAATATAATTGAAACTAAACAAATTTTAAAATACAAAACATCACAATAATTTTAAAAAAGCAAATGGGTTAAGAGATACAGTCTACTTGATATTACATAGTCACCACAGATTATAGCCATATAAAACCGATTAGAAAAGGTCCATATTCCCTGAGGCCATTCATAATAAAGTTACAGGAGGTCTAAGGACTGAGTTGAAACACCTTTTGAATCAGTATAGGTTACTAACAAAATTACTAAGTGTAAAATACTCTTAAAAAAAAAGGATTTTTTTTACACAGCTCTACTGAAAGAAGCTAAATATGTAGGGTGTAAAAAAATGTTATATGTGAACTTTCCATGGTGCATTAAAGATTTTTATTGATGTATGAGATTTTGTTTAAAAAGTAACTTCACCATTTGTTCATGACACATGTTAATGTATTTTAAATTCTATTTCGCCTCAAGCGTCGACTGTTATTGTTACTATATGTTTTTGTCTTAAAAGGACTGTATCATTATAGGTTTGTTGTCAAATTATAAACCTTTTTTTTTCTAGGACATAAAAAAGGATTGTGTATTAATTGTAGAATTGGCATTGTTTGAACATACCAAATAATCTGGGATTACATTATATTATTTATGTTTCCAGAAACAATCCTTTTAAAATATTAATTCTTTGCAATACTGTTTTAAGTGGGTTATATTTTGGGATTTTTTTTAAGTTTAATATAAAATCCCCTCAATTCTATTCTTGTATTTAGAAAAGTCCTTAATATTATTTCTTAAGGTGTCTAATATAGTGTCGAAATTAGTAGTTCAAAGTTTGACTACAAAATTCTGAATGCATCTACAATCACAAGTGCATTTTGCTTTATTTCAAATTAAATACATTTAATTACCTCATTATGTAATCTCTTTACATACATATATCTTATTACATATGTAGATAATATAAATTATTTGAAATTTACTGTGCATTTGCAAGGATTTTTTTTTGATAACCGATTTTTTTTATGATATTGGGAAACTAACCTGTCAGCTTGTTGTTTTATGTGAACATATGACACAATACCAATTGTTATGGAACATGATAACCCTAAAACCAACTTTGATGTTGCAGACGACATAATTTTCTCTCCATACAATTGTTACCTACATCATTTTTTAAATTCCAAATTCAAAACTGAGTATGTAAATCCCTATACTAATGCATATAACCAACATCATAATCGCAAACCACAGATTACGTTTACAATATCGCAGACTATCACTGTTGCCGTTTTAGCAACTTTGTCGCTAGATCTAGGGGATTTTGGGTACGTTTAACGACTTCTTTTTTCAATATAGCGACTTAAAAAAATTTGCGAATTCTAGCGACTAATTGAAAATTGAAAATACATCATTATTTTGGTACTAGTTTAAATGCAATTACCGGTAACAACATGAATTGCTATTGTCCTTTTTGGAAATACCCTACCAGAATGACGTTCGATCTTGGGATTTAATCGCTTGGGTGCCTCTCGTTCTATCAAATGGCACATCAGATATCCTTTTGTCTTTCATTTTCATTGATTCACTACCACCGCCAACAGAAATAAAAATCAGTTACTATGTTAAGTTTTCGCAAAACAAACCTGTCCTTCTTAGTGCCTTTGTTCGATTGTTCTCATTGATATCAAAATTTATTTATAGAAATGGAAATCCCTTTAAAAAAGAAAGCTTATGCTCAAAAGTCAAATAAATAAATAAAAGTATAGACCAGAATGGAAACGCAAGAAGAGTTATAATATGGTTTAAACCTGTTATAACTGATCCAACTAAACCTTTTTGCTCGTTGTATCACAGTAAAATATTCGCAATATTGTATTTTTACTATATTTTTTACCATGAAATATTCAGCGACTGCTGGAGGATTTGTTAATCATGTATTTTTCAAAATTTAAAGACTTTTTAATCGTCGTCTGGAGACTTTTTTATTTCTGAAAGGGTAACACTGCATACTTTGGTAAAGTAACGTTTTTAAGTTGATTATAGCCATGTATACAAGTCTTTTAAGCCACTTTGTTTCATTCAAGTAACTGTCACATTAGTGTGTCCAGGATCTTAAATTAAAATCCATAGTTCTGTTAAATTGCAGAAAATAACTTTCTGAAATCTGACATTCTATACAGTAACTTCTTCAATAAATTGCATGTTTGGACTACTACACTTTATATTTGAACTAGATAGTTTAAAGTTACAGTTTTAGTTTAGTTTCACTTGCATAGGAATATTCTTTCAGGCACCTTTGAACTTGGCGCCCGTTTAGATCTCACTTCTTTTGTCGTTGAAGTCAGCAACCGAGACATATATCATAATATTGAAATTGGCTCTCATTTCACATTTATGTATATGATGGAATATCATTACTTTTTGTGTAGAAATTATTAGTAGGTACTTAAAATTAATACCAAATGGTTTTTGTTTATCTCCAATACTAAATCCCAGTTAATAACAAAATAAATACTAAAGTCAAATATACTCTGAGTTATAAGTAATAAAAATGATATGTTTGGATTTAAAAACAATTAAGGGCCATATTCCACTCGTTCTGTATTCACGTGAACACCTTAAAATCCACATAAAGACCGGCTGTCATCAATTTTGATTACTGATTCTTATATTACGGGCACTATTAGTGTTCCTAACAGAATCAATTAATTGAAATTCTTTAATAAGGTTTTCAAAATTTACTAGCTTACTAACTCGCAATTACAGTTCGCAAGTCTCACATAGATACATACATAGATTAAAATGTGAAGTAAACTTTGGTTAATCAGAGTATAAAAAGGCAAGCATGTTTATCGCTATGATATATACACAATCAGGTAGATGGCGAGATGTCTGTATGATTTTGGAATATTTAATTGTAGAACTTTTAAGAATTTAAGAGATTGTATATCCATTAAGTTGTAACTTTTTTTATTTTTACAACCGTTTTTTGTTGTAAACTCCGTCCGAAAACAACGGTGATATCCGAGATATTTACAATTTATTGGCAGTCGTTGCTAACATGCCAGCCTGCAAACCTCTCGGTTGATGCATATGACACGGGTCGATCTCGGAACGCGACAAAATAAAAGGGAGCAGTAATTTTTTTCTAGATGCAAAACTTTAAAAAATTATATTTTTAAGTTTTTAGTTAAGTAAACTACATACCCATATACACATATATATCTGAAAAGTGGAATAGTTATGTATTATAATATAAATAATAATACCACATAATTAATATTAATAATTTATTTGTTATA
>MU159390.1:150098-195855 GCA_015888305.1 Antheraea pernyi | reverse complement strand
CATTCCACGCTTACGTATTACCGCCCAACGAAGTGGGCACGGGTCGGCTAGTATAGTATATGTATGTCCGTAAAAACTTTGAAAATGTGCATTTTGTAAAAGACCGGCATGATCTAAATACTAGAAACTGTTGACAAACTGGTCGTCCCATGTTTCAGACTTAGCAAAACCAGTAATAGTTTTTTAGGTAATAGTGTTAGGTTTTACAATAAAGTCCCAAAACATATTACCGATTTGCCGGACTGTAAATTTAAGCACCATGTCAAGCGGGTTTTAGTGTCGAAAGGCTACTATAGAGTGGATCAATACGTGAACGATGGTGACGTCTGGAATTGACTCCTCTCTGTGCATCCACTAAAAACGGTATTGTAACGTATAATGTATTTGAAATATATATATATATGTTAAAAAGATGTACCCAATCGAGTTTCTTGCCGGTTCTTCTCGGTGACTGGGTTGTTTTCCGAACCGGTGGTAGTTTTGACGTTCATAAGCGCCTTATTAGGGCCTAAACTGAATAAAGTATTTTTGATTTGATTTGATTTGATAGTTTTAAGACAAATGCTTACCGTTTCACCAACAGGTCGAATGAATAATATCACTTTATAACGTCATGAATTGAACTTTGACCTAATATGATTTAGAAGTCCGGGTACGTTTATCATAGAGATAAGATAATTTATTCTAAAGTTGACACTAATAACTGTGTTTTATAATGAAGCGATAATGGTTCAGTGGTGACGCGGATTGGATTCTATGCCGGAAGACGCGTATTCATATTTAAAGCCAGGTTATCTCGTGTTACGACGGATGTACTCATGAGTCTCTCTAAAGTTAACTAATTCCATCTTCGGTATCCGTTGTTTCAGTCAAGATTTTACAATTATATTTAACTTTTTACCTATAAGCAGATTATTCGATTTTTTAAATGAAACTTCTTATAGTTGGGTTTGAAATTCTGATTTGTAACCTTTCTGTGTGACGAGAAGTGGTGGAGGTAAACACTGTGTCGGCTAGAGTGTTGAAAACACCGGTTCTCGTCCAATCACCGAAATTAAGCATCGTCGGGCGCGGTTTGTACTTGGACGGGTGACAGCCTGAGAACACCACGTATCTTTTTTGTTTCTCGAACTGACTACGCTATTGACCTAGCAAGGTCTTAACAGCTTCACCGAACTACGAACACCGCGTATCGTTTATTGTTGTATTTTTTTTAATTAAAATGTTTCCTTGTAATGTAAAAGATTCACTCCTATCGTATATATTTAGACACGCCCTATTCTTTTTTTATTTACATAGATGTGGCTGCTTGGCCGTATTAAAATACAATTCATTTATATTTCAACTGGCATTGAATCAATAAATAAATGCACTTGTTTATTCATCGCTAGCTTTTACTTGCGTCTTCGCTCACATTAAGATAGACTTAAGCTATCCCTCGTGAATTGTATATTATTTTTGGATAACGCTATTCTTTTTTGTGCCACTAACAAATTGTATGTAAAATTTCTTGGCGATCGCTTGAGTAATTACTCAAGACCTCAAAGCGTAACAAATAAACAAACTCATTTGCGCCTTTATATTTTTATATTTCGTTTTATAAATGATATATATTATAGTTTTGGACAATTATCCGCACTAATTAATGATATTCAGTTCAATTTTTATACTAAATTTACCGAAACATATGTAGACGAAGTCGCGAGATAAAACTAGTTCCAAATAAATGTTCCAACCAACCCGATAAATTACTATTAAGTACGCTATAGTAAATACCTGGCTGGAAGGAAAACAAACAAAAATAATGAGATTATTTAATTAGCGAATTTACACAACTTTGTACTGTCCCGGTAAAACGTGTCAAGCGACTTTATCTCAGTTCATCGCAAACCGGCTCTCGCGAGAGCACGCGCAACATGTTTGCTTTAAGAAGCCTAAGACATAAACATTATGTTAAGTCGTTTGTGCGAATTCTTAACAAGCAACTACACAGCCCTAATACTCTTCATAAGTTCGCAAAGGATAAACATATAAACATAGTTATACAAGGACAAACTTTGAAGTTCCCTTTCGTATGGCTCAGAGACAATTGTCAGTGCGAACAGTGCTTCCATGGTACGGCAAAAAGCAGAATCGTCGACTGGAGCAAATTCGATCTGAACATCAAACCTGAAGAAGTAGTCCAAAATGAAAACGGATTGCATGTCATTTGGATCGACGGACATAAATCGGAATACGATTTAAATTGGTTGAAGTTTCGAAGTTTTACTCCGGAAAATCAGAGAAGCTACACCGAAACTATTTACAGACCTAAAAAAATCCCATGGCGAGGCGATGAATTCAATAAGGTATGCACTAAACATGACTACAATGAGATACTCAAATCGGATGAAGCGCTTTATAACTGGTTGCATATGTTTTCGATTTACGGTGTCGCTCTAATCCAAAACACGCCGCAATCTGAAACCGCTGTTGATAAGATTGTTGACAAAATCGGTTTTACAAAAAGGACACATTACGGGGTGAAATTCATAGTTCAACATGTTGCAAATACAAGCAACGTTGCATACCTGTCGAGCAATTTACAAATGCACGTCGATTTGCCATATTATGAATACGCTCCAGGTGTGAATCTGTTACATTGTCTTATACAAACCAAGAGCAAAGGCGGTGAGAATCTACTCTCGGATTGTCATTACGTGGCAGAATACATGAGAGACAACCACGAGGAACAGTACAAGCTACTCACTGATGTAGAAGTGGAATGGAGTGACGTAGGTGTGGAACACGGAAATGAGTTTTTCAAACTATATCGATCACCAATCATGAGCTTAGATAAACACGGCGAAATAAACAGGATAAGTTTTTCAATACCTCAGAGAGGAAGCCACTTTCCAGGAGATATTAGCACAATCGCACCTTGGTATGAAGCTTATGGATTATTTCTTGAACTAAATCATAAATTTTCAGCGGAATTCAAGACGAAAGCTGGGGACATACTAGTGTTTGACAACATAAGACTTTTGCATGGAAGAAACTCATATGAAGATAACGTGAACAATGTAAGAAAATTAATTGGTGCTTATATAGATTGGGATGAGATATACTCTCGTTTGAGATGTTTAAAAGTAAAACTAAAAAATATTGAAGGTATTTGAGAACTATTGTTTATATTAAAATATACAAAATAAGTGAAATTTACATTAACAATTATAGATTACACAAAGTACTTATGTATTTTTATCAAAATAAAAACGTTGGCTAAGTATTAAAACCTTTTCTGTGCAAACATTTAGACCATAGACTTTTTAATACCTATTGTAGATTACATTTTTTAAGAATCTATAAATGTTGTTACTTTTTAAAATAAGCTAAATCCAATTTAAGCTGTTATTTTTTTATTTTTATTGTAGCACGGCAGAATGACTGCACTGTGCCTGATAGTAAGCACAGTACAATCCAAAAACAATGGCGACCACCGAGTGACTCCCTATCCATCGCCGGTTGCCGCTGTCATGCCGGCCTGCGAAAAGCTGGATATGCACAGGCTGATCCCGAAACGCGACCTGCAGAAGCGAATCACTATGACGGGCTTTTTCGCCATATACATGGTGGTTTCGACCCAGTCAGGCTGTAAAGCCCTACCACCCTGCTTTCGCCAATGCCTCGTTCGTTATTTAACAGGTGCACTATGCACAGGTGAGGTTGGCTTGAGTGTCTCAAATCTTAGATGTTATTCGACACCCTTTACACCCTTAATATTTTAGGCCTCACAAACTTAATTAAGGTTAGTTTTATACATGAAACAAAAAAAAAACAAAAAACCTTATTGAGAGCAAAATTTGAACTTCATTCTCAGTGTATAAAAACTGAAAATTAAAAAAAAAATGAAACAAGTTATATGAATGATTAAAATTGGATTTTGAAATGTAATGACACATATGTAACTCTAATAAACTTTCATTATTTTATTATCAACAAATAATACACATATAATAATAATGTTGAGAGCTGTGAGAACCTTAATGAAATAAATTAAAGGACTATTGTTATTACTTCACTAACATCAATTTGCTACACTTGCCACACCAATGTATAGAACATTAATATAGACATATTAATTGTTCAGTACATAATCCTACATTAAAAATAATACATTTTATACTGACTTTCTAGTTCTAAATTTATACCCAGTAAAATAATTCTCAATATAATATTTTTGCTCCACAATATAACTACTTAATTTTACATCTGGTAAATTTTGGCCAATTTTATTAAAATAAAATTATAGCCGCTTAAAGCATTTATTGGCTTTTGGCTTGTTGGCCTTTACAGCTTCACCAGACCAAACAGCAAATACTTTCTCTTGATATATCTCTAAAAGAGAGCACAACTCTGTCCACAGATTTTTTGATAAACAATCTCAAGCTAGAGACGAAATTTATAAATAAAATAACAGGCTATTTTCAAACAATCATTATTGACCATGTTTATTCACCTTAATGCTACAACAGTTGGGCATAATAGATTGGAGATGATAGTTCATGTCAGTGATGTATACTCAACAGAGACATATCAATGTTTACACAAAAATTATTATGTTTAATAAATATTTATATAATTATAAATTATTAAAAATTTAAATTCATTTTTTTTAAATATTATTTTTGTTAAAAATCATCATTAAATAAAATTAATCATATTTATAAGTACCTTCATATAAATGGCACCTGAACATTGTATACACTACATTCTTCCTATACAGCATAGATTACCCAAGCAAAACAATTATTAAAATTAGTAATGTGTTTTCAGAACAAAATGTCCATCAATGTAATTCCGGAAGACGATATAAAAAAATATAAAAAGCGATATATGAGCAATTGTTTTATTTATTATTTGTTGCATTACCTAACTGATAAAATTCATCTAAATTTCAACATAACTATCTATGTTATAACTTCTTATTGAAAACCTTTTTAGTGGTATAATTGTGTCAGATTTCTCAGTCTGTTGTTCTACTTCCACAAGTGGGAATTCCTCAAAATTAGGATCACATGCTAAAGCTACTGCCATAGATTCATTTACATGAATATTTATAGTAAAACTACAGTCCTCAGGCACATCTCTGAATTTGTAACTTAACGAAGATAATTTCAAATAAAAAGCACGCAAGTTCTGTTCGCACTGTACTAAATAAGCGTCGGAAGTCTCGTCAAAGTGAAAGTTTTTCTCGAAATGAAATACGAATTTTATTACCGGATTGTAACAATTGTCAGTCACTGCAAACACTACACATTTTAGTTGATCACTCTTCAGACATTCAGCAATGGTTTTCAAACAATGATTTATATATTCGTTTATTTCAGGATGCATAGACTGGTGCACAACCAAGTTGTATTTTTTCTTTGTTTCAAAGATACTTTGTGGGTAAACTGATGCGTTGTATAATATACTATGAAATGCCACAGCTAGGAATTCTAACGTAATATCGATAAAACAAGCATCCATTGTGTACATAACTCTCCAAGGAGTATTATTATTATATTCATAATAAGCAATCAAAAATAAACATGTCACATTTGACAAAAATTGACAGTGACTATGCTAGAGATGCGATATGAAGTTGATTTTTAAACACAGAAAAATCCATTATTTTAATAAATGTTATACTATGAAAAGATGCAGTGAATTTATCTATCTCTGACACTATAAAATCGTGATTTAATTTAGATAATAATAAAATAATGTCGGAGCACGTGTGACTAATTGTAATTAATCACATTTTTCACCTAATTAAACATGATAGATGGTTGCATGACCATAATTCTCTTAATCTAGAACTGTTATCTTTGTCTATAATGTATTTGAGTTTTATAGCGTTGTCTTACTGCAAGTAACAAAATAGACATTCTTTTTAGTTTAAATATTGAGAACTACATAATGTTCAAATTTACAGAATTTTAACCAAAAAAATGTTACATTTAAAATATTTCTGCACTTTTGTTATTTTGCAGAATTACATAAAAATATAAACTTTAAACCTTGTTGAAATTAAAGACGATGAAACATTGATTACATTGTGTTTTTTATACATATAAAATCTGAAAAAAAATTAAGGAATCGATTTTTGCATAATCGACGTTCTTTTCTTCGTTTTCAAAGATATCATTTCAATTTTCAGGAAAAATTGCTTCCTTGTGACCAGAGACAAAATAAAAATACGTATATTCGAATACGTAACCAGCTATAACACAGGTTTATATTATCTCTGGTTTAAATGTTGATTAATGAAATATTTTGGCTTATTAATTTCTATTGATTCAATAAAATACCTATTTGATTGTATTTATTAAAATTTTCTACATATATATTGTGCTCAATCTATAGGCGTCATATTAATTCCGCATATATTTTGAACTATCTAGGAATGTACCTTGCATTATTATGTGTAACCTAATTCCATGGTACTGTATACAATCATAATTCAAAAAATCATATCTTGAGCTTAAGACTTGTACAAACATTGTTGAAGAAAACTTTTTAATTTGGCAACTTTTAACTAACAAACTAAATAATATGATGAAACCATAAAATACAAAGAAACTATTATAATATAGCACAAATGAAATGAAGCCAATTTAATTAAATAACTTTTTATTCATAAAGCAACAACATCTATCATGATAATTTAAAATGCTACACAACTCTTCAAATCCGTTCATTTGTCTGGAATGGACTCCAAGCCCTGGAAAACAAATACAATAAATTTGGCATTAAAAAAAGTAATCATAGGAAAGGGAATATATATATCACCGCATATTATAAAACAAAGTTCTCTGCCACATCTGTCTGCGTGTTTGCAATAAACTCAAAAACTACTGAATGGATTTTCATGCGGTTTTCACCAGTAGATAAAGTGGTTTATGAGGAAGGTGTATGTATATAACTTGTCACGTTTTTTTTTTATTATTAGGGGGAACAACGTCTATAGGTGCTGCTAGTGTTAGAGAAAACTATAGGTAAAACATTCTTTATTTAGAATCATCGTTAACGTGCTTTTATTAAGGTGAATGCTGTTAAAACATATAACTACGTAATGTATTGTTCAAAATTAATTTTCAGTTTCTTTTTGCTATCTAGATAATTTAAAAATCTGGCCACATCTTAAGAGATTACCTTAATGTTTTTTTTTTCAAGATGATAAAAACAAATACTTAATTTTACTGGTTATATGTAATGACATCTGGTAACAAATTGCATTTGAAAACTAGAAAAATGAAATTAGTTAAAAAAAAGAACAATAGAAATACTTATTTATAACAATGTAAAATTAGAAACGATTTTTCGATGTAAATGATTGATGCAAGATGATAATAAATTTTGTAACTCATATTTTTTATATAAGCTTAATATGAGATTAAAGTTATTAACATATGAAAAACATTTTAAAAGGCCAATGTGCTTTCTTCACTTATACATAGCTCCATCTGTATCTGTATACATGTCTATGTAACAGAATATTTGAACATGATTCTCACCCTCTTCAGAACATCAGATAAAATTGAAATTTTGAACACTTATTAAAGACTGATGACAGCATAATGATTCAAGTTTGTTCCCATAATTATAGTAAATAATTTACTTAATAAAATATAGGGATATTCAAAGGTACCAATTAAAAATTTGTTAAATAGTGTCCCGTGTAATAGTGATGCATTAGATGAAATGATTAGATTACAAAGATGAAATGATTAGATTACAAAATCATTTATTTCCAACCAACTTTTTATCACATATAATGTACCGAAAAGTGAAGTCTTCAAATTAATTAAAATTTAAGCTTGATTAAAGATAAAAAATAGTAACATAAATTTAAAACACACACTTTTGATACAAGCATGAAAAATGCATATTAATAAACTATTCTATAATTTTTACTTTGGGTACCCATAACAGTATTATGTCAGTTTTTTATACCACTATTTATTATAACAACTTGATCTTTATAACCCCCTATTAAAGATTATTCTTTTGCATTGAAGTTCATTTTTGGTACCTTTATCCTCATTCTAACATTTAAACAAACCCACAACTTTAGAAATCTTACTATCACTCTTTAACATTTTACTACATTTTTATAGCTTAACAATAAATGTGATCATAATATCTTGAGATGTATATTATTGTAAATCTATATTTTGTTTACTAAGTAGTTTTAACCAAAATCTCTCATTGTTTTGTACTAACATTAACTTTGTACGGATTTCCAGTAAGCCTCATATCACGTTGGTACATGGCACGCTCCCATCTATCTAACAAACTCCGCCTGTAGTGCTGTAAATATAAATAAAATTATCATTCAACAATATAATATGATGAGATAATAAAAATGTAGGATTGAAAGTCATATAAAAATAATACAGTCTTCTTAAATAAAAAAATACTTAGGGTTTTATAATCTATAGAAATGCATACATATCTGTGATTTGAAACTGTTACCTAACACCATAATTATTATGCAGCGTACTTACGTTGCCTAAACTTAAATTGTGAATATGGTAAAGACCCCATCCAGGTAACCCTAAGGCAGCTGTTATGATGAAGAAACTGGGTAGAATCTCATACCACATTTTGTTTCAAATAAATTATCGAACAAGTGTTTTGGGAAGTAAAGTGACAAGTAACTACGTATTGCCAACATTTAGGTATATCTATTGTACTTATCAGTGTGACAAATATTTATCTTTTAAAGGTACGTGTGAATTGTGTTAATACTTTCTCTGGTTAATTCTTTTGTCATGGACGTTATTTTAATTATTTTATTGTCCAATTTAGTAGTGTATTATATAAGAGCTGAGGGCTTATTGTGAATCCAGTACTTTGGCAGTGATGCGTGTTCATACAAACAGACAGACAGACATTTCTAAAAGTGGAGTGAAATGTATTTTATTACTTATTCCTAGACACCTGTAACAATTTTTTTCACGAAAATCGAGAAAGTACAGTCATGTTTGATTTATATTCTTATTACATGAATAGACTAGCTTCTCCCCACGACTTCATCCGCTTTTTTTTCGAACGGACTACGCTATTGACCTAACAAGGCCTTACCAGCTTCACCGGACTACTAAGGCGACCGCTTAAGACATTCAGCCGATTTTATTTGACAACTAGCTCAAGGGTGCACGGCACACCTCGACTTGGGCTGTTACCTGATACATGCAATTCGCGACCTATCTGAGTTAACCTAAGCTAACTATTCGTACATTTATATGAATTTTTGAAACATATACGTGTACAAAGCCTACATACCTCAACAACTCTTATATGTATTTCGTATCAGATAATTTTCTAAACTCTTTCAGTATGATAAGGGAAATTAAATAAAACTCTTCCACTTGCATCTGTAAGATTGTATGCGTGCACGTGTGTGGAGGTGACATGTGTAATGTTGTCACAGTGATGTAAGATTTCGTGTCACTGTATCGCATGAGCAGCGCACTCAAGAGCTCGACGCTGAGGGAACGGACTTAGGCTTAAGCCGCTGCCGAGGGGGACATAATCTGGTGTGTGGGAGCGAACTTGATCCCCAGACCACGGCGGCATGATCTGTGGTTACGCGGGCGTGGGTGTGAACACGCTCTGTTTGCAGAGACAGGCTGGTATTGATCGTTCACTGCCGTTATTTCATCGAGAGGGAAAATATGTCGCAGACGTCTTTTCTAATGCGCAGCGTTTGGTACGGGTTCGTATTTTGCGGCGGATAAACTTCATCCGCGTGGAATAGTTACTTTAGGCTAACGCTAACACGCAGCGGAAGATCCCAAAAGGAAATAAAAACGATTTTGAAACATTTTTCATTACTGTTCCGCTCCTATTAGCCTTAGTGATGATATATAGCCATAGCCTGTAGCCTTCTTTGATAAATGAGCTATCTAACACTGAACGAATTTTTCAAATAGGGCTAGTAGTTCCTGAGATTAACGCATTCAACCAAACAAACCCTCCAGCTTTATAATTTTATTAGTATAGATTACATCACATTCTCTCAAATAAAAAGTAACCCAAAAGAAACTTACGTTACCCAGATAATAATAATGTATCCACCATAGACCAAGTCCCGGTAAACCTACGGAAGCTGTAATAATAAAAAAACTAGGAAGAATATTAAACCACATATCGCTGTACACAAAATTAATGGTTTTCTTAGAAACTGAAACGTTTTACTTTTATGTCACAATTACTTTAAATCAATACAATTGTTAAAACCTCATTTTAATATAATGGCCAGAGCTGAATTCATTGGTTTTAGTTGTGTTTAAAAGTACAGAAAAAATCGTTTTATTTTATTTTTCCCTAAATTATCCAGGTTCATTCTCCAGCAGCAGTTCAATTATTCTTTGATAATATTATATCGGTTTTATATGTTTTGTAAATTACAAAATGCAACATTTTTTGATAGCCTTTTTAATTTATTTGTTTATTACGGCTAGCAACACGACGCATCGGGTCATCAAAAATGGCAGAAGTACCGATCGACTGTGATTTCCCTGTCTGGGGTTTATTGCCGAAAAAAGAAACGGGGGTGGTCTCATTTCTAAACAAATACCCCAATTACGATGGCAGAGATACTGTTATAGCTATTTTGGATTCGGGCGTTGATCCTGCAGCTACTGGTCTTAAGGTAAATTTTCTGTCTTGTCACGATTTGTTTGGACAAAGTTTTATCGGTTTTCTTCGGACGATGCAGGATTCTTGTGGTTACAGGTAACGAGTACAGGCGAGACAAAAGTAATAGAGAGGTTTGACTGCAGCGGGTGTGGAGATGTTGATACTAGTACAATTATAAAGACTGTAGTTGATGGTTGCATTACCGGTGTAACTGGACGAAAACTAAAGGTGAGGGTCCAACGATGTCGTATTTACTGCTTTTTACATGGTAATCAATAAATTTTAAATCATCATTACCTTATACTTCAATTCGTATACATTAATTTTTATGTTTTGTTTAGGTCATTCACCCTTTCTTGTCTTGACATGTCATATCACAGCTGTTTCATACAACGGTAGACAAAGAGATAAAATCCTATAGAAATGCTATCAATGAAATTTCGATACATTAATGTATTGATTATTGCATTTTTAATTAAACATGTAGAAATTTAAAAAAATATATCTCAAAAATTGTAATGTATTATTTCTTTGTTCAAAATTACTTGCACATTGTTTATAATTTTATTACTTTAATAAAATAAATAAGGTTATTGTCTTGAATAATCACAAATTTGATTTTGTGTTGAGTTTGTAATAGTTTAGAGTATTTAAAGTTTTTAATGGCAAATAATAATTATTTTTGTTCATATAGAAGTAATAAATAAGCACTTATGCAAACACAAATTGTTAAAGTATAATAATAAATAATACATGTAAGTATTTTAATATTGTTTTAAACTAAAATGTCAAAAGAAGTAGCTTCTGACAATAAAGTTATTTAGGTACTTGTGTATTAAATGCACCACTTTCGTGTAATTTTCCCACAAGTCTAACCTAACCAAAATAAAAGTACAAGCAGTCAAGAAAAAAAAAGAAATTCTATCTTAAACTCTATATCAACCCATTTACCACCTAAATCTTATTGAATACTTTGGTTTATTTGTCATAGATACCAGAAACATGGAAGAATCCTACACAGGAATGGAGGGTGGGTGTGCTCTATTCATTCAGCATGTACCCATCAAAGTTAAAAGAAAGGGTGCAGGAGCACCGCAAAGAGCGCCTTTGGGATGTTGGTCACAAGCCAGCATTTGCAGCAGTGAACAAACAGTTACAAGATTTTGAAAATGATGTCGGTAAGGATATGACATTATATTGTATAGGATATTTGTTTAATTCCTACATTAGTGAAGTATAATTTAATCAATTTTTTTGCAAGTTTTATGGAAAAAAAAATCATGAAAGATCTACCTATACCTATTATTTTTACTCAATTTTATTAATCTGATTATTACAGAAAGTTCACAACTGTATATCACTAAGCTAATTTTAACTTTCCCTTTTTGTGATACTTTAGACTCTCCTACTCTTTTCTCTGTATATTTTATTGTGTAAAACCATTTTAAACTTAATGATTTAGTAATTTGTGTAAGTTCTCTCTGATATAGTCTAATAATAAATTATATAGATATATAATTATATAGATATATAATAAAATATTATATATATAATATTTTTCATGCAGTAAAAGTTATGAATTCATCAAGATTTCATCTGTGGTCAGTGCCTTAAGGTTTTATTCCTTTGTTTTGTTTTATCCTCCAGCATCAAAGAATCCGAATTTAAGTATGGAAGCAAAATTCTTAAAGGAAGAGCTAGATGCAAGATTAGAAGTTCTACAGACGGCTGAAAAGAAGTACACAGATTTGGGGCCGACATATGACTGTGTGCTCTTTCATGACGGTGAAGTCTGGAGGTGAGTTTTGCTAATTTGAACAATTGTTCAGTTTTTACAAGATTAGTAACAGTTTAAAAAATGTATTGGACAGTCTCATTTAAAGCAAAACTTCAATACTTTATCTCTAGCAAGTTTGTGTATGCTAGATTGGCATATCGATTTTTAGACTTCTTTGTCTGAATTTACATTAAAAAACAAAGCAGAGTTTGTTCCTTGAAATGTGATGCCATTCTAGATATACTTTAAAACTCTTGTGTTTAGTGAGATATTTATAAAATTACTCTAAAGTATTCACATTAAATAGCATTGATTTTAAGATTGATTTTAAAAATGTCATAAATAAATGCAATACTAAAACTCAACAAGTTGTTATTTGGATGATTTGAAGTACCATAGGTGTCCAAGAAATAACTGTCACTCCAAATTGTATATCTAGGTCACCTATTTCAGTTAATGTTATTTATGGGTTTAGGCACCCCAGAGGGGGATTAAAAAATCCTTTACCTTATGCCATATTTTGTAAGTCAAAATGTAATATCATAAATCTAGTTTAATTTTGGATGCCGAATGGTTTCCTGTATTGTATAATGTAAACTCGATTTATACATCTTATTATACAAGTTTCGAAATATTATAAATATGTCATATTTATAGTACATTGGTCCTCAGTATTAATATTAATTTAATTATTTAAGAAATAAAAATAATAGCATTGAATGATTAAAAGTTGTTTTATGCAATAATAATTCCTTGTACATATTATTTTACTATAAAAATACATTTTATAATTTTACCTTCAATCAACAATAATTAGATATCGGGTCGACGCGAAAAATACGTCTCGGTAAATAACAGCTCACTTGAAATGTGAACTTTTATTTTGTTTAGTTTGTTTGAAACACAGCCAATGTAAGCACGTTTCACATGCCGCAGTGTATTCAAAAGATGCTAAATAAATGTCGAATAAGTTATATTTTAAGCTTTAAACAAATAATATCAAGTTTTGAACAAAATTACCGATTTTAAACTTTTGGTACAAATGTTTGGCCAAGACTCTCCAACCATTAGTACGGTGAAGCTGTGAAGACCCTGCAGGGACAATAGCGTAGACAGTTCGAGAAAAAAAAAAAAGACTCCAACCACGCACAATAACGGGAAAAAGTACTTTATTCATTGTGTGTTAAGGTTGAATTCACACTAAATGTTGTGTATGTTATCTTTTCATTTGTGACGGGAGAAATTTATTGCTCTGTCGTTTTATCCTAAGTATTATGTAATGTTTTGAATATTTGTGATTTTATTATTGGGTCTCATGGTTGTAATTAGGTTGAACTTAAAACTATTTTTTTTTTTCAAACTGACTACACTATTGACCCAGCAAGGTCTTAACAGCTTCACTGGGCTACTAAGGCGAGCGCTTAAGGCACTCAGCCGATTTTATTTTGACAACTAGCTCAAGGGTGCACGGCACACCTCGGCTTTGGCTGTTGCCTGATACATGCAATTCGCGATCTATCGTCGTATCGATCGTAACTTAAAACTGTTTTAAAACTATTTTCTCCCTTTCTTAGTAAACAAATAGCTACACATAAGTATATATTTACGCGGACAGTTTTTAGCTTCGATTTTGTAAGTGACCCTTTATCTAGTTATTGTTGATCGAAGAATTTAACAAAATAAAAATCTTTCATTTACCTCAAACTGTTGAGTTTTAGTGTTATTGATCTTTTTCTAACAACATTGTATTATTCTGGAAAATGCGATAAAATCTTAAGAAGAGGCAGGGGTATCCGAGAAATCTTCTTTACCTCATAGTAGGGGTTTAAGAATCACCAAAATCATCTTTATGTAATTAACCGGTCTATGCCCACGACTTTTCCGCGGGAAATAGTTACTTTGGGTTAACGCTAACATGATGCGGAAGCTCTCAAGAGGAAAAAAATCCCGATTTTGAAACATTCTTAATTGGTGTTCCGCTTCTATTGGTCTTGGCGTGATGATATATAGCCTATAATCTTTCACGATAAATGAGCTGTATAACACTGACAGATTTTTTTCAGACAAACTCACAAACTTTACCTCTTTATAATATTATTATAATTATATATTATATTATTACCAGTAATTATTATTAGTGTAGATAAATTGCCTCTAAGATGATATTACTGTAAAATGTTACCATAAAGAAAATAATGTTTTGGTAACATTTTTCTGTTTTGTAAGGTTAGGTCTTACATTTTCTACAAAGACTGTTTCAAAATGATGCAAATCAATTAGCAGCAGCACAGATTATGCCTTTATAACAACTAAAAATATCTTTTACAGAGCATGTATAGATACTTCAGAATGTGGAGATCTGTCTTCAGGTCCGACACTCGGGGAGTACAGCTTGACGCATGAACACGCTCACTTGACCCCGTTAGATGAAATGACAATTAGTATAAATGTACATGATGATGGAAACACACTCGAAGTCGTCGGAATGTGCTGTAAGTGTATGCTTGGTTATTTAAGAAAAATAGGATTATATGGACTCTAAACTTTGAAGAACCTGAGAAATGTTGTTGTAGTACTACTATATACTATGTGTGGAAAATCATAGAACTGTGGATTTCTCAGAGTTTGAAATCGCCAATACGTTGTGGTGATTATGCCCATACCTTCCTTTGGGAAGAGGCCTATGAACCTGTAGTGGGTCTCTTATAGGCTGACGATGACGATGATGGACTCTAAACTATGTGGAGTGTTTGAGTGTTAGTTACGAATTAAGTTTGTTGGAGGCCCAGAGAATTAAGTAAGATTATGGTGTAGTAAAACCTATGTTTCATTTTTTGTACTCATTTCCCTTCTTAACCCTTTTTTTTAGGACTTTAATGTAAATAGTCTTGGGGTAGATATTTGTCCCTCACAAGCAGATACTTGAGATAATCAGGTTCCTCTACTCTTCCACTGACTATCAACATGTATTATGCTGTATTACAATATGCAATGCCGCAGTAGCATAGAGTGAGTTCTTACCAAAAAAAGGGACCATATGTAAAAGGGACGGAACCCCCGAATACACACGACCGGGCCCAGTCACAGATGCTAGGGGGTAGGAGGTGTAGAAGACTAGGGAGAGGGGAAGGGGAAAAGATCCGGGACGCTGGTGGGCAACACCAAACTGCACGATCGCCTTTAGGGGAATTTATTTCACACACAGTTTACACTTACAATCGTACTTAGATCTATACGATCGCTCGCGGATCGCGGATACAGCGTTCTCTGTACTCGGGTACAGGTCGCAGAATAGGCAGGCCAGTAGCACGAATCAGACCGAAAAACGCGACGGTTCTTCCTGACGAGGTGCAGCGCTTCGATGCGCAGCGCTTCGATGCGCAGCGACGGCGAACGATGAACGATGAACTTCCCCAAGATCTTCCTGAAGACTCTTGAATACTCGAAGGCACGATTGCCACTCTGTTATATATGGTCTGATTGCTATGAACCTGCCACGATGTGACGGCGGAGGTTCTTCTCGCTCGCTGCGCAGCAGCGTGCGGGGGAGACCGCATCAGGGTTACCCCTCTGGCGGTGGCTTCACTCTACCCCCGCTTTTCACGGGGGTGTCTGGTCATGCGGGCGCGATCGTCACTTGCATGACGATGCCCCTATGGCGTTAGCGTGCATCTCGTCCACGTTGAGGCCGGTGTGTCTGTAAGTAGTAGGTGCTCTAGCGTCATCGGGTGTTCTATTTTATTCTCTCTGGATTTGCTCTTCTTTTCTTGCGGCGTCTCTTCATGCCCTTTGTGGTAGGGTTGTTGGCGGGGGCCATAAGGCTCGCCGACATCGACTCCTCGACCACATTCTGGGCTGGTTCGGTTGCTGGGCGTTTCCCTGGGCCCGTCCGGGTCAGCGTGCCGGCCCGGCGGTTCCTCAACTCCCGCTTGAACACGGGGCAG
This sequence comes from Antheraea pernyi, assembly GCA_015888305.1. Classification (NCBI taxonomy): domain Eukaryota; kingdom Metazoa; phylum Arthropoda; class Insecta; order Lepidoptera; family Saturniidae; genus Antheraea; species Antheraea pernyi. Next base: position 179,460 of record MU159390.1, on the reverse strand, counting down.
CGCATTCTATTGTTGGCCGTGTGGGCTCCCCCGCAGTTGGCGCAGGTCGCCGGTACGTCCTTCGGGCGGTCACATAGGCGGGCGGGGTGTGGCCCCCCGCACCGCACGCACCGCACGTATGCCTTCTGTCGGTGGCATTGATGGGAGGAATGCTGGAACTGTTGGCAGCGAAAACACTGCGCCAGCCGGCGCTCCCCCCTCCAGGCTTCAATTCTTATTTCGGGCATGTGCATAAGCGTGGTAATCTCGTATATGGCGGGTATTAACCCGGGCGTCCTCTTGAGCACGACGTGGTAGACGCACCCGGGTCTGCCTCGTCGTGCGTTAATCTCCTCGTATGCGTCGATCGCAGCGCCATCTGCGCGCGATCCGCAACCGAATCCGGAAACGCGCCCGCGGAACCCTAATCTGCAGCCTACGCGCGACAGTGCTGCCGCCGCCCGCGATCCGGGCAGCCAATCGGAAACACCCGCATCACCCGACGCGATCGGTCCGCGTTTTCCGCCGATTGTGATCGAGAGCTGCCCCCTAGATTGGGAGACTGTGCTCTCACAATTGGCGGTCAAGTTGGGGCGCGGACCCAACGCGCGCGCCTACGGAGCCGGGGTGCGCATCATCCCCTCCGACGCCGAAGAATACAGGACAACAGTCGACTACTTTGATTTCGCGGGCGGCGGCAGCACTGTCGCGCGTAGGCTGCAGATTAGGGTTCCGCGGGCGCGTTACCGGATTCGGTTGCGGATCGCGCGCAGATGGCGCTGCGATCGACGCATACGAGGGCTGCTCACGGGCAGCCCTTCGCGGTGGAGATCGAGCGGGCGCAGGGGTGGGTGCGGCCACCCGCGCAGCTGGTGTAGCGGTAGTCTTCGGGCGTTGTGGCGCAGTAAGTTGCGTGGTGGGTCTCTTAATTGTACAGGCTTTCTTCGCAGTTGGTGGTGATTCTTCTTTGTTGAGCTGCTGTACTGTTTGAGGCGTTAACTCGCGATTCGCGGGCCCTGCGTCGGGATCGCTGCGCTTCCGGCGCAGCGCTCGACCGAGCGGGCTGGACGGGTTGTCCGGGATCGCGGGTGGCACGATGAAGCCGCGGGCGGCGTATTCGAGCGCCGCCGCGTCAATCGCGGACGGCGGGTTGCCCTCTGAGGCGGCCTCACGGATGCGCAAGTACAGCGCCATCCAGCGGCACATCCCCCTCGACAGCGCCCCAGCTGTGATCAGCTGGGCGAGAGTGAGAATATCACCCTCGAGTGCATCTGTCGACGAGGACGGTCCGCCGGGCGACCTCTGTCGCGCTTCCGGGGTCGGCGTTCGAGGAGCAGGCACGGAGGTGCAGAGTCCGGTGGGCGTAGCATGTGTCTTCTTGTTTCGAGAGGTGGCAGGATCCGTAGGCGTAGCTGAAGTCGATTGACATTCTGTTGAGGTGTCAGAGCCCTGAGAAGGGCCTTTGTTTACTCGGCGGCTTGGGGGCCGGAGTCGGCGGGGGTGCGTGGGAGGAGCGCATCGTCGCGCAGGTCGGAGCGGCGGCGCTCTCGGACGACCTCGCACGCGGATGACGACGGAGCGTCTCCCGATGTGACGGGGCCCCCGACGAGCTTAAGTACTCGGAGGCTATACCGTAATGAGAGCCGCGGTGGCTCTCGCCATTTTCGTTTGTTTTACATTTTATTTTTACTATGATTTTCCGATATTTTACGAAATATTTCCTTAACCATAATTAAATCATTACATGTTATTTATGTCGATGGATTCGTCTCGATATAATGCAATAATTAGCTGAATTATATGACAAAAGCCTAAAAAGTTATTCACAAAAAACATATGATTTTACACCGAAATTCTAATTTTCTACTTTTCACTTTGGCCTTTTTATATATTTTAACTACTTTTTATCGTCATTTTATACAATTCTACATTGTTTAAAACACATTTCACACAAAAATTCCACAAGTTTTGACACTTTACGTAATATGATACAGCAATGTTTACTTCTACAATTTCAGAGATATTTTGTTAATTTTTGTTCCTACACATGCATTTTAGCTTTAAAACAATTAATGTATAACAGTTATTATGAAATTCCTACTAATTATCATAAAAAAACACAAATTAATACAAAAAAATTGGGTACACTAAAATTGTCCTTACAATGCCCTATATGGCGTCAGACCGATAAGGTACGTGCGCGCCAACACGTGTTAATGTTTTGTTTACATTTTTGTTGCATCGCCAACAATAGGACTGTAGGGTCATAGAACTATAAGGACCAATAAACAGGTAGACTTTTAAATAATGGCTATATATGTATAAGTAAAATTATAATATATTTTGGTAGCAACCCACGGCACTCATGTAGCGGCGATAGCATCCGGTTATTTCCCGGATGAGCCAGAGAGGAATGGAGTGGCTCCCGGAGCTAAGATCATATCCCTTACGATAGGGGATGGTCGGCTCGGTTCCATGGAGACTGGGACGGCTCTCATCCGAGCCTGTATCAAAATCATGGAACTCTCAAAGAAAATGAAGATTGATGTCATTAATATGAGCTACGGAGAGCACGCGCACTGGTCTAATGCTGGGTGAGTTTTCTTTTTTACTCAAATATTCAGTGATTGATGGATATTTGACATTTATTACTACCAATTTTTTTCCAGGATTGGATGAAATTTTTATTAGAGTGTTCACTATTTGAAGTGTATTTATGTTAATTTTTTTAATCATCAATATCAAAAAGTAAAAAATCAATCTCATACAGTGCTTATGAATGTAAAAACTACCACTAATTCAAAAAATGATCCAGTCATCGAGAGGAACCAGCAAGAAATTTGATCGGGTTTATCTTTTTCACATATACACATATATTCACAATAAATTACAAGTTGCGATTGTTTTTAGTATATATGCAGAGAGGAGTCAATTCTAGATATCATCATAATTCAGATCCACTCTATAATAAGCTTTCTTCTTCTTTTTTAAAATGGCAACATGTGTGCACACACAATTTTGCCAATGTCAAGTGAAACGAGCCATAAAGAATGTAGATTGCACCAGACAATTAAACAATTATCTTGATATCCAGACCGGGCTATCTACAAACAGATACTACAAAGAAAGCACATGTAAACTAAACATACAACATATTGTTAGAATACAGACATACACAGGAGCATTACACTAAAGTCAAAAGTTTAATTTTATTAGTATTAATAAATTTTGACAAGCATTCTAGAATTAAATGATTATCCGTAAGTTAAGATACATAATGTTAGTAGGAATAGAAACAGGTAGAACATCATAGAGAGACTCCGTTTCTAGGGCAATTAAAAAATATGTGATCCGGTGATCTGTCCTCTAAGCCACATTCGCAAATAGAGTGATCCCTGATCCTTATTTTATTCACATGTACTGGTGTGCTGACGTGCCCATGGCGCAAGCGGAAAATAATAGAGACAATGTTTTTATTAACATTTCTAAATTAAAACAACCATGGCTTTTATAGGATATCAATTTCCAAAGATCTATAATAGCCTTCTGACACCAAAACCGGCTTTACATGGTGTTTGAAGTCACTATCCAGCAAATTAGTAATATGCTTTGGGACTTTGTTGTAAAATGTAATACTGTTACCTAAAAAACTATTACTAGTTTTACTGAGTCTGAAACAGGGGATGACCAGTTTGTTACAGTTTCTAGTATGCTAGCTAGTATTTTACAAAATTCATCTTTTGAAAGTTTTTGCAGACATACATAAAATGGTCGAGAATGAACGTTTAGGATGGCAGGTATGTAATAATATTGCTTAAGAGAGTGTACGCACTGTGCAGGCGCGTGGGCGCGGTGATGGCGGAGGTGGTGTCGCGGTACGGGGTCGCGTGGGTGGTGTCGGCCGGCAACCACGGGCCCGCGCTCTGCACGGTGGGTGCTCCGCCAGACCTCGCGCACTCATTGCTCATCGGTCAGTATATTTATATTATATTTATTTTCAACGTGAACCAATCGACCGATCAATCAACCAACTGACTATATTACAGTACCAACCAACCAACCGACTATAGTACAAACCAACCAATCCATTAAATTACCAACCAACTGATTGACTACCATCCAACTGACAAACTGTTTTATACAATCGATATTTTGGGTAGTCTGGATGTTTTTGTCATAACTAGAGAAAGTGACAGCATTGCATAGATTGCATCTCATAGTAAGCACACTATTACTTAAAAATAAAAATAAATTTGATCATAGAGTTCATAGACACTTGCAATACCAGGGGAGTCGTAAGTGTGTTGCCGGCCTGTGTTGGGGGGGGGATGGGCCTCTGGAGTTTTCACTGAATGAACAAAACGCTACAATGTAAGCACTGTTACTTCACATGGGTGTTTCTGTGTGTCGGGTGGTAGTACACAGGGCGAGCCGACCTATTCATGCTGAAACCAGTAATAACTTCAGCGTGTCTCTTACACCTACATATTATTTCTGATAGTATTGGGTTAAGCTGGTGGGGAGCCTGTAGACAGTGTCAGTATTAGAAGTTCTTAGACTTGATGTCATAATAAAATGAATTAACATTTTTATAATTTTGTCTATTTTATGTGAACGGATGTTGCATAAAGTATGCATGTTTTAAAGTTTTGTGGTAGGCGCGTGGGCGCGGTGATGGCGGAGGTGGTGTCGCGGTACGGGGTCGCGTGGGTGGTGTCGGCCGGCAACCACGGGCCCGCGCTCTGCACGGTGGGTGCTCCGCCAGACCTCGCGCACTCATTGCTCATCGGTCAGTATATTTATATTATATTTATTTTCAACGTGAACCAATCGACCGATCAATCAACCAACTGACTATATTACAGTACCAACCAACCAACCGACTATAGTACAAACCAACCAATCCATTAAATTACCAACCAACTGATTGACTACCATCCAACTGACAAACTGTTTTATACAATCGATATTTTGGGTAGTCTGGATGTTTTTGTCATAACTAGAGAAAGTGACAGCATTGCATAGATTGCATCTCATAGTAAGCACACTATTACTTAAAAATAAAAATAAATTTGATCATAGAGTTCATAGACACTTGCAATACCAGGGGAGTCGTAAGTGTGTTGCCGGCCTGTGTTGGGGGGGGGATGGGCCTCTGGAGTTTTCACTGAATGAACAAAACGCTACAATGTAAGCACTGTTACTTCACATGGGTGTTTCTGTGTGTCGGGTGGTAGTACACAGGGCGAGCCGACCTATTCATGCTGAAACCAGTAATAACTTCAGCGTGTCTCTTACACCTACATATTATTTCTGATAGTATTGGGTTAAGCTGGTGGGGAGCCTGTAGACAGTGTCAGTATTAGAAGTTCTTAGACTTGATGTCATAATAAAATGAATTAACATTTTTATAATTTTGTCTATTTTATGTGAACGGATGTTGCATAAAGTATGCATGTTTTAAAGTTTTGTGGTAGTGATTATATGATTTGACGATTCTAGAATGCTTTAACTCGCAAATGGTAACACAGCCAAAACGTCGAGTACTTAAAGTGAGCAACGTGTTCTATACACGACAAATTATACATTGTGTAAAAACGTTAAAATTAAAACAATGTGGTAGTGAGCTTGAGATATGAGTAGCATTGAGTGGTGTTGGTCGACAGGTGTCGGCGCGTACGTGTCGGGAGAGATGTCGGCGGCCGCGTACTCCATGCGGCGGCGCGTCACCGCGGGCGCCTTCACCTGGAGCTCCCGCGGCCCCGCCTCCGACGGCGCGCTCGCCGTGAGCGTGTGCTTTGTTGTTTATTGTTGTTGTGTTTATTGTACGTTAACGTCGAAAGCTGCTGCTAATTCAGCCGACCGCGAGGTTCATTTCAGGTCGAAATTCCCAGAACGAAAACAAGCAAATCAATAACAGGTGGTGCGTTGGTTTGTAGTGTTAGCTCCGTAAACGTCGTTGATGTTGTGTGCCGCTTGTGCCGCGTTGCTGCCACGACGGTACTCATATTCCATAATTACTCGAATTTTTAACGTATCCATGCTGACAAAAAAGATTGAAATGCGATGAAAATGTAACACTAATCAATAAAGAAATGACTACTTTTGGAAAAAGAATTCCATGTTTTTAAAATAAAATTAATTTGAAATTAGAATTCTTAGCCAAACAAAAATTATTTTGATTTGAAATGGCCAGTACTGCAGAACGGCAATTTCATAGGTAAAGACCTATTATTAATTAATACCCATTTAGTGAATAGGTGTTACATACAGCCGGTTGAATTGTTCTAAGTGTGAGGTGCACCGGCAGGTTCACGTTGCGGAACTCTCAGCTGATGAACGGCACCTCGATGGCGGCGCCGCACGTCGCCGGACTTGTCTGTGAGTACAACTCACTATACTCATACTTATTTCATGTCTTTGTAGTGTAGTGAGAAACATTTATTTTGATTCAAGTTTGACTTTAATTTTAAAAAGAGCCATTAAATTTTTATACAACTACGTTTGATATTTAAATTTACAAATCGAAAAATCACTTTCAAAAAATCCGGATTTCGTGTATGGCTATATTTTAGCAGAGCATATCTTGGCATCTAAACATCATAGAAAAAAAAATGTATGTTCACGTTCATACCTACTAGAAGTGCAATTATGGTGAATGTGAACAAATTTCAGAACCTCACCTTTTTTCGTTGTTTGCTTCATGTGTGGAAGAAGAACGTATTAGACATAAAGAGAAAACACACACTGGTTCAATGAAACTCTCTCTTTCAGCGATTCTGATATCCGGTTTGAAGGCGAAAGACCTCCCATACTCCCCGTATTCGGTAAAGAGAATGCTAGAGAATTCTGCCACGTACTTAACAAACGTGGAGCCCTGGGCACAGGGATGCGGCCTTGCTAACGTCGAAAAGGTATATATCACATATATAATCACTTTAACCGTTAGTTAATCTATATTAACACGTTCCACTGGCGGTACACGTTAAATTGATCTTTAGGCTATATGTAGTACCGGTGGTGCACAATTTAATAACTAGAGAAAACGAAAGAATTATGCTAACATGTATGATATTGTAATGTTATATTGTATGATAATACGCCTATTTTTTGTCAAAATAATAAATAGCCTAAAGGACATACCAGGCATAAATGGTTTGCCATGGAACATATTAGAATAATGTACATGTTTTTTTACTGTCCATTAAATTTACCAGCAAAGGGAAACTCTTCATGAAACTCCTATGATAAATACACTTGTAAATGATCAGAATAATTTTTAATTATTAGAAATTTTGACTCATGTAAAGGTTCTGAAGTAAATGCTAGTTTGCTATAAGATATATTAAAAATATGTTGTTAAAAGACTTTTGAAGGAAAACAAGGATAATCGTAAGGGTCCATTTATACATTAGGGTACAGTAATATCACCTAATATCTGAAAGAGTTGTAGAACATACAGATATATGTTCAGAGTACATGTATATTGTGTGATAGGTCACAACAATAAATTGTGAGAAAAATATCCTATTTTACAAAGAAGTTTGATATTTTAACCGAAAAAGGAGGAGATTACTACCTTCGGTTGCATGTTTTTTTTTTGTGTATGTTAATCGATATCTCCGTCAATTATGAACCGATTTTAATTTTAATGATTTTTTATTTCAATTGGTTATGTTCAGAGATGGTCCCATATAAATTTGAAGAAAATATTCAACCCCTAAGGGGGTGAAATATCGTTTATTTGATTTTTCACCCACTTCGTTTCTACGTATTTTCGTAAAATTGGAACCGATTTATTATAACCATTAGAAACCAGATATATTTATGCATACTAAATTAACCAAATTAAATAAAAAATATTGATATTCGCGCTACCGAATAATATATTTGAAGTCGATGCCAACACACTTCAAATTTGTTGCGGGTAATAAAATATGTATAATATACAGATACACATCATGGGACACGAGAGTGGACCAAAACTTTGTATCTAGATGATATGAATGTAGGTTGGCATCGACTTCAAATGTATTATTAGGTAGCGCGAATATCAATATTTTTTATTTAATTTGGTTAATTTCATTATTCATTTATGTTTCGCTTTTTAGTGCCTTATTAGTTTCTCACACCGAAGGGGGTTTATTTTTTTTGTATTTCTTTTAAATTTAGATTCATTTTATAGACCAAATCAAAAGAATTCCGAAACCTACATTTTTGTTCCATTGATGTCTTAACGACATATTTTTTATTTTAATATAATGTACTTTTGCACCATTATACTTAATTTTTTTATATAAATGTTAGCAACACTCTAATGTTGAATAATGCTTGGTTGGCAAGGTAGGGAGATGAAGTAAAAAGGCTTGTTGGTTGTTGTCGAGCAGGCGTTCGAGTTACTAACAACGTACGCGGAGGCCATCGAGCGCGACGTCACGTTCAGCATACAATGCAGCCCGCACAGCGGGAAGGGCATACTGCTCCGCCCCAAACTCGACGATGTACACAAAGACGTGTCCGTCAACATCGAACCCGAGTTCCTGCAGAGCCACGACGACGTTGATAGTGAGTTTTTGCATGTTATTAAAAACACAAAAGTATATGTATAAGATACCAATAAGTCATACTGCTTAAACGTATCTAAGGATGTTAAATTTAAAGTTCCTGTTAAAATAATGGCAATTATTAAGTAAATAACGTGCGTTTTCTTATCAAGAATGGAGTTGGGCCACTTTCAAAATCAACAGCCAGATCCGTTATAAAATTTGAAGGTGTTCAAGTCCATTCAACATAATTTAAGATGTTTCAAATTGAAAAAAATATATAAATTAAACATTTTCCTGATAGTTAGATCTGGATGTAGATATCTTCTATTAGGAATATGAGATCTGCTCACTAAGTCCAAAAACGGTTTTTTTAGGTAATAGTGTTAGGTTTTGTAACAAAGTCTCAAAACACATTACCGATTTGCCGGATATCTAAAGGCTGGATCAATAGGGTGTAATAGTATGGTGGATCAATATGTGAACAATTGTACCGCCTGGAAATGACGCCCCTCTCTGTGCATCCACTAATAACGAATGTAAATATTTAGCTTAGGTTAGCTTACATAGGTCGCGAATTGCATGTACCAGGCAACAGCCAAAGCCGAGGTGTGCCGCGCACCCTTGAGCTAGTTGTCAAAATAAAATCGGCTGAGTGCCTTAAGCGCTCGCCTTAGTAGTCCGGTGAAGCTGTTAAGACCTTGCTTGGTCAATAGCGTAGTCATTTCGAAAAAAAAAAAAAAACTGTCGCACCCCTAAACTTCTCAAAAATATCTTGATGTAACTATAAATGGAGTTGGGCCACTTTCAAAGTACACGGCTCATTAATTCTTTCAATTTCATTAATTCTGAAAACTTATGTGTAAAAAAATTTTCGTATTTGCTCTGAATATAAGCAATCTGAAATGCTTCACTGATAAATAACATGAAGTTGTACATGTTACCATGGTAAGCGGCAAAACATTAAAAAACGGAGTTAGGTCACTTTCAAAATAAACGGTTCATATATATTTTGTGAATCTTTTCACTTTTTCTGACATCATTAACTTCAAAGTGATGTTTTTCGACCAACATTCTAGAAATACTGTCACTTGTATTGACGTCTATAACTTCCAAATGACGTTATAATATAATGCAAGATTTCGAATTTTGTTGTAGATATAAGTAATTATTTGCATTTTTTTTGTTTATGTAGTTTTTATTATAATCAACAGTGGTTACAGTTTTCACATCTTGTCATTGATTTTTATTGGTACGACTTTCCATTGAGGGTTGGGATGCGAGTGGGGAGGAATAGGGGAAATATAATATTATAGAAGAATAGAATTATAGTAGAAGAGAATAGGGGGAATAGGGAAGGTACTATTCCCCCCTCCCCCCCTTATAAGGAAAAGAAGCATATATATATAATGCACTGCGCTCGCCGACCTCTTGTCTTTTTTCGCAAGTCTAACCAAACCGTGACGAAACTGTTATGTTTTAACCTAACAACCACCAAGTTGCTAATATACAAAACGCAGTGCGCTCACCGACCATAAATGACAATGACACATGGCGCAAATGGCGTAGTTCTTTTTTTTCGTTCCGTTTTATCAATTTTCCACGACATTTTACATCACAAACAATATACTGGGCATAAGTTAGTACAGATTTAGTTATCACTCGTAATTTAATATACTCGTATATAAACTGTTAAATATAAAGTGTGCATGAAAACCTATTGAAATGAGTCAAAAATATAATTATTTTGTAAATTTATAGAAAATTAAATGTTACCGAACGTATGACAACTTAACCGTAGGTAAACCGAAACGTTCAATGGCGAGAATTCTATATAATCTGTAGTAAGAATTGCATAAGTATAGCAAAATAATTGTTTTTCAATATTTTTTTTCTCAAAAACTACGCGTCTCGGCATGTTGAGACTTTCCGTATGTGCTTATAATAATGGAACATTTCTGTAAGAAGAAATACAACCCCGACTCAATGGACGTCAATGGAAAGCCATGCTTTTTTATTTACTACTAGCTGTGGCCGCAACTACGTCGGAGTGAAATTTTAATTATTAAGTGATTAATCAAATCATTGTATTGTACTGTGTATTAAAACTTGGTGTTTGCGTTTAGATCGAGATTTGATTGCTAATGTGTTTGTTGTAAATAAAAGACGCGTGCACTCTCTACGATAGTTTAATGGACACTGAATAATAATACAATTCTCAACCGAACACTTGGTCTCACCGTTTGTGAACGATTTTGTCCTCCGAGACGTGGCATGGCACTACGGCATCTAATTGTACATCATATATATTTGGAAAACTACGTTCATTTTTGACGGATGCACAGTGAGAGGAGGGGCATTTCATGTGAAGCGGACAACGAAAAAAAGGGGAGGTTCTGAAATTCGTTCATATTCAGCCTAATCGGACTTGTAGTAGGTATGAGTGTGAATGCATTTTTTTTTCTATCACGTTTGTTTGTTGAGTTGTGGGCTTCTAAAGAACAGTCACATCTAAAATTCAGATATTTTGGACGTAGTTTTTCGAATTGAACAAATTTACAATAGAATATTAAACGCAGCGATTTATGTAGAAGAATAATTACTCTTTTTGAAAATAAGATAAAACTTTGAAGAACTTTTTTTTATGTTCAAAAGCGAAAGTAAATTTTTCGAAACAAAATTTTAATAACTTGGGAATTTTTTTCCTTTTTTTATTGCATCAAAACGTAGCTTAAAATACACATAAAATATACTATAACTTTTAAAGTTGGCATAGAATTGGTTAAGAAGAGAGATCGATTAATGTACATGCATGTCATACAGAGTACGAGGTCAGCGCTTTGTTAGAAAGATTTTTTTTTAAGATAACGCACTTAAAAGTTGTTATATTAATATATAGCATTTTTTATCTGCTCATTTAAGCTCTAAAAATGATTTGGGGTAGTTATTACTCATATGTACGATCTATCTGCTTAACCAATTCTGTGCCAACTTTAAAAGTTATAGTTTATTTTATGTGTATTTTAAGCTATGTTTTGATGTAAAAAGAAAAAAAAAATGCCCAAATTACTAAAATTTTGTATCGAAAAATTTACTTTCGGGTTTGAACATTAAAGAAAAAGTTTTTTTCAAGTTTTATTTTATTTTCTTAAAGAGCAATTATTCTTCTATATAAATCGCTGCATTTAATATTTTATTGTAAATATGTTCAATTTGAAAAACTACTTCCAAAAAATCTGAATTTTAGATGTGTCTGTTCTTTAGAAGCCCATAACTTGACAAATAAATGTGACGGAAAAAAAATATTATGCATTCACATTCATACCTACTAGAAGTCCAATTAGGCTGAATATGAACGAATTTCAGAACCTCCCTTTTTTTCGTTGTCCACCTCACGTGAAATGCCCTAGGTGTTAGTTCCAGACATCAAAATGGTTCACATATTGAACCACCGTATTATAAGCCTTTTTTGTGTTTTCTTATAAATATGATATACATATATACGAATATGTTATATATGTAAAGCATGTCCTTAATCTTATACCGGTGCATAAACTAGTACCATACCAAATTTCTTCAAAACCCATCCACAACTTTTTGCGTGAATCCCTACAAATGACAGACAGACAAACAAACACTTTAAAACTATGGAAATGTGTTCTGTCATTGATTATCTGGCCAACCAGAGTGTTTTTGTTTAAAATATTCATACATTCAAAAGATATATTTGAATCAAGCCAAATTTATGAAAATTATAATTCGAAGTAACCCCAACAAACACAGAAACAATATCATTGTTATCTATGCTCATCGTTTAATGTGTCTTAGTATATAATATCCTTCTTTTGTATGAGATTGAAATGTATTTTTTAATATTTTATTACTATTCTTCACTCGTAATTAACTCGAGCCGTCATTCAAATTACAATAACTTTTGTAGTCCGGTGAAGCTGTGAAGACCCTGCCAGGGCAATAGCGTAGTCAATTCGAAAAAAAAAACAATAACTTTCAATAGAGTAGACCGATTTTAATTAAACAAAGAGTAAGTTAGTCTCGAAGATATGCTTTATGATTTTCTTGCTGAGGTTTTATTGTGAACCTAGTGCTTTAGTAGTAATGTGTGTTCATACAAACAGACAGACAGACATTCCTAAAAATGATGATTCCTTATTCCTAGACACCTGCAATATGTTTTTCACGAAAATCGAAAATACAGACACGTTAGGTGTACATTGTTATTATATGTATAGAAGAAGAAGAGACAAACTACTCTATTCATTATAACTCATTCTACACGAAAATTGTGGGCTTCTTCACCTTAAATCCACCTCGAATGAATGGAATGCTAGCAAATGGTATTTATTATAAAAAGTTGTAGATCTTTTCATGGTAATTTATGAATTTAATAACTAAAAGTGTATTTATGTAGAACTGAGGTTTTTTAATTTTATTTTCACAGCAATTGTGTTTTGTGGTCACAGTATAACTAGATGAGGGATACACATAGCTAGGTCTAAGCTCTAAAATACCATTTCAAAGTAATTATATAAGTAATTAATAACTAAAAGTGTATTTATGTAGAACTGAGGTTTTTTAATTTTATTTTCACAGCAATTGTGTTTTGTGGTCACAGTATAACTAGATGAGGGATACACATAGCTAGGTCTAAGCTCTAAAATACCATTTCAAAGTAATTATATAAGTAATTAATAACTAAAAGTGTATTTATGTAGAACTGAGGTTTTTTAATTTTATTTTCACAGCAATTGTGTTTTGTGGTCATAGTATAACTAGATGAGGGATACACATAGCTAGGTCTAAGCTCTAAAATACCATTTCAAAGTAATTATATAAGTAATTAATAACTAAAAGTGTATTTATGTAGAACTGAGGTTTTTTAATTTTATTTTCACAGCAATTGTGTTTTGTGGTCATAGTATAACTAGATGAGGGATACACATAGCTAGGTCTAAGCTCTAAAATACCATTTCAAAGTAATTATATAAGTAATTAATAACTAAAAGTGTATTTATGTAGAACTGAGGTTTTTTAATTTTATTTTCACAGCAATTGTGTTTTGTGGTCATAGTATAACTAGATGAGGGATACACATAGCTAGGTCTAAGCTCTAAAATACCATTTCAAAGTAATTATATAAGTAATTAATAACTAAAAGTGTATTTATGTAGAACTGAGGTTTTTTAATTTTATTTTCACAGCAATTGTGTTTTGTGGTCACAGTATAACTAGATGAGGGATACACATAGCTAGGTCTAAGCTCTAAAATACCATTTCAAAGTAATTATATAAGTAATTAATAACTAAAAGTGTATTTATGTAGAACTGAGGTTTTTTAATTTTATTTTCACAGCAATTGTGTTTTGTGGTCATAGTATAACTAGATGAGGGATACACATAGCTAGGTCTAAGCTCTAAAATACCATTTCAAAGTAATTATATAAGTAATTAATAACTAAAAGTGTATTTATGTAGAACTGAGGTTTTTTAATTTTATTTTCACAGCAATTGTGTTTTGTGGTCACAGTATAACTAGATGAGGGATACACATAGCTAGGTCTAAGCTCTAAAATACCATTTCAAAGTAATTATATAAGTAAAATTAGAATTTAGAGGAAGATGGTAGGTGTACTTGTCAGTATACGTTAAATAAAATTTTATGGTTTGAAAAACGTAGATGTTAGCGTATTAACAGTATGTTTATTGGACAATTTTATGTTTAAACTTGCCTATGCTCGCGGTTCCGTACAATTTAATTGTATTAAAGTAATGTAAAATTGTGAGGTGGAACTAGAGAAATGCTCTATCGAAAACATTTGTTAGTATAACACGCACTTCACCTAATGTAACGTGTAATAATATATAGACACTAACAGTGTGCTGTATGGCACATACTATCAGTAAAAAATCTGTAAGTTTAATCCAGTATAGAAACCGTTCTATGCTCACTTATAATATATTTTTTTTAGCTATACATTATCTATACATATAATAAAAATGAAGTGTCTGTATGTAATATCAAAATAAAAAAAATTCACTGATTTGGTATGAAACACGCTCCTGATAACAAAAATGCAATTTTTAAAAATGTTGTCGGTCTGTCTGTTTGATCCGAGTAGTCTTCGAAACGGCTGAACCGATTTTGACGGGAATTTCACTGGCAGATAGAAAAAATTACAGCGCGTTACTTACTTTAAATTAGACTATCTGTTAACCGCGGTTTCGTCGGCCATGCTATCTTCAAACCGATTCGATCGATCTTCAGATAACTCACTGGCAGATAGCTGATCTTGAAAAGTAATTTAAGCAATTTTCGTTTATACTAGCTGTTAACCGTGGCTTCGCCCGCAGTACTATCTTCAAAACGATTCGATCGATCTTCAGATAACTTTCACTGGCAGATAGCTGATCTTAAAAAAAGTAATTTAAGCAATTTTAGTTTATACTAGCTATTAACCGTGGCTTCGCCCGCTGTGCTATCACCAAAACGGTTACATCGATTTTCACGGGACTTTCACTGGTAGATAGCGAACGTGATAAAAAGTAATTGCGATTATTCTATTTTAGACTAGCTATTACCCGCGACTTTGTCTGCATGAAATTTAGCAAGATTTCAACTCATTCTTTATTTTTAATGAGAGAAGTAATTATCGGCTTATTGTTTACAATTCGACATTATAATTATTAATAACATTAATGCTATAAAGGTCTTCCTAATAAGATCTTAGATTATAAACGTATTACGTAAACAGTTCCATAATACAATTTGTTGCGGAACAGACAAGCGTTTATTTTTTGTATAGTCACTAAATCTTATTTATAATAATGGCAATGTATATTAAATGTAATGTAAATATAAATGTTTATAATAATATTTTTAGTCATTGTTTCAATAGTTCCTTATACAGTGTAAGTGAGCACTGAGGTAGTTACATATATGGTTGGTTATGGTTTCATATGTGTTGCTGATGACAAACCTCATTTGGCACGCTCTTTGTATTTGTATATCTACTGTACACGTTACATGTTACTTTTACTGGCATGCGCGTCGTACTTACAATTGTCTTTAAAGAGTGTTTCTGTAATTGTACATAGTCTCACAATTCTATAATTATTTAATACGTTTTTAAAAAACGCGTGTGGGGCTGCGGGTACAACTAGTCTGAAAATATATCTTAAAAATGTTACATTGTCATTATAATTAAGTTCTTGCGACCGTGCACAAAGTAATCGCTTGTCTGTTCCGCAAGAAATTGTATTATGGAACTCTGAAGGTTAAGTACGTTTATGATCTAATATATTATTAGAAAGGCCTCTTCTATCTTCAAAATTCCTATTAAATATAATGTTGAATTGAAAACAATGAGTTGATAATAATTTTACTAATAAAAAATACAGAAAGAGTTGAAGTTTTAACATGTTGCATTAATATATATGAAGATATAAAACTATATCTATCTATAAGCAGTTTTTAATATTATATAATTAAAATACGCTCACTGAACTCGTCGTAATATTCTTATTTGTTGCTATGGTTGCTGACGTATGTATACGCAAGCGAGCAAAAGACGATATAATTTAAATGACATACATATATACAAATATATGAATTTCAATTATATGTATCATTCATCGCACGCCTCACGCACATGTTCACAGTGCCCAGCACAATTTATCGCGGACGAAGTCGTGGGTGGCATCTAGTCTTATAACGAATATACTAAATTTGTTTTTATAACTTCAGTTATCTGCCAGTGAAAGTCCTGTGAAAATAGGTCCAATCGCCTTTCCATACAAACAAAGTTCCGACTAACAGCTAGTCTAAAATAAAATAGCCCATGTTTCTCTTTATAGGATCACAACCCATGTTACACTTTGTAAGGTCACGTATGTTCCAGTAAAAAACATATGAAAATTGATCTAACCATTAAGGACATCGAAATGCGGACGAAGTTTCGGGTAGTTTAAAATAAAATAGCCTAAATTAGTTTTCATAACTCTAGATATTTGCTAGTGAAAATCGGTGCAAATATTTTTGCAGACAAAGTTGCAGGTAACAGCTACTCTAAAGTAAAATAGCTTAAATTACTTTTGATAAAGTCAGCTATCTGTCAGTAAAAGTTCCGTGAAAATTGGTCCAACTGTTTTGAAGATAGCACTGAGGATAAATCCGCGGCTAACAGCTAGTCTAAAATAAAATAGCCTATGTTACCACCTATAATTTCAGCAATCTATCTGCTGGTGAAATTCCTATTAAAATCGGTTCAGTCGTTGCGAAGATTACCCGGAACAAAGCAACCAGACCATGTTATTTTGATATTACATACGGGAACTTCTTTTTATTATGTGAATAGATAGATATGTGAGAGAAATTATGAAATAAAGTTTGTCGATAAGGTTATTGGGTAAAACATGATGGTTAATAGTGAGAGTGGAGGTGGACAAGGTGAATAAAGCTCGGTCGGGCTAAGCTAGAGCTGCAACAAAAGGCATGTAGCAGGCTGTGCGTTGCAGAGGCGTGCGTCATCAAGCGGCAGATAGGGTTCGGCATGCGCGTCGCTCTCGCCTGCAGCGCCGAGTGGGTGCACGCGCCGCGACACCTCGACATGATGAACGCGTCGCGCGCGCTCTCCCTGCGCCTGCACACCGCCGCGCTGCCGCCCGGCCCACACTACGCCAGGTGCCACACCACGCGACACTATACCGCACCACATCATACTACACCACACCACACTACATAACACAACACGACACTATGCTACCGCACCATACAATACGATACGCCTTCGCGATGCGCGGTACCACATAAAACGACACGACACCCGCACCATACGACGCGATACGAAACAATTCCGCACTGCGCGATATCACATCACACCATACCGCAGCACAACGACACGACACCGCGCTACGTGACAATGCACCACAACACCGGACACGATACGACTCCACTCTATATGATATGATTATATTTAATTTTATTGCCAAACTATATATACATATATGTTATGTTTATTTAGAAAGGCAAAGTAATTATTAGTAACAAATAAACATATTGGAAAGTTGCGGGCGCAGCTAGTGTTTGTATGATTGACACCATTTGTTACATAAAACATTCACTCTTGTGCACGCACGTATTCAACGTAAGTACGAGTATGTAACATTGAATTATTATACACGTTCAATTTTTTTCTATTTTTTATGCGACAATAACCTTTCCAATATAATTTTCTGATGTTATGCTCCTCTAATTTGTACAATTATTGAATTTGGTGATTATAATAAAACATGTGGTTTTCAAGTGCCAACCATTAGATTACATCCACGGGGGCTTGGCGACAGATTTTCTATTTGGAGGTAGTAGTAGGCAAAGCTTAGGAAAAGCTGTACCATTATATTATAGTTTAATAGTATTTTTCTCCATCATGTGTTCTCGCTTATTACGTAGGAATTCCAACACTCGTCGATCGATAATGGTGTCGGAGTATACAACAAATACGATACGAATTTTACCAATACACACATTAAGATACGAATAGAGTGACCAACCTTCGTTTAAATGGCGGAAAGGTGGAATATTGTATAAGCCTTAGAGTATAAAGTAATGTCCTGTATGAACAGTATAAACGCGTACGACGTGTCCTGCGTGGAGAAGGGGCCCGTGTTCCGGATTCCCATCACCGTGCTGCAGTGCCAGCCCCTGCTGCAGAGCGGTGCGACGGCGCTGCACGAGACCGACGTACTCTTCAAATCCGGAGACGTAAAGCGACACTTCATACACGGTCAGTCCATTACATGTGTTTAAGCGTTTAATAAAATTTGCTTTCAGTTTACGCTGAACAGTCAATCAGTTAACCCGTGTTTTTATTGCTCTCCCGCGACCCGACTGTAACGTTAACATTGGCCTTCGGAGCCGTATAGTATAGTATAAGTGTTAGTGAGTGACTCGTATCGTAAGTACAAGTGGACCAGTTGTGAGTATTATGAAAATTATTAAAATATATTTCAACTTATTATAGAATTGAGACATTGTTTGTATATTCCTGTTTTCTAATAAAGTGATTAAAAGACATTCAGTTTGGGATTTAGAAATATTTAATTAATTTGCAACTTATACAATTTACTTTAGTTTTCATTCATATCGCATATTAAATATTACTGTATCTTTAATCTTTAAAAATGGAAGGTTTAATTAAGATCCAAGAGGAAGTTAAGGAAAAATAACCAATGGATTTACGAACTTAAAAAAATAACCCAAGGATCGAATAACTAAATCTTACATAGAAACGAGATTAGAACAATTAGAAAAACAATGGAGTTTATTCGATAGTAATCACTTTCAAATTATAAGTAAGATTAAAGAGGAAACAGAGCTTGAATATTTAAATAATACTTACAACATCTCAGAAGAAACGTATCCAGGTACGACAGATATTGGTTCACAAGAGGTGGATTCTGCTGTTGTGAAACTGCCTAAAATAATATTACCTACTTTCTCGGGACAATATGTGGAATGGCAGACTTTTCATGATTTATTTGAATCATTGATTCACAATAACACATCTTTAGCTAATGTACAAAAGCTACACTATTTAAAAGGACATCTGACGGGAGAAGCGGAGCAGTTGTTGAGACACATTCCCGTTACAGATGTCAATTATGAAATATGTTGGAGTCAGCTAAAGAAGAGATATAGCAATAAGCGATATATCGCCAACTGCATTCTCAAGAGATTAATGAGTCAAAAGTCACTGACGTCAGAATCTTCCACCAATATCAAGAACATGTTAGATACGACGAATGACTGTTTAAATGCACTTCGAAACCTAGGTATTGATGTGTCGACATGGGATATAATAATAATCTATCTTACTTCTATAAAATTAGACAGTGAAACTAGAAAACAGTGGGAACAAAAAATACGTGAATATACAGATAACTTTCCTACTTTAGAAGAATTTAAGATGTTTAATATAAAGAATACAAAGGAAAGCAAACCTAAAGAAAAGTTTCTTGTCCGTTTTGTTCAGAGCGTCATTTACTGCTCCACTGTAAGAAGTTTTGTAAGGAGAGCTACGGACGTCGCTACGATTTTGTACAAAAACACCGATTGTGCTTCAACTGTTTCGGTAATAATCATTCGGTGTATCATTGTAGGCGAAGTACAAAATGTAGCAGATGTGGTCGACGTCATCATTCGTTAATTCATCCGGAAGGAAGTGTTAGTACTCCGTTTAACGTAGTTTATAATCCAACGGAGTCTCACCAGAAACAGACTGATGAACAATCGTCGACTGGTATAGGGCAAGTGGTTTCCAATCATTTTTATATACCTGGTCATGTAATTTTAGCAACGGCTGTTGTTAAAGTAGTTAGTCATAAGGGTGAATGTTATTTATTTAGAGCATTACTGGACCAGGGTTCTCAAGCCTCATTCGTTACGGAGCACTGTGCTCAATTATTGGGCCTTCGTAAAATTTCAGTTAAGGGAGAAGTATCAGGCTTGGGAGGAGGGAAATCACATTCAATAAGACACGCGGTAAAGTTTAATATACAGTCCACTACTCGCACGTCGTTTAAGTGTGATGTACAAGCTTATGTGTTAAACCATTTATCATCAAATCTGCCAGTAAAGAAGGTTGCGGTACACGATTGGCCTGAGCTATTGAAGTTAAAGTTGGCTGATCCGGAGTTTGCTACACCAAGCAAAATCGATATTTTGCTAGGTGCAGAAATATATGCGCAGATTTTGAAGATTGGAGTTATTAAGAATCCATCAAGTAAACTCGTTGCTCAGGATACAGAGCTAGGGTGGATCTTGTCTGGTCGAGAAGAGTGTAAAGAAAATAGAGACACTAGACACACAATAAGTTCATACGTGCAAGATGACACGTTACACAAATTACTTTGGTGTTTTTAGGAGATTGAAAGTGACCAGCATTGCAAGATTTTATCCGAAGATGAACAGAAGAGTGAGAGCTATTTCAAATCCACTACAACTAGAGATTCTGATGGGCGATATGTTGTTAGTCTTCCCTTTCGGTACGAAGATCCTCAATGTCAATATGGAGGTTTAAGAGATATAGCTCTACGTAGATATATTTATTTAGAAATTAAGCTCAAAAATCCACTATTACATAGAAGACGAGAAGAGTACACCATGGCAATGAATGATTATTTAAAGCAAGACCATATGAAAATAATTAGCAATCCAGAAGATATTACTATGAAAGATTGCGTGTACTTGCCTCATCATGCTATAGTACGTGAAGATAAAAATACATCAAGGGTTCGTGTTGTTTTTGACGCCTCATGTAATGGGTGAAATGGTAAGTCTCTTAATGACGATTTACTAATCGGACCACGGTTGCAGCCTGAGTTGCACCATATTTTATTAAGATGGCGTACTTATCCTGTATGCTTTGTTGCCGACATTATACAAATGTATCGATAAGTCAAGGTGGGCGGCGAGGATGCTAGTAAATATTAACATCTTTTTTGGAGAGTGCATCAAGATAAAGAAATTAAAGAATTTATAATATGTAGAGTTACATTTGGAGTTTTTTCTGCACCATACTTAGCGGTGAAATGTCTTCAGTAATTAGCAATCGATGAAGGAAAGATTTTTGAAGTAGGAGCATCTAAGATTTTAAATAATTTCTATATGGACGATTTCATGTCCGGTTGTGACAATGAGAGCCAACCAGTAGAAATATATAAACAGAACATCTCAGTTACTAGCAAATTTTCTATCATTATCAGCTTATGAGAGACTCACTGTAGGGTTTATAGGCTTCTTCTCGGAGGAAAGTGTGGGCAAAATCATTACGCCAGCTTACGACGTATTGGCAATTTCAAACTTTAAGAAATCCAGAAGTGCTATGTTGTCCCATATTCAGTGGTGGTGGTCGTGTTACCAATTTAAATTAGTAAATGTACGCAAATTGCGAGAACATCGTCGGTATATGCCGTTGGGTTTTGAACATGCCAACGTCGAATTGAAATACTATAGAAGAAACTACTAGGCTTTTTTTTCGAAATGATTACGCCATTGGCGTAGCAAGGCTTTAACAGTTTGACCGGACTACGAGCCACTAGGTCACCACAACTGGCGTTTATACCGGGTGACTGGTATTTTAATAATTGTTCAAAATGCTGTCTTGCGTGATGGAATCATAGATATTTATAAAAATTACCTGTGGGTTGGTGGCCGTCGACTTCAAGTTCTTTGACGCTTTTCCGAGTCGCTCCCGCCGGCTTATAAGGGGCGAGTGCGCACCGACACTGTCCTGCCGATCGTCTGGGTTGAATATTCGCATTTGAGGATCGAGCAGTGAGTACGGTATGTGTGCGCAGTGCCGGCGGAGGCGACGTGGGGCGTGGTGCGGCTGAGCGCGCGCGAGGCGGGGCGCTTCCTGGTGCACTGCATGCAGGCGGTGCCGCGCCGCAGCTGCCGCGACCACGAGACGCAGAAGATGCTGGCGCTCACGCCCGACGCGCCCGCGCTGCTGCCCTTCCAGCTCAGGGTCGGTACCGCCTCACCCGTCTCACCATACCTTCTCCTACTTGTACATATGCCCTTCACTATTCACATCATTCACACTCATCATTCATACAAAATGCTATTGTAAATTGGACGGATCGGTGTGTGCGTGTGCAGGGCGGCGTGCCGCTGGAGGTGGCGATCGCGAAGTACTGGGCGAACGTCGGCGACATGGTGGTGGAGTACAGCGTGGAGCTGCACGGGCTCCGCCCCGACTGCGGGCCCCGCCTCGTGCTCGGCGCGGGGGAGGGCTCCCGCTGCGTGCTGCTCTCCGCGCTGCGCTGCGAGGACGTGCAGCCGCAGGCGCAGCTCAAGCACCTCGAGCCCGTGCTCAGGTACCTAACGCATCCCATTGCCCTCGTGCCCTCGTGCCCTCACCACTACCAGGCCCACCTCGCCCCATCCCGTCGCCATCACCACTACCAGGCCCACCTCGCCCCATCCCGTCGCCATCACCACTACCAGGCTCACCTCGCCCCGTCCCGTCGCCGTCACCACTACCTGGCCCACCTCGCCCCATCCCGTCGCCATCACCACTACCAGGCCCACCTCGCCCCATCCCGTCGCCATCACCACTACCAGGCCCACCTCGCCCCATCCCGTCGCCATCACCACTACCAGGCCCACCTCGCCCCATCCCGTCGCCATCACCACTACCAGGCCCACCTCGCCCCATCCCGTCGCCATCACCACTACCAGGCCCA
Source organism: Antheraea pernyi (assembly GCA_015888305.1). Taxonomy (NCBI): domain Eukaryota; kingdom Metazoa; phylum Arthropoda; class Insecta; order Lepidoptera; family Saturniidae; genus Antheraea; species Antheraea pernyi. The sequence goes on along the minus strand of MU159390.1, from coordinate 156,673 downwards.
CCTCGCCCCATCCCGTCGCCATCACCACTACCAGGCCCACCTCGCCCCATCCCGTCGCCATCACCACTACCTGGCCCACCTCGCCCCATCCCGTCGCCATCACCACTACCAGGCTCACCTCGCCCCGTCCCGTCGCCGTCACCACTACCTGGCCCACCTCGCCTCATCCCGTCACCATGAATTTTACCCAGCTATTATAAGTGACAAACCTCTTGCCTACGCCGCTCTTCACACCCTAATGTACGTATAGTAACCACAAACTAATACGTTCTTTCGTATTTGTACGTCCTCACGTTATCATTATGCTAAAATATGAATATCTTAAAATGATTATATAATAAAATATAATGTTCCAGACCATCTGAATCCAAGATATTACCTCTAACGGGTCGGGACGTGATTCCGCCGAACAGGCAGATCTATCAGCTCCTCAACACGTATAACTTCCATATCATCAAAGCCACTGATGTGAGTATTAAAAATATACTACTACCGAAGGATAAATCAAATCGTATTATGCTCCGGTTTATATTTATAAAGTTATCCTTATATAACTAGTATACCATGCGTGCCGTAATTGCGACGCGCTTATCCATACGCTAACATTTTACATAATACATTTTACTTGGTATTTTCAACGAGTGTTCCGTACAATATTATTTATTTGTAGTAATAATAATAAGGGCGGTTATATTCGAATTATTTTACATAAATTAAATCTAAACATACATCGATCGTTATTTATAAAATATCATATTAGATATAAAATAACATTAAATAGAGAAAAGTAAATAAGAAATATGATAGCTCATCTGTCTGTAACAAAAGCAAAGTCTTCTTTGTCTTTGAGTAAATGTGTTCGCGACAGTTTAGAGTAATCTGTGTTGATAAATAATGTGTGTAAAGTAAATGATAATAGATCTAATATTGTATTAAGTAGATTTATAGAATGCATAGATTTGATAGTATAGTTTAATAGTTGAAAATAGTTAAGATACACCCATCAGTATATGTTTTAGGCGATAATAAAGAGATATCTCTGATCGTGTTTTATTTACCACATATAATATCGTGTAGAGTAGTGAGAAATAGTTATTATAGTAATATGTGGTGTAGTTATAGATATTTATAGTGTTTTGTCTAGAAATAGTTTAAAATAGTATAAGTTGTTAGTTGTAAGTACAAATTTAATACACTTGTAAACAAATAAATAGAAAGCGAAGGATGACTCATCGCCATACCGCCCCGCCTGTATAGTGAGTTAGGACGCAATGAGCGCTTTGATTGGCGGAGCACCGCCAGCGTGCGTAAGCGGTGCTTTGTCCCGAAATCGTGCCTGAGAGCGACCTCTCAAAAACCAGCGCGGGCGGTATAGATATCCTGTTTTGAACGAGTCGGCAACGCGATCACATCCTTCGCTGCTCTACTAGCAACAAGTCTTTTATTGCAAGAAAACCTGAACATTCTTCAAATTCAACTTCGGAATCAGCAATCATCGCTATAGTTGTGAGTCAATCGGAGGTGGCTCATAAAATGCAACACATGTTTACTCGAAATTCAAATTTTTTGAAATCTCATGTGATATTAGAGGGTGTGGAAAGAGGGTCGAGACAAATCTCATGGCATCTTACCAGAGCAAAGAGGACAATTAAAAAAAAAACTCAAAAATGTCTCACCTAATTGATGGACCACCCCAAAGAGGCAATGTTATACTTTTTTTAATGCTGAATAAAATGTGTTCATGAACAGGTAACTCCAATACTGTCCCTGCTGAGCGACATGCTGTACGAGTCAGAGTTCGAGTCCCAGATGTGGATGCTGTATAACACCTGCAAACAGCTGATGGCAGTTGGAGACGCTTATCCCTCCAAGGTATTTAACTTTTGCGCTGCAATAACACCGATGTTATATATTTATATTATGTGTTTTTCTTTAGAATTTCATTGTACAGTTTATATCATGTGTTTTTCTTTAGAATTTCATTCTACAGTTTATATTATGTGTTTTTCTTTAGAATTTCATTGTACAGTTTATATCATGTGTTTTTCTTTAGAATTTCATTCTACAGTTTATATCATGTGTTTTTCTTTAGAATTTCATTGTACAGTTATCGATAAATTAATTCTGAATGTTTGGTAAAGAGAAATGGTTGAACTGTGGAGAGTTTGTTTGGGAATCCTTTAATCTTCTGTTGAGCAACAATTGGAAACAAAAAAAATTGGAAATATATCACATACAAAAAAATGGTAAAATTCTCTATCAAATAAAAAATTTCCAACGGAATTTTGTTATTGCTTATCATGTTTTAAAGAGTTAAAAAAGTCTGAGAAAGAAGTTAGTTTTGATTAAACTCCTTAGACTTGATTCTTTTCCTCTGATCTGACTTCTTGAATTTGAGGATTACAATTATGTTTTGTTTATTTATTTTATTTCCTATTATTCAGTGAAGTTGGAAAAAGGCAAGAATGTACTGAAACTGAACACCATCGAATAAAGGCAAAGGCCTGCATATGGTGCAGCCAAATATTATATAAGTAGTTAAAAGAAAAACGAAATGTTTGTATATTTTTTGCCGTTAATCTGGGTATTGTATTTAATTTGAATTGTTTTTTTGTTAGTATTCAGTGAAGTTGGAGAAAGGCGAGTACGTGTTGAGAGTGAACATCCGTCACGAGAACAGAAGCTTGCTGGAGAAGCTGCAGGAGTTGCCGGTGGTGATGCAGCAGCGGCTCCAGCAGCCCATCACCCTCGACGTGTACTGCTCCCGGCATCAGGTCACTGCTCGAGACTACTTGTTTCCGCATCATATCCATTATTTTTATTGTTATATGATATATACCATAGTATTTTTTTTACGTGGGGAATGCCCTTATGGATACGCCACTCTCCCGGGGGACAGGGTGGGTTATGTCCGACTCGCACAGACTAAAACCCCACGGTGTACCGACAGACCGTGATTGTTGGGGCGGCAAGGGATCGTTCTGGCTAATCTACCTTGTAGAGCCGCCCGGCGGAAGGTGACCGCCGGGCTCCTACCTATAGAGAGGCAGACTGGCCACACACCAGCTGCCCCTCTTCGTCCGCCGGACTCGTGCAATGAGGAGATGAGCCCCCCGGCCCATCCCCTCAGGTGCGGCTACGGTGGCAGGAGGAGTTGCCGGTCCCCCGTTGGCGGAGACGGCCACTCAGCGGGTCTGCCTCACGGGCCCTCACCACCGCCTCCTGCGAGATGACCTCCTGTTCGCTGCCGAGCATGGCATACCATAGTAACCTAATTGAGTTTCAACTGACCTGCCTTAACGGTAATTTACAGGCTATGTACGGTTACGTACACTGCATGTCGTCCTACTTATTATGTGCGCATCAGCACAGTTGAATTCAAATTATACCACGTGAAAATTGAGATAGTAGCAATATTTATGAAGAATACCATACACTCGATTTTCATTCTCAATAAATTAAAAAAAATAGGTGCTTAGTATTTGACCTAAATATCTAGAAAAATACAAAAATTATAAGCAATCCTTTACGCGTCTATGTTAAAGTAACTGGTGACTTCATTTTCACTTTTATTCCCACAAACGGGCACCCCAACAACATTTTTGTAAGACAAGGACTTGCTCCTCACCAATACATCTTGGTCCTTCGAGCCTGATTTGAACCAGCGACCTATGGACGTAAATAATGATATAATGAATAATTAAAATAAAACATATTATTAAAGCTAATATGGTATCACCAATGACAACTCACCAACTCAATTAGATGCAGTGTTTCAACACTATTAAGCTTCAATAGTAACCCATGAAACAGTTTTGCTTGGGAATATTACTTTTTTTTTGGTGAAAGGGTACTATTGTCATGTTTTGTCCTCCAGTGAATGTGTATACATAATTTCACCGATTGAGTAGTTCAGCATAGTATTTATAATATTAGTTAGGGTGTTATACAAACAGACATGCATACGGTGTAAACGTCGTTCGTTATGACGAAAAGCTTTCTATGACGTAGAAATTAGTTCAATTCGGTCGGTTTACCACTAAACCGTTTATTTGTCCTCTTCCTTGCGTATAACGAGAACTGTGTATAACGAAAAAAAAATGCTCGGTCCCTTGGATTTCGTTATAAAGAGTTTACAATGTATATTAACGAATATCTGTGTATAAATGCATTGTTTTAGTGTCACAGTGTTAAAGAGAAAACTTCCACGTCTCGCATTATTTTAAGAATAAAATATTTTAAATAATTTTTGTTAAATAATCTTTACATAATATATAATTCTCATGCCCGTGGGTACGTGGCTGCGCTCCTAAACGGCTGGGCAGATTTTGATGACATTTTGTGAAGAATGGTTTAGATTCACAATTGGATCCGATAGGTGGCGCTGCGTTTGAATTATATATATATATTTTTATTATCAAGGAAGGACAACGTCCGTCAGGTCCACAAGTTAATTATAACTCCTAATGTAATTAATAAAGTAAACAAATTAACAGAATGAGTAATTGGTGAATGAACGAATGAATGATGTTTGATAATTATTTTGTACAAGGCATAAAGTTTGATGAAGTATTGTATATTTTAGTATAAAACGCACAAGCTGGCATTATGTAAATTGCTATATAATGTGATTATCGGCAGGCGCTGACCGGAGGGAAGAAGTTTACTTCGGCGACATTAACGAGTGGGAATCTACTGCCGCTCTACTTCATGGCTGTACCGACAGACAAGTAAATAATTATTTTATTCTATTAAATAAATATTCTTTGGTTAAATAACGAAAATAAAACTATAAATGATTGTGTCGCATTGTGCCATAACAAAACATTTTAGAATATTTAGAAGAATCTGAATTGTTGTGAATAGAGTGTTATATAATTTTTTTTTGTTATCCAACGTACGATGTTCTATTTATTATTTACTAGCTGTGCCCCCGGCTCCGTCCGCGTGGAGTCTAATGTAAAAAGACAGTGACTTATAAAGTCATCTGAATATATTAAGTCCATTTACTTATCTGCTTCGCGTATTTAAGTCGCGTCGTCATTAAAATTACTTTTGTTAAGACTGTACCGATTTTAATGAAACAGAAACTAAATTTTACTCGAAGATATGATCAGAGCTTAGTTATCTAAATAATACCTTAAACAAAATTTCCGATTGGTTTGCGTTTAATAATCTATTGCTTAATGCTGACAAAACAAAATGTATAAGATTTACTTTGCCTAATGTTCCACTTACTCATAGTAGAATCGAGATCGATGGGAATGTAGTAGGCCTAGGTGACAATACTGTGTTCTTGGGTATTACACTTGATTCCAAATTACAATGGAGTCCTCACGTAAAAAAAATATCGGGAAGATTAAGTTCTGTTACGTTCGCAGTTCGAAAGATTCGCCAGCTAACAGATATTGCCACTGCTAGGTTGCTCTACTTCGCTTACTTCCACAGCTTAATGTTTTATGGTATTTTGTTGTGGGGAAGAGCAGCTGAGGTGGACACCAAATTTCTATTACAAAAACGAGCAGTTCAAACAATTTATAATATGAGCCTAAATATAATAAGACCTCGCGAATCATTAAAGACTAAGTTTCAGGAATTCGGGTCCTCTCAGGGCCTAAATTGAATAAATTTATTTAATTAATCTGAGGTTATACAGTTGTTCCACTTTACGCACTTTGACGTAATATATTAAACTTATTTGTAGTGTATTTTAACGATTTTTTTGTAACTGAAATATAATAATAATCAATTTTAGTTACAGTAAATACATTTTGATAATAAAGATTGTTTGTGGAATATCTGTAGGGAATGGAAAGTTTTTGAACGATGAGATTAAACTAAATGAAGACTATTTGGCGTTGCTTGAATAAGAAATTTAAACCAGATGTTTTGGTAGAGATAATAAGATTTAAAATTTTAGATACTGCTTAGTCGAAGTCGTGTTCTATGTTTGTTCCTTTATTGTTATTATAATAAGACCGAATTTGTTTTAATTATCACATGTATTAGAAAATATATCGTTTATTATTTCTAATAATATTACAAATATTTCATAGTTTTTGGTTCTTTGAGTCGGTTTTGCTCAGATGTTAGTTAAGGGAATAGGGGTGGAGGCATGTATGTTTTTGTAGGTGGTAGAGGCACGCTGAAGTTATTACTGATTTCAGCATGAATGTGTCGGCTCGCCCGCGGTACTACCAACCGACACACAGAAACACCGCCGTGAAGTAACAGTGCTTGCTTTGTTGCGTTTCGTACGGTCAGTGAGAGCGCCGGAGGGCCACCTCTCCTCCCCTCATCCTCCCCAAACATAGGCTGGCAACGTAGTTGTGACTCTCCTGTATATAGTGTCCATGGACGGTGGTGATCACTTAAAATCAGGTGACCCACCTGTTCGCTTGCCTCCTATGACATAAAAAAATGCATGATGCAGGGTGAGCCGGTGGAGCGGGACCGGCGGCGCGTTCACCGGCACCGTGACGTTCGCTAAGGACGAGGCCGGGCGGCGCGTGGACTCGCACGCGCTGCTCTACCTGCCCGAGTACCCGCGCCGCGTAACTGGCGTCGCCGTCGCC
>MU159390.1:117029-150085 GCA_015888305.1 Antheraea pernyi | reverse complement strand
ATCACCGCCGTCGCCACCGCCACTGCCACCGCCACCGCCGCCGGCGCCGGCAACTCGTCCCCGACGTCCGGCAGCGCCCCCGCCGCCGCCGCCGCCGCGTCCGCCTCGCCGGCCAGCAAGCAGCACGACGAATACATGGACGCGCTTAAGGACTTCTTCAACACTTGGCTCGCTAAACTAGGTATATATTACACTTTACCATACCTATGAGTCTACAATTTTATAATGTATTCCAGAAACTGACAATTTATATGCAGTTATTTATGGCGTATGGTCAAAGATAAAATTTTAGATAAAAAAAATCGATTATTTTAACCAATACTAAGCATCGAATCGATCTCGGGCACTATAAAACCAAAATTTGATTATTTTTTATTTAAAAAAAAACTCATAAAAAATAATGAAGAGATCGATTTTTAGATCATCAATCCTCTAAACTTTTATTTCGTCATAACTCGACTCCATAGATCACGATTCGGATCGATTTAAAAAGCGTTTTTTTGCGAATAATCCCCATCCTTACTCCTAGCTTCTATCCTTACTAGGTCAGCCGGCTACGTATTGGTGGGACTCAGATATGAGATGTTTCCAGGCGGCATGGCACCCTGACACAGGTGGTCTCAGGGCACGGGTTCTTCGGGAGCTACCTGTGTCCGTAGTATAGGCCGGGAGCCCTCGGGCACTATGTCTGCACCCTTTAGTCGAGTGTCCCGCGAGATGGTCGAGAGCGGGCGGAGTTCTGTCGCCTCGTGCTGCGGCCCGTGTGACGGAGGCGCATTGTCGATCGTAGGGGAGAGCAACTCTAGCCCTTCCCTGAGGGGTCTATGATTTTGACCCCTCGACTGCGACGAGAACCCTATAGGTGACTGAAGGCACCATAGGGTTTTAGTCCATACAAATCGGACATACTCCACCCTTAGGTGCCCGGCTAGGGTGAGAATCCGTACGGATTTCCCCATGTTTAAAAAAAAAGAAAAAAATATTGCATATTCAATTACAATTATGATAAACTATTTGCTTGGCGACATGTATGAGATGTCTATAATAGACGATCCAACAGTTTTCTGTCAACAAACTAATCTAAAGCGCCATCTGTTCGAGACTGATGAAATTTCCAATTAATAACAATAATCAACATTGACACTACTTTAATTTTAATTAAAAAATATTGAGGCCATTAATCAAAATGTAAATTAACCATATCTCTTAAGTTGGACCAAATTGTACATAAATGTCAACGTTTCGTGGAGATCGGTTGAGTAGTTTCGGAATTCATCGTGGACAAACATCATAACGCTAAATTTTTATATATTTAGATGTTAACGGATAAACTTACAGTTGAATCGTTATCACTTGCTACAGGACTAAGGGTATTACTTGAGATGTAAAGGTTAATAATACCGGTTTACATTGTCCGCAGAGGGCGAGAAGCTGGAGCAGGTGTACGAGAAGGTGCTAGAGAAGTTCCCCGGACACATGGGGGGGCATGTAGCCTACCTGCAGGCCCTGGACTCGCCCACCGATCCTAAGAAGTGAGCATCCATTTATTTATTTCTTTTATTTATTTATTTCAATATACTGTAAAGTAACAGTCCATTAAACTAATCATGTTTATGAGTAGTAATTACAGTAGAAAAGGGTCTTTCGAGTTAATTGGTCCTTCGAGCCATTTTTTTTTAAATATTTTGGAAAACATTTGCCATGTAAAATACTAACAATATTAATTATGAATGACAGATTTTACCTCATGACATTGCGAACTCTTATTTTACGTTATTTTTATACTTCTCATGACGTGTCGTGGGTGTTGTACAAAAAAGGGTAATGCTTATAACAAGAGATCAGAGTTCATACAAATAAATATATATTACAACTTTATATTCCTAGTTAGTTTTTTTTTGTTTATTTGTATTTATAGTATCAGAAATACGAATATTACAATTATTTAAATGGTTTATGTATTACTAGCTGACCCGTGCAACTTCGTCTGTATCGAATCGGTTATGTAATTATTTACGACATCACATTCAATCATTCTATCTGTTAAAAAAACCGCATCAAAATCCGTTGCGTAGTTTTAAAGATTTAAGCATACATAGGGATATAGGGCTGTCCCTGTCTGTGAGAAAGCGACTTTGTTTTATACTATGTAGTGATAGTCAGATTAGTTTATTGTTCAAGTTGGTTATTAACACGTACATACATTAATAGCGAAATGTATTATGTATAGTCTGAGAAGGACTTCGTTGATGCAACATGTTTATACTAGATAGAATGATTATGAGTTAGTTTTAGAGAAGGAGAGTGTGGAGACGTGTGGTTGAGGTGTGTGTGGTAGCAGTGAGTGGTTAAAGAGCATTGTATGTGGGTGCGATTGTGCGCAGGCTGCCGCGCGCGCGCTCGCTGCCGGACGCGACGACGGCCTGGTGCGAGCAGCTGGTGGCCATCGCCGACAAGGTACCGCTATCCCGTCTCCTCATTACAATTACTTTTCATACGGTCAACCGATTCTAATTAAACACAGACTAAATGTTACTCGTGGATTTGCTTTATCATTTTCTTGGTCACTTATTATCGTCTTTTATTTGTGTGTTTATTTCAAAAATGTATTTTATTACTTATTCTAAAACACTTGTGACATTTTCCTCATTACTATTACTTTTCATAGAGCGAACCGATTCTAATTAAACACAGACTAAATGTTACTCCTGGATTTGCTTTATCATTTTCTTGGTCACCTTTTATTGTCTTTTATTTCTGTGTTTATTTCAAAAATGACTGAAATGTATTTTATTACTTATTCTAAAACACTTGCGACATATTAAATGTACTACACTGTATTATTGTAGTGAAAATATTTGTAAACATTTTTTTTTCACATATATAAAAAGTGCAGTCATATCAGATTTACATTCTTATTATATGTATACATGATAGTATATTTCAATTAAATATACTACACTGTATTATTGTAGTAAAAAAAGTTGTAAAAAATGTGAAGTCAAAAAAAATATAATTTTTGTAGAAACTAGTAACAAAAATACCTTTTTTACTCTCTTTAATATAATACTATATACTTTATGTGTTATTTTGAAAAAATAATAAATTCGGAATGTTATGAAAAATTCAGGAACGGTCAACACATTGTTATTTAATTTGCAGGTGATAAAGGCCATAGATCAGGAGAAACTGCTCGCGTACATGGGCATGAAGAACGACTCCAGGAGTGACGCCAATAAGATTAAACAGTGAGACTATCGTTTCTCTATCGTCTTCTTCATTTCTAACTAGTGTCCGCACAATATGTTTTCCTTTTCCGCTCTTTCCTATCAGATGTCATCTCAGATGTCTTCACACCTTTTACACATATCGTTTTTCACACAATCTATACCTGTTTTCGTCTTCCTCTACTCCTATACCCATATACCTCCTATACCTATATATGGATATATTCATACTGAAAACTCTTCTACTTACATAACTTTCAAGACATGCCCGTACCATGCTAACATATTACTCCCCATCTTCTCTGTCACTGGTGCTATTTTGAAACTTCCTCTGATATACTCCATCTTATCTATTCCAGTTACAGCACACGTTCATTTAGCATCTATGTAGCATTCGTACGTCTGCCACATAGATTATAGCACATTATTTTCTGTTAGATCGTAGTGACTATCGCGCACTTTTAACAATTATTCTGCGTGTATTATTTATTAACATTGTTAATATATTCTTAGAAATAGAAACAATTATTGATTATTAAAAATAAAGGGAACTGGCCAATTTAGATATAAACTGTTAAGAATAAACTCTAACAATTAATCAATTTTTTAAATAACCGACACGAGTTCGGACAGAGCTACTGCACAGTACGACGGCCGCCGAAAGAGGGAGTGAACGCGGCGAGTCATGAAATAAATTCTATCTTACCCGGTTAACTGATAATAGGAATAATTTAGAATATATGAAAAATCAAAACCCCAAATCACATATTTGGGTACTATTATAACAAATTTCCCAATTTGTTTTTGTTTTCCTCCTAAATAACTATGCAATTGATTGTAGTCACAGATCCAATAATTCGTATGGTCGGTTTTGTAAAAAAAAATAAAGTTTTGACGATTCATGTTTAAAAAACATTTCGTCAGATAACATCGACGCTTTATCTTTAAAAAAATGTCTATACTACCTTAAGTAAGTTATTTAAAGAAATGACCTATTTAATGAATATCTCAAAATGGTACAGAACTTCCTATTTTCTTTTCATTAAGTATATTATTGCTTTTTTATTTGCAACATGAACTAATTTCAAGAAAACTTTTACCTAAATAGCAGTTCTGTGTGCATAGAGTTATACTTGACTATTGTGTAAGCGAGTCAGGCAAGTGTGATAAAGTGAGTTAGAAAGTCACAGTATTCGAAGTGCGGCGGAGTAAGCCACTGATATTTTATTATGCGAGGAAGCGAGAAGGGCAGTGACGCCAATTAGTAATAGTCAATTGTTTACTATTAGTTATTACAATTCGTATAACTTTCGTAGTGGTGATTTTGACTGTGTTACCTTGAGCTGCCAACTGTTTTAGCTGGTAGTTAGCAATAAAAACGTTTCGCAACACGCCGTACGTGTATACTGCGGAAGAATATGCGAACATGCATATTGTCTACGGTGAATGCTGTTGTAATGCCTCTGCCGCAGCCAGAGCGTGATCTAAAGCAAAGTCGTATTTTTTTGTACTATGTATAACGTGTTTGTCGGTACAGGGAGCAGGAGAAGCAGCGCGGGTACCTGGTGGAGGCGCTGTGCCGGCGCGGCACGGCGCTGTGCCGGCTGCGTGCGCTGCACACCGACGCGCTCGCCGACAAGCTGGCCGACAAGTTGGCCGACGCGTTGCGCGACAACCTCAACGACCTGCTCAAGTTCACCGAGCTCACGGACGCGAAGGTACCCGCACACCGCACCACACCAAACTACGCTCACTGTACTACAATAAAACACCTATACTATTCTTGCCAACGCTATTAAACACCACGGAGCGCTGCTTCAAATCCACTGCCTGCTCTTTTGTAATGTGTTCTTAACTGATTCCACGGACTTTCGATTCTTCCATATCTATTTTTCAATCGTTTTATTATGACATATTACTAGATGGCGCTGTTATATTATTTTGAGTTCTGTATTATACGAGTACTTATCTAGTCATAATAATTTGGCAGAAGTCAAAACGGTACACTAGTATTATTTAAATAAAATAAATGTTATATATCTTGTTCTAAAAGTTTAAATAATTTATTTGTATTGTTTTTTCGACTTCTCTTTTTATTTTAAGTGCATGTTCACTATATTTGTAACAATAAATGCTATTAATTTTGAAACTACATACGCATATGTAATTATAAATGTAAATAATTATAACCCTGTACTTACACAATACCGCTCTATATATGTAGATATGTATATAATATATAACTATTTACTTGTAACACGTATCGCTAGAGGCGCTAATTTAGAATAGAGTAATAGTACTGTGTGAGTGATCCTTTGTTCCAATATCCAGGCGATCCACTACGGCGTGTGGCATTGCTTCACGATGAAGCAGTGGGGGAAGGCGATCAAGCTGCTCACGAAGATACTGGAGGACAAGCCTTCGCGGGAGGCCGAGGAGAGGCTCATAGAGGCCTACCGGCAGCTCGGCTGGGAGCACCTCGCCGCCTTCGCAGAGGCCGCCTTGCCTCTCAAGTACCCCTCCACCTACAGACCCTTCTGAGTACCCATAACCCTCTCTGCAACCCCCCCACACCACATAGCGTGATGCTACACGTGTAACGCTAAAACATTTGCTAATATTTTTTGCCGAATTATAGTATCCCTCTCATAATAAAATATACACACACTTACACATGAAAAAAGCTTTTAAAAATCGTCAAATATTATTTAGTCTATTTTAAAACCTTTATTGTTCACAACAGATGGCGTTGTAAATAAATTTGCCAGTAACAAAATATAAAACATGCACAACTAATAATGTAGTACGAACAGTAGGCGATAGATGGCGTTAAATTCAAGTAACCTCAAATGTTCTCGCCATTACTCCTAGATCAGTATATGGGTCGATCCTATAGGAAAAGAGTACCTCAATTAATATTCACAGATACGTAATGTATTTAAATGATAATTAATTCAGTCACTAATTGTATCAGACGCAAATTACTTTGATATAATGACTATTTTATAGACAGCCCTGTATCCATTTATTTGAAAAAAGACTGGGGTTTATTAGATAAATTCGCTTCCATATGTACCGTTGTTATTCGCTTGCCTGTCTGTATACATAGTAGACGTTTAAGAGATTCTGTGTGATTTGGTATATTTTTTTGCATTGTCTCAAATGATTATAGGTTAGATACGAAATAATTCTAAATGATGATGAGAGCTTTGGTGCTTGATAGGTCCTGAGACACATCGGCTGGTCTGTCAGTATTCGCTGTGACACTATCCGACACTCCACACACTCACAGATTCTATTAGTTCATTATATACACATTTTACGCAGAGATATGGTGAAAATATATATGTAATAGACAAAAAAATATCCCGTTAAGATCTGATAACGACTGGTGCTTTCTTTAGTTACATTTGATTCCTACATATATATATATATATATAAAAGAACTGTTATGAATTATGTCCCTTTTGATATACATTAGTGTGAATTATTTCAACTCTGGGATCTCATTTCCGGTGCTTATTTTTTTAAATATCAACGATGAAATATATCCGTTTTAATTATTTTATTAATGTGACACTAATTTTAATAATAATAATGATGATATATTATTAGAATGACTATTTTTGCTTTTTATTCTTAGCCAATATATGAAGGATTTTAAGTGTTAATAATATCTTAAAGGTGGACTTTATTGTAATTTTCTTTATGATTTTTTTATACCAATAAGCAATACAGATAAAAAAACTAATTGACACTGCAAGCCTAGGATTCTTTGGTGATGCTTTTGTCTCTTTGTTTGAATGTATTATCTGTATTTTAAGAAATAATTAATTATCTATCGCCGGTTAATAGCGAATGTTGGCGTAATGCTTTTTTTTATACGTAATAAGTTATTTTAACTATTGTATCATTAAGTTGAATGGCTTATCTTGACGTTCTTATTCTCACCAGTCTACATATGCTATTGTAAAGACTATCATTTTCTATAAAATTTGTTGAAAAGAATTCGTAATTAGTATTACGTTGATTCTACAATAAAGATATTTTTTTATTTATCGCGTATGAACGAGTAACAAAGAAGTACCGATCGCCATACTAAAACCGTGTATCTCGTATCACTTACAACCATCATAACTAGATGGCGCTGTAACATAATTTTAAATTATTTTTAATTTTAATCTCGTTGTTTACTTTTACGCTTTTATACCCAACTCCTCAACCTTGAAATTTGGCATAACATGGGGAGTGTTTCGTCCAGAACAACGACTGTTCCTTATAGTTATCTACAATAACGCGAGCGACGCCGCAGGCAGAATCTAGTATTGTATATTTTGACACAAACACTAGTAGTGATCGAAATACGTTCTTTTAGTATGGCTGTCATGGTATAAACGTATGTTGTGATGCTTTCCACTCGCTCACGAATTCTACTTAATAGTTTCGAGTTAGTTGACAATTTTATTTTCTTCTCATTTCCGCTGAGGGCGTTAGTATTTGATGTTAAGAAATGTATAATTGAGTAACATGTTAACTGTTTAGACGCAATACATTTTTTACACTAGTGTACGTGTTTTGAGTTCACCCGTTAGAATAGACAGGTGTAAATTTAAACTTGATGCCGTTAATTTTAAATCTACCTCTTTTTAACCAATTTTAAATTCAATACGAATAATCTTTCCATATGCACATTTTTCTTCATACTATGTATAATTAGAAAATTATATTGAAGTTATGAAATTATGTATTTTATGGATTGGAAATAATTTTTTATCGTATAAAACTGACTTATAAATAACGGTTTCAAGTGAATTTATGGTATAAATGAGATTTTTGTTACAGTGTTACCAACCGTTGAATGTATTCATAGACTCGATTATGTACGTAATAATAAATATACGCTCTGTGTTTTTGGAATGTTTCTAAATGAACTTGTTAAAATGAATGACAAATACAAATATTATTTGGATGAAATTGTATTTTATTTACTACTAGCTGACACGGCCACGCGTTGCTGTTGCTCAGTTATTATATGTTAAATTAAAATTATGATATATTTGGTATTATGGGGTAATGAGTCTCAGCGAGTAGAAAATCAAAAAAAATTTTTTTTTATTGTAGCGCGGTAATATGACTGCACTGTGCCTGATGGTAAGCACAGTACAATCCAAAAACAATAGCGCCCACCGAGTGACACACTATCGTCGGTCGCCGCTGTCATGCCGACCTGCGAAAAGCTGGATATGCACAGGCTGATCCCGAAACGCGACCCGCAGAAGCGAATCACTATGACGGGCTTTTTCGCCATATACATGGTGGTTGCGACCCAGTCAGGCTGTAAAACCCTACCACCCCGCTATCGCCATTGCCTCGTTCGTTATTCAGCAGGTGCACCACGTGCAGGTGAGGTTGGCTTAGATGTCTCAAGTCTTATGATGTTATTCGACACCCATTACACCCCAAAATTAAACCGTGGCGCCATTTGTGAGATGTATATAACAGTCGATCCTACAGTTTTCTGTCAACAAACTAATTTAAAGCGCCATCTATTCGAGACGATGAAACTTACAATTGCTTCAGGTCACTATAACAGCGCCTTCGTAAAATATCAGCATGATCTAAATACTAGAAACTTAAACTGGTCGTCCCATGTTTCAGACTCTATAAAATCGGTAACAGTTTTTTAGGTAATAGTGTTAGGATAAACAACAATGTCCCAAAGCATTTTACCGATTTGCCGGATAGTGAATACAAGCAATATGTCAAGTGGGCTTTGGTGTCAAAATGCTATTATAGAGTGGATCAATATGTGAATGATGATGATGTCTGGAATTGGCTCCTCTCTGTGCATCCACTAAAACGATTGTAACTTGTAATGTATTTTTCTCAAACATGTATGGAAGGGACACAATGAAAACAATATGGAAATATTGCCATTATTTTCGAAAAACGAACACGCGAAGTATCGAATTTACGAAGCGTTTATTGAATTTGGAACATTACAACGCTCCAGTAATGTTGTATGAAACGTCGTGCTCGGGTTATTAAATACTTTTTTTTTGTTTTTATAGTAGCACGCTAAAATGACTGCACTATGCCTGATGTTAAGCACAGTACAATCCAAAAACAATGGCGACCACCGAGTGACGCACTGTCCATCGCTGGTCTCCACTGTCACGCCGGACTGCAAAAAGCTAGATATGCACAGGCTAATCCCGCAACGCGACCCGCAGAAGCGAATCACTAAGACGGGCTTTTTCACCATATACATGGTGGTTGCGATCCAGTCAGGCTATGAAACCCTACCGCCCCGCTTTCGCCATTGCCTCGTCCGTTATTCAGCAGGTGCACCACGTGCAGGTGAGGTTGGCTTGGGTGTCTCAAGTCTTGTGATGTTATTCGACACCCCTTACACCCCACGCACATACTCTATCATTTGTGGCATACCAAAGTAAGTCTCTTTGCTGAGCACAAATCGCGTTCACGTAGCTGTATAGCCATAAATGCGCTTGCCTTTCGGCACACATGATACATAGAAAATTGGCGGCAAAGCTGAAAATTCCTCTTGATTTGTTATTTACATACTTAATAAATGCAAATTTATTCATTAAAACGAGTTCCAACGGTACAGAGAGTGAAATAGAAATTGATTGTACTTCACCAGATTTAAAATCACTAATCCAAATTGGTAATGGAAAACCTGCTTCCAGCAAAGGCAACGAAAAAGACAAAAGAAAATGACATGAAAGTATATGAAAATCGTATGAGTTGGAAAAACGAGAAAAAGTGAACACCTTCTCCGAAACAGTATTTTAGGCGTATTTTAATGAGAATGCTAAAACTAAAAAAACTATTATGGGCAATTTATTCCATGTTGAAATGTACAGTTCATGTTAAAAACGGCGCCTATTATGGGCAATTTATTCCATGTTGAAATGTACAGTTCATGTTAAAAACGGCGCCTATTATGGGCAATTTATTCCATGTTGAAATGTACAGTTCATGTTAAAAACGGCGCCTATTATGGGCAATTTATTCCATGTTGAAATGTACAGTTCATGTTAAAAACGGCGCCTATTATGGGCAATTTATTCCATGTTGAAATGTACAGTTCATGTTAAAAACGGCGCCTATTATGGGCAATTTATTCCATGTTGAAATGTACAGTTCATGTTAAAAACGGCGCTAACTTGAATTATGGACATTTAAGTACTTTTCTTAAACGACAATCGATGTTAAAGGAAGGAAAAAGTAGTATTCTATATGGGCAAGGTCTGGTGAGTAGGGCGGATGACGAAGAACTTCCAACCCCAGTTCTTGCAACATGGAGACCGTCTGCTGTGCAGTATGAGGTCACGCGTTGTCGTGCAGGAGCAGCGGAAACGAGCGATTGACCAATGCTGGTTGGAGATGTGCCAGCTTCTCCATCATTGTGTTCAGTTCTTCACAGTACAAATCTGCAGTAATGCTCACCCCATTTGGTAAAAAGTTGTGATGAATCGCACAGGCGCTAGACTACCAAACAGTAACCATAACTTTTCTAGGGGTAAGTTTTCGTTTAGGGCATTGTTTAGGTGCTGAACCAGGATCCAACCAACTTGCTGAGCGCTTGCGTTTATCAAACGTTTTTTCATTTTTCATCGCAGGTAACAAAGCGGTTCAAAATTCCTTCATTTGTGTGTCTGTTGAGCAGTGCAAGGCACGTCTCGACGCGTACTTCGCGCTGGCATCGCGTACATTGAGTTCGTGGCGCACCCATTTGTCAAGCTTTTTTACCTTGCCAATTTGACGCAAATGGAACAAAATTGTTTTGACGCTAACGTCGAAAGCTGCTGCTAATTCAGCCGTAGATTGTGTATCATCAGCTTCCACAATCGCCTTTAATTCGTCATTGTCGACCAAAGTCTTCGGACGACCGCGAGGTTCATTTTTCAGGTCGAAATTCCCAGAACGGAAGCGAGCAAACCAATAACAGGTGGTGCGTTGGTTTGTAGTGTTAGCTCCGTAAACGTCGTTGATGTTGCGTGCCGCTTGTGCCGCGTTGCTGCCACGACGGTACTCATATTCCATAATTACTCGAATTTTTAACGTATCCATGATGACAAAAAAGATTGAAATGCGATGAAAATGTAACACTAATCAATAAACAAATGACTACTTTTGGAAAAAGAATTCCATGTTTTTAAAATAAAATTAATTTGAAATTAGAATTCTTAGCCAAACAAAAATTATTTTGATTTGAAATGGCCAGTGCTGCAGAACGGCAATTTCATAGGTAAAGACCTATTATTAATTAAATTAAATGTATGATATAAAAAGTATGTTTAATTTCCCTGTATTCTTTTGAAGGAAGCACTATATATGCCTCGGCGGAAATGGCATTGCCTGTCACGTATTAGTGAAGTCTTCGCCTACGGCTGGGCCTTCAAATTCATACTCGACCTGCAATTGCCTATTTTACGGCCTTTGCAATAATGTACTATTAAATATGTATGTTAAAAAGATAAACCTGATCGAGTTTCTTGTCGGTTCTTCTCGATTACTCGGTTATCCGAACACATGGTAGTTTTGACAGTTTCTCAGGGCGTAAACTGAAGCAAGGTATTTTCGATTTTAATGTTAATAAATTCCACATAAAATCTCTAGAGATTCCCGAAACAGTCGTAATAAAATAATAAACTTATCCTAAACTATGTCATCGCGTTGTTATTAGAGTTTTATTGAACTCATTGAACATATACAACACAAAACAGAAGAAAAAACCGTTTTTACAAGAAATCGGTTTATAAATTTATTGATTGTTTATGATCGTTGTCGAGAGCATTCATTCTAATATATGTAATTTGAATTGAATGAATTAGTATTGAATTGAATGTTTATTCATTCTAATATATGTAATTTGAATTGAAATTGTTATTTCTGATTAAAAAAAATCAC
Organism: Antheraea pernyi; assembly: GCA_015888305.1. NCBI lineage: Eukaryota > Metazoa > Arthropoda > Insecta > Lepidoptera > Saturniidae > Antheraea > Antheraea pernyi. The sequence goes on along the minus strand of MU159390.1, from coordinate 137,921 downwards.
AACTTTAAACTAGTTCCACGTAAGTTTCTAAAATACAAGCAATATTTAAAAAGGATAGAAGTTTGCAGTTTCGCGTGCGTCACGCTATAATTACAGGGTAGATCTCAATCATTCTTTTATAGTTTACTTCGAAGACGCTTGGATTTTATTAAAAACAGTATATCCATAATATAAATTGGAACACACTAGGATTTTTATAAGTATTAGTCGGTCAGCGATGCCTGAACCAGGACATGGAGTGTAATGACCATGTACAGGAGAGGGGAAGAAGATGAAAACATTGTTGAGAAGGTAATCTTTTGTTTGCTGAAAATTTCGAATAAATAAGTATGCAAAATAGTTTAGAATATACCGCTTTCGTAAAACAAACAAAATAATAATAATAACAAAAAATATACATTACGTGGTAGATCGTAGAATTGCGATGCTGTTAGGAACAGCAAGCACCTTTTCTATCAACCTGCAGCTATTCCAATAAAAATAAAATGTTAATATTTTTTGTTCTTTGTAACATGACTAGTGGTCGAAATTCGACAATAATAAAGGGTACATAATATTAGGGTAATAGCATTATCTGTATTTCTGTTTTATTTCCCCCAAATGATACAAACTATATTGAGTGTCGTAGAAATATTATAGATTGTAGACGGAAATAGCGTGAAGTAACGTAAATTTACAGGAAGTGGGTTTTAAGTTTTTAAAATATTATAAAATGTAAGACAAACCTTTTTTTACCTGAAATTACTATGAATTGAGTAAACAGACCAATAATCTGCCTTAATATGCTATAATAATAGTTCATTTATAATTGTTTCTATTAAAAAAAACAATTAAACACAAATAAGGAAAAATATATCAAACATGATGTAACAAATGAAATTACCATAGAATTCACGTAATGTAGAAATGTCCGCACTTCGATATGCAAACGAATGCAAAATGGCAATTACGTGAATTGGCGCGCGTCACGAATAATCAGACCGTTCCCCTGCAGACTGTTTTGGGAGTTACAACAGGATCCTGAATCGTTATCAACAAGACAAAACTTTAATTAACCTTTATTTAAGAAGTGAATTTATTGGGATATATAAGAAAAGTGTAGCAGCTCACTCGGACACTGCAATGGTCGACATTAGCTGGAATCCCATAGAGACAGCGCTGCTAATAAATCTACTGACTATTGCATTTCTCTGAATAAGCGGTAACAAATAAATTCTGTACACATATATGAATATACTGGCTGAGCTGGTCACGCGGTGCTATGGCTCAGTTATTTTACGTTGTAGTAAAAAATGTTATTACATGCACTTTTCGAAAAAAATGAACCCTGTCAAAACTGATTACTATATTGAAAATGTTCCATTAAATAAAGTATCGCGTATTCGGGACTTGGGTGTGATTATCGATAGTAATTTAAGTTTTCGTTCTCATATTGATGACATAATACGTAGAACTGCTCGTCTATCCGGTTTTATTTCCAGACAACTCAGATCACTTGGAGACCCTGAGCTTACTATACCTGTATATAATAGTATAGTAAAAAGAATTGAGCGTGTACAAAAGCCTCGGAATAAGATATTTTAGAAATGACTGTCTGTCTGTTTGTTTGAACACGCATCACTGCTAAAGTACTACGTTCACGAGAAAACCTCGTTGTATTACTATTGTAATTTTAATGACGACGCGACTGAAGTACGAGGGAATGGACTTAATATAATCAAATGATTTTTGTTAGTCATTGTTTTTTCACATTAGGTTCCACGCGGACGGAGTCGTGGGCACAGCTAGTCTCGAATAAAAAAGTGAACGTTGATTTGTTTCTCTCTAGAGATTATTCGACCCAGTTACATCCCAAATTTGTATAATGGAAATAACTCATTATATAATTAATTCTGTTAATCGTAGCCTTGTGCCTCCACCCTCGTCACTGTGAGAGCTTATTATCATTCATGAGACGAAGGGACGTGGAGTGTTATGAGATAACAAATGGTGTTGGATTCACTAAGGACGTTGCTTTAAGATTTGCAAATTTTCTCTATATATTTTTAAATAATACCAATGAAGCAAATTTAGAGTTATCCAAGACCCTGTTGATTGTCAACTTTTGATTTTAATATACGCAATTAGCCGTATTACATACTAGACGTCCAATTCTATATTAGAAAGTTATCTAACCCTTAAAGACTTCACCTACTTCACTACTATTAGACCGCGTATTGGTAGGTATGCCATGAGAGACGGATTTGAAGTAAAAGTACTTATGGCACGAAAGGGAAAAATTTGCGTTACGCGTTAAATGTAAGCTAGTTATATATATCTGCGTGTATGTGTAAGCATGTATAAGAGCCTGTCTGGGTCTAGCAGTTTATCAAAATGACTAAATGTATACTTAAATATTTGTAATACCGGACTTTGTATAGTATATATTTTATGAGCATTTCAAAGAAGTTTTACTTCCTCCGCGTGTACACACTGATACTCGCACTGGTTTTTCTATATTATGGCGAAGTAATGACCGCTAACAAGTATTTAATTTATTTCATTATTTTTATTTAATTTATAGTCAGTATTTATTTAATTTGATCTCAGAGGTAGTAATATGATTATAAAAGTTAAAGAACAGTAAATATTCACAAATAAAATTGTTGTACCTAATAATTGTTTATAGAAGCTTATACTGTATGTTACAGTGTTCAACATTTTATTCAATGTAAAGCTTCAAACAGGTATAAACTTATTACACAACTTAGCCATTCTTTGTAATAATAAGTGACTAAACTAAATTGTAAAATATTTCAAAGTAGGCTAGCACATCCTGCTAAATACTGTTTAAAACGGAGCCTGCAATTAGGTAAAATTATAAATGGCGCAGGTTGAGTCGCTACGCAAACACTCGGTTGAGTATGAAATATATTTTATTAAGTACAAGATAGTAGAACTGTAAGCTGCATCGCATTGCTCGACAACATTGCGGCTCGTAATCAACACTTGTCATGTGGATTAAATCACATGCGACACGGTTTAGCTAAGACCGAAATTATTAAATAACGAAATAGCGTTAAAAGTTTAATGATTTATAAAAAAAAGTATGTGTTCATATGTACGCGCGTGAGAAGTTACTATTCTTAAGCATAAATATTATTTTTTTTAACTATTTTACCTATTTTGTGTACAATCAAAAACAAGTATTACTAGTAGTAAACGACGGGCGCATTGTGCACGGAATAATATCATACTGCTATATATAGCGTTCGTGATAGATTTTAGGTATAGAATGAATAACTGTAACACGTTACGTGGTAAGTAGTTTTGCTCCTATATTTAAGTAACAAACGATGAGCGACTCGTATTATTTTAATCGTCAACTATTATTATACACAACGTGTGAGCTTACACGGTCGGTAACGTTGTGAATTGTAATCAAGTCGAGTGAATGTAGCGTAAGTGATAAGCGATTTCGCAAATAACATAAATAAACAAAATAAATCATATGGAATTAATTGTTATTAGGCATCTACATGTAAGGTATTATTGCTTCTTTGCGAAAACGAATATTCTTTGGAGTATCTTTATAAAATACCTTAAACAAAATAAAGGCGTAGATTCATCAAAACAGTTATAAGTGTAATTGATTATTATAACTGAAATAAAACTTTAACGTAATTAAAATCTTAATAACTGTACAATCTATGGAATAACAGTCTGTATAAAATCTCATCTGATAAAAACTATTACATTTGTAAAGTAATACTTCTTTTGACACGTTGTGAGATATCTTTCATAGTGAGTTTTTAGCTTAAGAAGGAAGTTATGGGCACCGATGTAATACACCACGATGTCTGTTCAAAACTCCTGGCAGCTTGGAAGCATTTAGATCCTTTCTTCCATACAATACTTCCCAAATTCTTACGCTGTGAAGTTGTGCACGCGTTTGCCATACTAAGGATATACGTAAATGATACCTTTACACTTTATTTATTAAGTTACTGTAATTTATAGTTAATCTAATACATAGTTTACAGTTAATCTAAACCATTGAATGTTGATAATTACAAATGTATTCGTCAATCGCTCAGTGTTCAATACTTGCGTCAAATGTGACCGGGAGCCAGTGCAGAGCGACTCGGCAGTCAGATGGTTACTCTGAAATTTAATTAAACTATTTAATTAATTCCCACACGAACCGCTAACCCGCCGCACCGTCACACCGCCGCATCGTGCCGAGCTCAGCCGGGGTGACCTTTTACTTCTTTTTCTGTCACTCTCCAAGCACGTTTCGCTTAATGACGCGGAGGCAATTGACTTTTTGCCGTTTCCCTTTTATAGAAACGTTGGGGTTTTCCTCTGTAGGATTCTTTACTAAATTGTACCTGGTGGTAAATACAGTGTAATCCAAAAATAACGGTGACTGCCAAGAGAGATTTTCCAGCTGTTCGATATACACAGCATATACGTTGAAAATATTGACCCAGTGACATTGTAATATGAGAATTTTTAGTATATTTGGGTGCTTTTTTTAAACGTCTATTTTTTTTTAAGTCAAGACTTATTTAGACGTGTTGAGCGGTATTTACGGCAGGAGATAAAGTAATGATTTCACGTCATGATATGCTAGTAAAGCGTGACCGAGCGTATTGCGCTTGTGCAGCTTGCGTGAGCCTAGCGACGCGTATATGGTGTTTTGTATTGAGATTGTGCAACCCATCACATGTTTGATTTAATTAATAAACTGTATATAAATGTATATAATTATTGTTTGGAGTGCCAATAGATGTGAAAACCGGATTAACATGTTAATAATTTTAATATACAAATTATGAAATATAGATAATCACACTATAATTTCTTTAAAAATTCAGAAGAGAACGCAGTTTTTTTATTGTTTTGAGTTCTCGCTTCTGTCGACAGTCCTTGTGACTGCCTCGACTTTTTTTTAACGGTCACGAAATAGTTTTGTTTTGTAAATATGTAAAAAAAGATCACCCCAAAATTTCAACCCTAAACTCCAAGTGTAAGAACATGAGACGATTTTTTTTTTTTAATTTATTAAGGGCAACAAACAATTGTACTCAAAAATACATGTAAACAATATTCCATAAAAAAAAACAACATAGTTCTTAGAGAACAATCCGCTCCGCCGCCCACGAATTAAGTATACAGATAACTTTAGGGCAGTAAATAAAATATAAACAATTGGTAGTTAAAGATTAAACATGAAATACAGTATGAGGGTACAATGAAATAAAATATACATAACATAAAGACGAACTGACAATCGAAGCATTCTAAAACATATCATAGTTGAAAATTACGCTCTACAATAGTACCTATTGCGACTTATGTGACTCGACCGACGAAGCAGTAAGTACTGGTTACTAAAGTCAATTTTTGTAGAAATTTCTTGTTTTTGTTGTTATTAATGGCTAAACCCACATGAAAAATGTTAATGACACATTTGTAGGCAATTTAATTTTCTATAAAAAAGTGTTTTATGTAGGGATTGTTTGTGTAACCATTGCTTCGAATAACATTGCATTATTTCCCTATATAGAAATATACTATAAGGAATATAATAATACAGTTTTACAAAATCCAAGCTCGGTTGCCGTGAACCTAGATCTTTTGGCACGATAGTGGTGCCGCGGGTCCCGGCACGATGTTAATATGATAAATTAATATGAGAGGAAAGTTCGTGTAACGGTCGATCTTACTTTAAGTTTTCGATTCTGTTGCAAATAAATTAATTCTGGCTTAATTTCACTGGTTCTGTTTTCATAGGAAATGTTATTGGAAATGCTATATATACTATGACACTTTATGAATAATAGTTTGAATAAATAATGTACATAAATCACTACATATTATGAAACAGAGTCCTCTTTCACGTTTGTCTGCCTGTCTGTCTGTTCGCGATAAACTGAAAACTATTGTTCAAATTTTCATGCGGTTTTCAATAGTAGAGAAAATGTTTAATGAGGAAGGTTTAGGTATATAATTTGCCAAGGTTATTTTTTATTATCAGGGCGGAACAACGTCCGCCGGGCATGCTAGTTATATAATAATTCCTAACTAATATTATGAATGGAATTGTGAGTTTATTTGTTAAGCATTCACGCCTTAACTACCCAACAGGTCTGTTGTCATGAATGTTGTCATGAAATTTTACAAACGCGTCGTTAGAGATACATAACAGGATATAGGGTACTTTTACGTTTGTAGCTTAGGTACGTTATCAGAAATATAACGTGCCAAAAGTATAATACATAAATATAAAATATTCGTCAACTTCTGATTTGTAAAGACTTAAAAATAAAACGCGATATAAGGTTCTCTAAGGAGACCTTGAAATAGTTACACCCAAATATTATAAGCGAGAATAATGTGACTACATAACTATGGTAAACCGTCGGGATTTTTTAATAAAATAAAGTATTGCTTTTCTCTGCGTTATCTAATCAGTTAGCTATTATACTGGATCGTTCGTTCATCATTCTTTATAAATCTGTTTGAATACACGACGTAATGTAATTAATTCTTTTGAATAAAAAACATAAAAGACCTTTTTTATCTTGGCTTTACTGCTTTTGGATAGGAAAGTTATCTTCGCCCGAATAACATTGCATTATTTCCCTATATAGAAATATACTATAAGGAATATAATAATACAGTTTTACAAAATCCAAGCTCGGTTGCCGTGAACCTAGATCTTTTGGCACGATAGTGGTGCCGCGGGTCCCGGCACGATGTTAATATGATAAATTAATATGAGAGGAAAGTTCGTGTAACGGTCGATCTTACTTTAAGTTTTCGATTCTGTTGCAAATAAATTAATTCTGGCTTAATTTCACTGGTTCTGTTTTCATAGGAAATGTTATTGGAAATGCTATATATACTATGACACTTTATGAATAATAGTTTGAATAAATAATGTACATAAATCACTACATATTATGAAACAGAGTCCTCTTTCACGTTTGTCTGCCTGTCTGTCTGTTCGCGATAAACTGAAAACTATTGTTCAAATTTTCATGCGGTTTTCAATAGTAGAGAAAATGTTTAATGAGGAAGGTTTAGGTATATAATTTGCCAAGGTTATTTTTTATTATCAGGGCGGAACAACGTCCGCCGGGCATGCTAGTTATATAATAATTCCTAACTAATATTATGAATGGAATTGTGAGTTTATTTGTTAAGCATTCACGCCTTAACTACCCAACAGGTCTGTTGTCATGAATGTTGTCATGAAATTTTACAAACGCGTCGTTAGAGATACATAACAGGATATAGGGTACTTTTACGTTTGTAGCTTAGGTACGTTATCAGAAATATAACGTGCCAAAAGTATAATACATAAATATAAAATATTCGTCAACTTCTGATTTGTAAAGACTTAAAAATAAAACGCGATATAAGGTTCTCTAAGGAGACCTTGAAATAGTTACACCCAAATATTATAAGCGAGAATAATGTGACTACATAACTATGGTAAACCGTCGGGATTTTTTAATAAAATAAAGTATTGCTTTTCTCTGCGTTATCTAATCAGTTAGCTATTATACTGGATCGTTCGTTCATCATTCTTTATAAATCTGTTTGAATACACGACGTAATGTAATTAATTCTTTTGAATAAAAAACATAAAAGACCTTTTTTATCTTGGCTTTACTGCTTTTGGATAGGAAAGTTATCTTCGCCTAATGTGTTGTTGTTACAAAAAAATAACAAATATTAAAAACTCTATAGTGAGTTAAATTCTATTTAAAAACTCAGTAATGGAAAAAATACTCCCCTGGTGTTGCTAGTGTCCATGGAAGGCGGTGATCACTTAATATCAGGTGACCCGCTTGTTCGTTTGCATCCTATGACATAAAAAATCTCAAATGAACTACGTCAACTAGACATAAGATTAAATTCTGTTACTGTGGCTCCCACTGGCGTACATTCTAAGTTACCACAGTGTATATTCAGTTACAAAGCAATATTGTATTTACAATTACGTGTACTAAGTCCAAACTCGTTTAGAAACGTATAGTATATACTCAAAGTATAAGAAGAACACACATACCTTTAGTGAGATACATAAAAGATTTTAATGGTGGTAGAGCCACGCTGAAACTATTATTGGTTTCAGCATGAATGGGTCGGCTCGCCCGGGGTAGTACCACCCTCTCATAGAAAACCGACGTGAAGTAACAGTGCTTGCATTGTTGCGTTTCGTTCGGTCAGTGAGAGCGCCGGAGACCCATCTCCCCTCCCCTCTCCTCTCTCCTCTCCCTTTCCCTCCCCTAACCCTTTCCTCCGCAAGATGGCAACGCACTTGCGACTCCTCTGGCGTTGTTAGTGTGTATGGATGGTGGTGATCACTTAACAGCAGGTGACCCACCTATTCGTTTGCCACCTATGACATAAAAAAAAAAGAAAGATTTTAAAGAAATGTTGCATAATTTTTTTCGTTAATTGCCAATGGTGTCAAAATCAAAAACACTTTACTCAATTTAGGCCCTAAAAAAGCACTTATGAACGTCAAAACTACCACCGGTTCGGAAAACATCCCAGTCATCGAGAAGAACCGGCAAGAAACTCGATCTGGCTTATCTTTTTTTTACAAATACATACAATATTTCGAATATACTAGGTAAATGTTACAAACGTTTTTAATGGATGCACAGAGATGAGTCAATTCCAGACATCACCATCGTTCACATATTGATCCACTGTATAATAGCCTTTTGACACCAAAACCCGTTTGACATAGCGCTTAAATTCGCAATCCGGCAAATCGGTAATATCCTTTGGGACTTTGTTGTAAAATCTAATACTATTTCCCAAAAACCTGTTATTGGTTTTACTAAGTCTAAAACGTGGGACAACCAGTTTGTTACAGTTTCTTGTATTTATATTTGTATTTCCCTTTTACGTTATTTCACATCCAGATTGTTTATATCGCCATCTATGGACAAAATACAAAAAATAAATACACAATATTCATTAAATAACAAATTACCGTACAATATTCTAGGTTAAACAATAATAGTCTGTTATTATCAATAATTAAATTTGACTATTTCATTTGAAATACTAGTAATATTACTTCACTATTTATCGAATTGCGTAAATAATATTGTCCTAAATTTTATTATTATTTATATTGAGTAATACAACGAGATGGAGCCATCAGACAAGTTTCTTTCAGATATAAGAAATTTCTTTAAATTTGAAGTATCGAATTTGATCCGTAATATCCATTTCAGCTTCAGTCGTCGTGAGCCTTTAATATCTGCGCTGATGGCGCAGGCCCGTAAGCTTTCGAAATGCCCATAAAACGAAATACAAATTAATTGGTCTGGACTATGATACTCAAAGTTTATTTATTAAATCTTAGTTATGAAAACATATAGTAGTAAATTTAGCCTGTACATTTTACTATTTCATGATTAACAATGACTTTATAGCACATTTTATTCATACTCGTCCAACCTTTTGAAAGTAATTGTAGGAAGAATATTCAAACAAAAGTGCTTTTATACTTACAGCGTATATTAGATAGGATTATTTAATATAAAGTAATATATCAATTTTATTTTATTCTGTAAGGCCAGTTGTAATCCAATAATCACAAACCTATTTAGACAATGGATTATGTACAAATTGTATCTACTTTTGTAAAAGGTTAGATTTTTTTATAATATACTTATATTATTACACACTAGAAGTCTGAAAAGAAAACGTTGTCACAAAGAATGGTTCGCCTCTAAACTGGAATGCGGATTGTAAGGGGGCGCTAATGTCATCTGTAGACTCATATTTGATCTACCACCTCGGTTGCCAGCAAAGTTAAAAATAGCCCATATCCCCCTATCCTTACGTAAGTTTTGATATAAGTTTCACTACAAGTTTTTTAAATAAAAAAAAAAAACTGATGTGATTCCCTGACGAAGACTTTACGGTTCCATGCCATCAAAATTGTGCAGAGCATATACATCTTGGAAGTTACGTAATATTTAAACGGCCCCTTGACAATACTACTCGTACTAAGAGGATCCAACTAAATCATGAGCGAGGTATGCTAACTTGTATACATACATTTGCATTAAATATTATTTTGTTAAAAATGAGTTGTGATTGTCAAAAGGATTTGTTGTCGCAATTTAGATTCAACGTCCAAAGGTTCGGACTCAAACGCAACTTGTACCGACGAATTTTGTAAAATTCGAAATACTACATTAAATTGACAACATTATCGGATGGCGGTGAAGTTAATATCATGAGGAAAACTAAACCTGAGAAATGTTCTTGTAGTGCCATCATTATAAGTGAGAATAATATTAGTCAGATATCTTGGTGTTTGGAATCGCCAATATCGTCTTGGATTTACGTGCCTTCCAACGTAGGGTTGATGACCTGAGATTTTTAGAAATAGAAAAATAGATTATTTAATCGATGTATATGTATATAACAATCGATCCAGATGATCGATCTCTGTTACTATAAAATCGTGATTCGATTATTTCTATTTAGATAAAAATAAAAATCACTTTTTTTCAATTCGAAGAATCGCCATCCCTATTCTAGCACCTTTTTTTTATCTCGGCAGTGTAATCTTAAAAACTGGTATTTTTAAATTTATTTAAGACTAAAATAAACTAGGTAAATGCTAAAATAAACTATATACATAAAAACAAAGATCAAATCGTATAAATGAAACACAATTATACAATTCGTATAACCTGAATTAGAAGTCATTTGAAATGTGGTTCATTGTTTAGAGTCAACACTATATAGTAGCCATTTATTCATTATGTTTCAGCCTGTGTTTAAGATATAGTTCACCTTTCCTTCAAATATTGATTAAAAATTTTCTGTTTCCACGTTGTATATTCTAGAAATCAAGATCGATTCAATCAAGTCCCTTATTGGGTAAAAATAAACAAAAATAAGAATGGTGATAAGCGACAAATGTTTGAGAACTCTTGGCCCAAAATGACGTCGTTATAAGGCTATCGGAGACGTTCTGCGAGCGTAATACTATATTTTATTATTACGGATTATAGGAAATGACTACTTACTTGTAATAATATACTATAATTAATAAGGATTTATCCGACGTTCCTATTAATAAAGAAGAAGAAAATAAACATACTTTTAGTTCAGTTTTCGTGTGTGCTTGTGTTAAACTTAGTAGTTTTATTTCTTAGAATAATAACAAAAAAAAAGTTTTTTTATTTACTTGTGTTTGGTTTTACCAGAATGGTGACGATCGAGAAATCTTTTCGTTGCATTATACTTTGGTTTCTCAGACGCGTCGTCAGATAATTTGGTGATTTAGGCAGCCTGAAATCCATCTGTCGCGCAATAATGTAAAATGACGCTAAATTCAAATAACATATACGATTTTTTTACAAAAACATTCAGTATCCCAGGGTGCGACTTCTCATTTAATTTCAGCTCCTGTTTGTCTAATTTTAGAATGTGTACGCGTACGTAGTATGCCAAGGCATCCCTTGTCATAACCAGTTTATTATTGCAACGCCCAGTGTTTGTCTCGCTTTGGAAAATCATAGATACGGGGCGACTCGCGAGATTTATTATTGTTTCCATATTATCTTATGCGTATATCGTCTCAATATAGAATTACGTAACATCTGATAGATTTATGTAACTAACGTTACTTTTTATAGCTATCTTGTAATAGAATTTTCACTAACTCCAAGTTCAGAGAGACCTTGTTAAAGTCTCGTTAGCGCGTTCGAAAGTGTTTGCAATGACTTTCGATTGATTAACGCTTTATTAGCTTCGTTTAGTAGACGCCTATGAGGTAACGCGGCTATGGATGCTGCGCATTACCTTTCAGACAGCATACAGCATAAACAATAGACCAACGTTAAGACATATTTGTACAAACATACTTTGAAATTAAACAGAATTCTTATCCGTAAAAAAAGATTTTGCAAGTATAAGTTTGTTAATTTTGTAGTCGAATTTAATAAATAATATACTTATTTCTATTCACAAAATGCGTTCAAAGTTCGTGCTTGTTCTAATATTATTATCGTTAGTTATAGTCTGTGACGCGACATCACAAGAAATGGAAGCTCGAGGAAAAAAGAAGAAATTGGCCTTATTCGGTAAATTTGTCATCGAGATAAATGCATTTTAAATTTGATATTTATTTTTAAACACGTTTAGAATAGTTATAGTTGAAATTCTTGTTTCATTAACATTTACTACTTCTACCGATGTTGACTATGATAAATTTTAACATTTCTGCCTAGCTTCAATGACAAAGCGTAATGATATGTAACGAAGGTAAAACCTGACAACCTATCTATATGCCAGTAATATCTCATTAAAATCGACTTAGTCGTTTCGGATTTTAGCTTAGGGAAACAGCAGACAATTGAATTTTATTTAAATGTATAGATTCGGATGGATTTCTTGTTATAAACTGCGTTAAACAGATTATGTTTTCACAAATCAATAGTCCGGAACAATAAATTATATAACGAATAAATATTAATAAAATTGTACATCCCGATAACTGCAAATAAAATTAAAATATTGAAAAATATGCGATGGAATCATTAATTCCTTTAGATTCTGAATATATAATGGACTATCCGAAAGCCATTATCGAGAGCCACCAGCGCGACAAGCGTGCATTATCGCCTGCAGCTTCTATTTTTATAACTTTTTTTTTTATTGTCATCCGCAGCTTCTATTTTTATTCTTTTTTAAATTATCTTGATGTTTTTTGTGGGAATTTTATTGGTAATTTACTTTTTTGCTTTGATAAAAAAAATCTTCAATACGCGAAGGAGGACACGAAAACACTTTCAGATGATTAGAGAAATACATTATAGAAAAGAAAAACCATGTTAAATGAATGGGAGAAATATCGTCATTTAGGCACGATTAAATACGTTCGGAAAAATTTTTTTTTTCTTTAATTTTCTTAGGTTACAAACTAATGATTTGAACGATACCCAAGTCAACTTAGTAAATAACAGGCACCCTAATATATGGAGTCGGTAATATTCTTAGAAGTTGATACGTTACTTATCCCTCCATGAAGCTATAGAATTAGTAGAATCATAAAATATGTCCAAGACAGATTATTGAAAGAAATAATCGACTCAGTACACTCAGTAACATGTATATTTGTTATGTTATTGTCTTAAACTGTCTACAACACTATGATGCGATGCCTTGAAAAGGTAATATTGGGACTTTGAATAGTGATGTAGATATTGTAATATAGTTTTCTCAGCACTTTGATTATTTAATGTTAAGTGAAATAGATAGACGATACTGGCAGATAGACGACTTATTTAGGATACATATTACTACGCTCTTCTCACGTAGGATGAGCAGTATCGATAGAATTTAACATAAGTAAATTTACAATAAATAGGAATTATCAAAGTGAAACTTTTTTCATAGCCTCAAATTTTTTCGTCCATCTATCGCATGTCGCATTACAATCAGCGTGCGGCCGCGGATTAAGGGTTAAAATAAAAGGCGTTGGGCAGAGCAGCCAAAACAAATATGGCGGCGGTCATGGCTCAATTCAAAATGGTTCAATGATTTAAATAAATATTGTGCTCAGTTTTTAACATGCGTTTATATTCTGAATGATTGTATTTATTATGTATTTCGTACTCTAATAGGCAGATTGAAATTAACATTTATGGTTGGATAACTTGTCTACTGTTTCCCATTATCATTCTCATTGTTCAATTATTAAGTTAAGATTAAAAACGCGATTTTATACTCTAAATTAGCACTACTTTAGCAGTGATGTTTGGATAACAGTTATCCGAATGTATAAGTTGTACCAATGTAACGTTTCATTAGAAACTGTGAATAAGTTTTCGCGTAAAGAGTAACAAACATCCATCTATGCTCACAAACTTATTCGTTTAAAACACTAATAGGATTTTCTTAACTGCGGTATTAAGGTTGTCGTAAAATAGAGAACTTTGTTGTACATATTTATTACGGAACGTAGAATATAGAGATTGTTTAGGATAAGATCGTAACTACTCAAGGTACACCTGCTTTACTAGTACGATTATATGATCTTGTTACGGATACAGCTGAGGCATATCCAGTAATCAATTGGGGTGATTAGTGTCTTTATCCGATAAACTCACCACAGAGACAGTATAGCCGATGTTATCTTTGGATAATACAGTAACTAACTAAGCCAAAAACCTAAAAAAAACTCTTAAAAATATTTTCTTCTCTTCCCTTCAACCCTCAAAATATCCACTACTCGAAATTTGAACCCTCTATAAGTCGAAATATTCAGTGAGTTCCTGTAAACTATATATATTTATCGTCTGATATAATATAGGTATTTTCTTTCGATAAGTGGGAAAAATAAATTGGACTTCTGTATCTTTAAGAATTTACCTGTACAATTCGAGTATTGCCTTAAAAAACCCGTCTAAGTAAAAATCCTTCTACTGTATATATGTACTATGGTTCTATATACTATCAGATATAATACCGTTTTTGTGAAAACATTTTGTTCTTTCACAAATAAATAAAGTTACGGAAATTGTTTACTATATAGTGACGTCATTTTCACTACGAAACTATAATTATAATTTATTACATTTCCAGTTTATATTGCGGATCTCATCGTAAAGAAGATTTTCGTCTTGAAATTGATATACGCATTCATTTTCTGGGTGCTGATCCACAAGGCGAGTTACTTCCTTTCATGGTTTGTGAGTTACCTGAAACAGCAAAAGCATGACCATTATGAACACCATGATTACCACGGACCCCAACACGATTACGGGCCAAATTACGGTCCCTATCGGAGGCAAGCTGGATCATATTGAAATTAAGTAAATAGAAAGTGTGTTACAGTGCTCGCTGACATACACAGTGTGTGCTAAACTTCACATTTCCCCAAATTTCGAACTAGTCTTTATGTTCTACAGTAACTACTGCGATGTAATTGAGTTTCACAGCATCTACTGTGTCAGGTGTGTTGATAAATAAATAAGCGTAATATCTTTCACTGCTGTCGTATCGTTATGTATGCTTTTTAGATTGTATAATGATGAGATAAAGTGCATTTCGTAATAACATAATTAGATAAACGTATATAAATAAAATGCTATACAAATAGCAACACAGATGTTGAAAATTCATACTTCACATTTGCTGCGTATTGCGATATCGTGTATAAAAATTAATCTAAGTATTTGTTATTTATATACTAAGATTGGTAATATAAATGTGATTTTAATTTATAATAAAATAAAACAAATTTAAGATATTTTTAGTTTATTTTGCTTTGCAGTTGTGATCACTAGATATATTTTGATAGGTTAGACAGACCTTACTGTTGTGAAACTGATTGTTTTAGCTCCGTTTCGTCTCCTTTAGGGCGCTGTTCATGAAAGTACAACAGAAAAAGAAAACCATTTGTATTCTGAAACTATTCGAACCTATACTTATTCTATAGATTTTTGTTTTCATTTTGGGACTTTGGGCTAATAATGTATTGAAGTTGAAAAATGAATTAGCTTACTCACCAATTACTACTACAAAGTACGATGCTATAGATATCCTGATAATAAATAACAAGCTCTGTTTTTTAGACATTCTTTTAAAACCTTATTGGCATTATTCTCAAAGTACAGTGATTATTATAGTATCCAGTCATATATTGGGGTGTAAGGGGTGTCGAATATTGGGGTGTAAGAGATGTCGAATAACATCTAAGACTTGAGACATCCAAGCCAACCTCATCTGCACGTGGTGCACCCTGCTGAATAACGAACGAGGCAATGGCGAAAACGGGGTGGTAGGGTTTTACAGCCTGACTGGGTCGCAACCACCATGCATTTGGCAAAAAAGCCCGTCATAGTTATTCGCTTCTGCTGGTCGCGTTTCGGGATCTGCCTGTGCATATCCAGCTTTTCGCAGGCCGGCATGACAGCGGCGACTGGCGATGGATACTGTGTCACTTGGTGGTCGCCATTGTTTTTGGATTGGTTTATGCACAGTGCAGTCATTTTGCCGTGCTACTATAAAAAAAATTGAAAGTGTTACTGTGTGCATTTTTCACAGTATAATATACGTTTGTCTCCCTGACTAAGCAGTAATGGTAAATGTTTACAGAGATCATTTTAAACCGCTAAAAGCGTCTATCAACATTAAGTAATCGTTTCAAAAACTCAATAATAACATTAAAGAAAATTCAGATTTACTCTACCAAATAGTTACAAATAAAAAGTAGGAGAATAAATACTCTGTAATATTATTTACAACATGAATACACTTCCTACAAGCTTTTGTTTTCCAAAGGGACATTAAAGTTTGGCACGGGAATGACAAGCTCCCCCCATCCGGGGCCAAATTCATGATATTTAAATGCGCCAGTTCCGCCAAGTATTCGATAAGGGTGCATTTTACATTAACTGACGTGTCATTATTGCTTTATTCCGGGTGCCAAATATATACATAATTCACTACGCTTATTCGGTGGGTTTGTCCGCGGTTTGAATTGCTGTTATATTGTAATAATATGTTATAAACACAAACGTTAATTTGACAGTTTCCCCAGCAGATTACAAATTTAAATGGTCTATCATTTTATGCATACCGTTGACTATATGAAACTAATTATTTTTGGACTAATTCATCTGCGTTTGTATATTTAAAAATGTAACTAACAGTTTATTATACAAGAAAGTTCAGATACCTCATAGATTAAACTAGTCACAGTCTGCGGGAATTGGCCTTACTATCACATACTTAAACTGTGGTCGCACATACTTCTCATAATCCTATGTTCACTGAAGACATCTTCCATTTGCTTCTCGTTGTATTCGCTCCAGTTTCTAAACTTGAACTAAATTTGGACGCCCAGTGGCTCGCTTTATATACCTTATAAGAAAGGAGGTTGCGTTTGTATATTTAAAAATGTAACTAACAGTTTATTATACAAGAAAGTTCAGATACCTCATAGATTAAACTAGTCACAGTCTGCGGGAATTGGCCTTACTATCACATACTTACAATGTGGTCGCACATACTTCTCATAATCCTATGTTCACTGAAGACATCTTCCATTCGCTTCTCGTATTCGCTCCAGTTTCTAAACTTGGAACTAAATTTGGACGCCCAATGGCGCGCTTTATATACCTTACAAGAAAGTGGAAATCTCTGAAAAGATAACGTCGTTATTCTAGAGATTCGAGTCGAGTTACATTAAGAACCTTTTTGTTTCTGTTTGTCGCAGTAGACGATTAATTCTTGATTAATTTGTACAGAATGTAACAGTATTATGTTTGTTTTTCCTATATTTTTCCCTTCACAGTTAAATCTTTGCGCCGCGTTCAAACATAAAACATAAAATACCGTAAAGATTATCATAATGTACGCAATGAAAAAATATTATGCCCTCTTGTAACTCCAGCAAGGAGCGTGATTCACCCTAAACTGGTAATAACTCGGGGTAACCGGTGCTCGCGTTAATAATCTCTTTACGCCTCCAGCTCGTTAGTTTTAAATGACTATTTCTACATAATTATATGAGAGAGCAGTATATTGCTGTCATAAGAACCACAATATTCATTATAAAATATAGTAACTCATGTTATCTGTAAGACAGTGTGATGTTTTTATTCTATTTCTGTTTTAAATTTGTAGTTTTACTACAATTTTTAAATTCTCTCGAACAGGACATGCAGATTGCTGTGGTATTATTCTTTTTCGTTATAAAATACTTTCGCCTGTCGCTTTTACTTTAACTTATTTCGAGTTTTTTTCTTCCGTAGCAGAGATGTTTATGAAAATCGATTTAAACGCGTAATTTATATAATAGATTTATTAAAAATCGATTAATATTACTGCGAAAATCGGTTATAAAAATCGATTAAAATAAAATAATAATCGATTAAAATAAAAATCGATTATTTTTTAACATCCCTACTACGAAGTGTTTATTGGCATTCTTGACTGCATCGACACTATACGTGATTAATGTAATACTCAACTAATAACAAATGTAAATATTTATGTTACTGTAAAAATATATGACATGAAAAAATAAACCAGATCGAGTTTCTTGCCGGTTCTTCTCGATGACTGGGCTGTTTTCCGAACCGCTAGTAGCTTTGACGTTCATAAGCGCCTTCTCGGGGCCTAAAGTGAATAAAGGATATTTCGATTTTGATCTTAATGAACGTTGGCAATTATATATAATTTGGTCCAACTTGAGAGATAGGATCATTTATACATATTTCGATTAATGACATCAATATTTATTAATTACAAATTAAATGATTGTCAATGTTAATTATTGTTATTGATTGTAAGTTTTATCAGTCGCGAACAGATGGAGCTTTAAATTAGTTGTTGATACAAAGCTATAAAACCGACTGTTATGTTATATTATTATGTCTCATACATGGCGCCAAGTTTTGATTTTGAATTCCTTTTTCAACTCCAGTTTATTTTATGATGCACGTATTCTTTTAACCTATTTACTACGTAACCGCGTTTTTTTCTGTATTAAGCTTTTAGGCAGACCCATTACCCCATGATAGCAAATACTTTATCATAGTTTTAATTCAACATGTAATAACTGAGCCACAGCAACGCGTGGCCGGCTTAGTTAGTTCCTAACTTGTCGCCTAATGTACTCTAATACCTAGAACCAGATACCGGACTCGGATTACAGTGCATCATAGAACCCTAAAGATATTATTTTAAAAATAAAATACGTTATAATGTGAAGAACCATCCCAAAATTTAAATTAGTACATGTTGCTTAGACTTTTTTGATGAGTGTATAAGCGTAGTAATATATAATATTTTATCTGTTTACTAACTTGTTGCCTAATGTACTCTAATACCTAGAATCGGATACCGGACTCGGATTACAGTGCAAATTCCCATCATAAAGTGCTGATCATGTGGAAAGTACACATCGTGGGACAATGAAGCGGTGACTTTATATAACGTACTCTGTGGCGGTGAGAAAGATAATATTGAATAGAAAATATTGTATTCATTAATTATATTATAAGTTTTAGTAAGGACAAAACGATGCCTTTCTTTTAAAAACTTCCTACGGACGGCCAACTACGTAATTAACTCATTAAGTAATTTAAAAAAAATTGGTGTCAAATATATCGTGTATTATCTGTGACACTAAGACTATTATAACTAAAAAAAAGTGGAAAAAACAGGTTGCGTCGTAAAGACACGATAGGAGTGAAATTTTTGTATTATCGGTAAATATTTTAATTGAGAAAATACAACAAAAAGCCAAGGTCACACTGTGTTCCGAGGCGGTCACCTATCCAAGTACCTACTGATCGCGCGCGACGTTGCTTAACTTCGGTGATCGGACAAGAACCGGTGTTTTCAACACTCTACCCGACACAGTGTTCACCCTCACTACTTTTCGTCACATAAAAAGGTTGCAGAGATTTCAAAGCCTTCCCATAAGAAGTTTCACATCAAAACGTTGTATTTTGAGATATAACGGCGTATATTTGTACGTTAATTTGACGATAGTGATTGTTGGTTGATCGTCTTCTCTTGGTGGTTGCTACTGACATTAAATTATACTTTACTTATAATAAACCGAATAATTTTCATTTCATTAAATTTGGTGATATTTTATAAGTATTTTCTCGGGCTATTTAACTTAATAAAGAGTTTTTGGTTCTGATAATAAACAATTACATGTTGGAAACATTGTATATAAATGTTCTGTGCTTAATTACGTTCCCGTGTAGTGGAAAATCTGCGCAAAGCAGATAAAAGCTGCGGTACGTGTTGCAGTCTTATTTGCAGCAAAAACCGATAACACCAACACACGTCCGTTTAATCCGAGATAATTTACGCAGAGGGCTCCGCGAATTCCACATTGGTAACAATGAAATTATAGAATGAGTACATTCGAATTGACTATTTGTATGGAATAATTCTGGTTGTACTGTTCACCTTATTGTTTTCTAACTTTTTCGATACACCACTGGATGTGAACCACCGTATACATACCGAATAACAGACAAGGTTTTATAAATAAGAACAAAAGATGTTGTCTAAACTTACAAGTCTATAGATATAATAAGAATGAAAATCTAAAGTGTCTGTATGACGTTTCAGTCATTTTTAGAAATGTTTGTCTGTCTGTCTGTTTGTATGAATACGCATCACCGCTAAAGTACTGAGTTCACTACAAAAGCAAACAAATCATATTTTCGAGAACAACTTATCTTTGTTTCATTAAAATTGGTCCACTCCATCAAAATTTATTGTAATTATAATGACGACGCGGCGTAAGTATGAGAGAAAGGTAGATTAGTAGATGATACATTCAGATGACTTTATTAATTAGTGTTTTTTACATATGGTTCCACGTGGACGAAGTCGCCTCACACTGGGAATACGTTGTACGTTTGTCCTCAATGTATGCCAAAACTACTGATCAGATTGTGATAATAATTTACTACGGTGTTCTGGGGACGCCCGAGATGGTTCCTGGTATCCTATGTATATATAAAGGTTTTTTTTTTAAATCAATAAAATTGTTCGCCTTTAAGAAAGAAAGGGCTTTTCTTTTTTACACTATATTTAATATTCTTTTGACATGTTTGAAAAATCTCAATGAAACATCAGTTATCACAATTAATTAATTCCATATTGTAGTGTACTGAAGTTTGTAAAAAGTATATAGTTATTTTTATTACTTATAACCTATGAGTTTATGTTTGGAACGATTTGAAAAGATAGACAGTTCGACTATTCACGGACTTGTCGACACATGTATTTTAATATTTAGTCATTTCAATGGTTTAATAAAGTTTGCTGCATTTAAATATATATTATGTTATTTTAATAGTTGTACCA